>JABSTQ010009739.1:0-315145 GCA_013358835.2 Ixodes persulcatus | reverse complement strand
GCGAGGGTCCATGCACGTCGTAGGGTGCCCCCCCTCCTCCCGTCCCTCTCTCCCACCGGCCAATTGAGCACGCTTGACGGCGCGTAAAGGCAGCAAGCTGCGGGCGTTCGACCACGCGCAACAAACGCAATATAATGTACTCCTGCACGTTATTTTCCGTTGATCGAAGTGCGCATGCGCCGACTCATTAGTCAAAAACTCGCAAAGTCCGCGTGTGTGAGAGGGAGAGAGTACAGTCAATTCATGCCGCATAAACAAAATTTCCGGATATGCGTCAGTTCGCAGCAGTGGAATAGGCTTTTCCAGCGCCCCTTAACCTTTCTTTTTCCTTTTTTTTTCCCCCGAGTGTTGCGTTTTTGATGGTTGTGGCCATATCCCGCGTGGTCACGTATGTGTTGTGTCCAAGCGGGTAGACTTCGTTGTCCACGCTTCCTTTCGTTTTTCGTGAATTGGTAATGTTGGCTTCGTGGCATTTACGAAACTCAAATAAGGTGGCGCCATCTGGCGTTCGACACGTGAAAGCGGAGGAAGCTGCTGCGACCTGGCGGTTTGAAGCACGAAACAGCGGTACGAGGGGTATACCGAGGGCACGAGGTTCAAGTTGCGCCCGAAACCGCGCTACATTTGTGCTTGCCGGGAAACGCCGTGCAATTGGGTGAATGCTTACACGTCGAGGGGTGGATGAGTTGTGACGCCATCTAGTGAAACCGTCTTCTAATCGGAGCACGGTGATCTCGGTGCTGCGTGGCGACGCCCGTAGTCGTTGACAGAATAAGAACGTGGCAGGGGCTTTTCTCAGCACGCGCTCGTGTTCGCCTCCGCCATGCTCTAAACTGCGCTTGCACGACCGAAGCTCACAAAGACGCCGACGCATTATCGAAGGCATATAGGAAGCTCACGCCGGACGGAGGAGGGACCACCGAAGATTCCCTGGTGTTCTAGCCCTGTCGGCGACTGTTCGAACTGAAGGGGCGCTTCGTCCAGTTCGGCCACCCAGGGGCATCACTCGAAGAGGCGGACTTCCTCAGGGCTCGGGGATTCGAGGAGAACGGGAAACAAACCGTCTTCGAGAGGTAGAAATCAGTAAAAGAATATAGAGGTATGGTTGCGATATCGAGGGACAGATAGATTAAAATTGGATTAAATTGACGTAGTCGAAATTCAAGGTTGTACTAAAAAACGCTACTTGGCTAGGTGGCGCAAGTCACCGCCCGATTCAAAGGGAATAGCCACCATTCTGCCACGAAAGCGTTAATCGTCTGCGAACGTCTCCGCCTTTCCTTCTGTTTTCCTCCTCGCCACACGCGAAAGCGCATGCGCACCATCGACCAATCACCGGAGGAGGCGTCCGCCATTAAATTGCAAACGCTCCCCGTAAGTAGAGATGGACCCCCTCTGCAATCTATGCTCTCTGCTGCTCTGTACCCCATAGGGACGACTCCAGTTCGGACATCGCGCAATGCTGTCATCAAAGGGGAGTCTTTTTCCCTAGCGGTTCGATCCATGTCTGACGTCATCGGCGTGGTAGAGGGGATTCTGCGATGACGTCACGGTGTGGTCCACGTGGCCGCCGCCAACGCTATGTAGAGCGATCTGTAGGGAACGTCTGGATAACGGAAATTACTGTTGCGAAAGCCGGGCTGCTTGAATAAGCTGCCAACGTTGCCGCGTCCGCCGTGTTATTGGAGCGTGGGGACCGGGATTTGCGAAAATGGGGGCGGTCGAAAGCTATTCGCGGCTATGTAAATTCTTTAGACCCTAGCGGGCTTTTTTTTCTTAACATTGTAAGTTGGGGGGGGGGGGGGGGGGGGGGGGGGGCTCGTGAAATAGTGGGATTGCGCATGCTAGCTGGCGACTGGTTATACTTATCCCTGAGACAAGGGAAGAAAAACCAAGAAACAAAACAGGACGTCTTATTCTTTTATTTTCTTTGTGTCTTTCTCCTTGTCTTGGTTTTTATAAGTGACCCTTATATATATATATAATATATATATATAATTAATATATATATATATATATAAAAGAAAAACGAGACAAGTAAACAAAATCTTCTGTGCGTTCGTAGTGATTTCTTAATTGGCATTAAAAGTTCGTTTTTTTATTTATGTTTGTTTTTACGGCTTAGTCAATTTCAACCAGCAGGGGCACGCGGATATGTTTTCACCGATTGCCGAGTTGTGTGTGTGTGTGTTTTTTTGTTTTTAAGTAGGTAGTGTTATAACTTGCTAATTCTTAGTGAACTGTGCCATTCTTGTGACGACATCGACGAGGCGTCCGTAAACTCGAATCTCCTAAAAAAAAAAAAATCGTACATGCACCAATTCACACCCACGTAAACAGTTAGATGTATGCCATGAGTGAATTCGCATAATTTTCTAGTGCACTTCAAACAAGCAGACACGCACCTTTTTTTCCTCACCTGCGTTGACGTTTTTTTTTCCTTCTTTCTTCCCAATGCATCAGTTATTCGGCAGACAAAACCCGAAAGTTTCGGCGAAGTGTTAAAGTCAGCCACAAGGTGGCGAGAGTCATTCTCTCTTGACGATCTCGAGAATGTCCAAACGCCGTCCAACTCGGAGGGCTTTTAGCCGTATCGATTCTTCCGTTACGATATGAAGCACACGGTATGAATGACCAAATGATCCTCAATCCGGTCGACTTAGTGTTGACCGCATTCTTGCGTCATCTCTGAGCTGTTGCCTCGTCTACGAAACTCGATTGACGCTGTAGCCCGTTTCATTTAAACCGAGAAAAAAAAAATGATTACGCGTTTTGATTTTGCTTTTGACGGAAAATAAAATTTTCCTCGTCGAATCGTTTTTTATACGGATGCTCCATTTAAATCGCTCGGGATTACGAACGGGTTGGCGTCACGCATGTCTTCGGCATTTCTCCCACTTATCCCACCGATCCCTGCACAGTAAACGCTCCGTATTCCTGCGCCTTTTTTTTTTTTTTTTTTTTTTTTTTTTTTTTAGGGGCGAAGTTTCTTAGGGGCTAGCCATGTCCGTCCGTCCGGCGACCGGTGCTCTCATGATGAGGATGAAGTGATGATGATGATGAGTGAATCTCATGATGATGATGATGAGTGAATCTCATGATGGTGATGATGAGTGAAGATGAAAAAAAAAAAAAAAGTTTGCGCAGTCGACAGGATTCGAACCTGTGCGGGGAGACCCCAATGGATTTCTAGTCCATCGCCTTAACCACTCGGCCACGACTGCGGGACGAGTAGGGGGCTCTGGGATGTGGTAGCAACTCAAGAGCCTGAGATGTCATGGATGAAGCGTCGCATGTGGCCGCTCAACGTCTATACAGGAGAGGGCGCTGCGGTCAAATGCGTATATAATCGCGTTAAACTTCGCATGCATTGGCTCAACCTTTATAGACGAGAGGGCGCTGCGGTCAAATGCTCGAATGCGTATATAACCACGTTCCGTACCACACATTCTCTTTCTGACATGGATGAAAACGAACGAAAGGCTCGGCATGCTGCGGCTCAGCGTCTACGCAGAGAAGCACCACCAGAGCTTCGCCCCAATCAACATCATTCACCACGTGGAGATGCGGTCAATTTTTTCCTACGCGTGATTATAGTGTAGCCGGCGATACCGAAAACACGCGAAGACGACGACGACCGCCGTGGCTATGCATGACCGTTAAGATGCTTGATAACGATACGACGCACGCGAGAATGCGTCAGCGGAGTTTCGAATATCGTTAATCAGAGTTATCGGTGCGATCTACTAAATCTCCCTAATGTGAAACGGAGAATTAGTTCTCAAATCTCGCTCTCTTTTCGAACGCTATCCCTTATGTTTGAGCGGCTTGTTTCGTGAAAATCCCTCAAACACTCATTGTTCTTTTTTGTTCCGCTGTTTTTCTTTTCTTTATCCCCCCATAGATTTGGCTTATCATATCGTGGCCCACTGATAGCGTAGGCGGCGAGCGTGTGGATGGGTGAATAGATGCGAAAGTGATTTGCCGACATCTCCTCGATTGCGCGAAAGGGATAAACGATGGCGCATTTTCTTCGTCCGTCGCAACTGTGTTTATAGAGAGAGAGAGAGAGAGAGAGAGAGAGAGAGAGAGAGAGAGAGAGAGAACTCTCGCTGCGATTGGCCCGTAGCTGTCGCGTGGCGGGTCAACTCCCGCTGCGCCGTCTGTCGTCATTGGACGACGACGACGACGTTTCGAAATAGGACGCTTAGGAAGGCGGCACTCCGCTGGCACGTGCAAAAGCGCCAATAAGTTTTCCTCCCAATTAAAAAAAAAAAAAAACATTGTTTTTTTTTTTTTTTTTTTTGACGCGCGTTGTGCGAGTGCTGCACTTTTGTTCTTGTGCCGTGTACTCGAACTTCGGTTGGTTTTTGCCGTTACTTTTGCGTCGTCTGTTCTATAGAGCCACCTAACAAGCTACGGCTTAGAGTAACGACAACTTTTGCTGCTTAGAGTCATCGTTTCCAATGATCTTAAGCTTGATTTGAGACTACGGGAGGCGACCTTCCGTCCTTCACAATACGTCGAAGGAGTCCGTGGCAAAGCAAAACCATTCGCCGCAGCTTTCCGGTGCACTCTCGTCTCCGTCTCCCACGCTGGATACGCCGATCAGGTGGCTGGAGACTCCAGCCACCTGATAGGCGTATCCAGCATGGGAGACGAAAAAATACTAAAACATTCTACCTTTAAATAATAATAAAAAAAGAGGGGAGGCAAAACGAGAATGTGTGACGGTTACGCTTCTATCCTAAAGCGCCGTTCACACACTTGCAACCGAGTAGGGTCCTTTGAGACGAGACCGGTTTTTTGCCTCTTGCAACTGCTTAAGGCCCGTTCACACACTTGCGACTCCTTAGAACTTCTTAAAATCTCTTAATACGAGAGCAGAGCCGTTTATTGGGAGAGTATTAGGACGAGAGCAGAGCCGTTTATTGGGAGAGTTTGGCCAATGGGTGGAGCAAAGGCCGCCGCCAGCGCCGAATACTGCACCCGCGGTTACAGCATAAACACAGCGTCGACGAATCAGCAGACCGCGACGTCACAGTATTGCAAACGACATTTAAAGCGTGAAATAGAAGCGTTCAATCTCGGCGTCTCGGTGACAGTTTGCTCTGGGCCGGCTGGTAGAACAGCGGCTCAGCTGAGACTGGCTGAAAGAGAGCAGTGCAAAGCGTGGAGCGCGCGAGCGTCTCGAGACGCGGATTGAGTCCCGCTCATTTCGTGCGCTGGTTTTGACAGTGCTTTTCTTTCCCCCAGTGTCAGCTGAGACGCTGTTTCTATCTATAGACCTTTCCAAAAAAGGGCGCTTGGCAGGTTCCATTTTCAGTGTTCGTGCGTATGGCGCGTGATTTGCTCGCTTTCCGAAGCGACGAACGTGCGCGTTCTGGACTGTGATTTAACACGCGTGGACTGTGATTTTTGTAAACAGTGGAAACGTCTATACTCCGTCTCACCTTAGCACGGACTATTGTTAGCCGCGCATGCTGAAAGCGCGAGCTATTTGCTTTGAATGAAGCCTTGGCGGCTGCACGCGCGCGCGTGCAGCGAGTGCTCCAGACAAAGCAGTCAAGGCTAGCCGCTCGCGCTTGCACAGCCTTCGCGGTTAGTCCATGCTAGGGTGAGACGAAGTATAGACGCTTTAAACACGCGCCTGACACGCGCTAGAGAGAGCCGCCATTGCCGACCTTCTCCTGTCTTACCGAGATTCCTAGCCACTGAAGCGGGCGTTGACGAGCCTCCGCAAAGGCGTATGCTGGGGAGAAGGACGCAGTAGCAGCTAAAGTGGCAATAACCTGTCCTGCTGTGGTAATGATGAAGTGAAGTGAACGGAATAAGAGGAAACAAAAACTGAAGGTCGGTTATGGCGGCGCCCATGCACAGCTGCCTGAAAGCGTCTATAGCAAGTCGGCCCTGGTTTGGAGCGCACGTTCGTTCATTCTGCCCGTTGAATATGGACATGACGAAAACCTCACATGCGCCAAGTTTTCAGTCACCGAGAGTTATACCTTTTCACTCTAGCGACGCTAAAACGGCTTAAATTAGCCGTGTCGCATACTTAGAGCTCACGACTGCCGCGAGGGGCTGTTTCGAGGCCTTTGGTTGGCGCTCGCCTATTCAGACGAATGTATGGTCAAACTCTCCAAATAAACGGCTCTGGACGAGAGAGCACGCTGGGCCTATCTATGCGGTGACCCTGGAACTGCCTTTCACCAAAGCGAAGGTTTTGCGGGATTTCCGAGGTCAAATGTGCGTACTACCTATGAGAAATGGTCGTTTATAGCGTTGACAAAAGTTTTTCGAGTCAAGAAAGAAAGGATGGTGCGCGAGAGAAATAGAAATTATACGGGACAGCCACGTTTCCACTGCCCGATAGATGGCGCCAGTGTGTTCTCTCGTCGTGAAAGCTTTTTAAGAGGTTCCAAGGCACTCGGTCTTAAGAAATCGCTTTAGGACCTGCTCCGCAGCAGCGCATCTGGTCCTGCGCCGTTGCAAGAGGCTTAAAAACCGGCTCTTTTCTCTCTCGGTCTTACTCGGTTGCCAGCAAGTGTGTGAACGGCGCTTGAAGGCTCGTTCGCACACTTGCAACCGAGTACGGACTGAATGAGGACAAGACTGTTTTTTAATCCTCTTGCGACGCCGTAAGACCAAGCCCTGACAAGAGGCTTAAAAACCGGTCTCGTCTCAGCGGTCCTACCCGGTTGCAAGTGTGTGAGCGAGCCTTAAATGTCTTCTATTGGCGTGGCGACGGCAACGACAATGTTTTCGCCCATACCGGACGTGACGACAATTAAAGACTGCGGCGGCCTTGTGAAAAGGGTCTCGGGAAGTCGTATTTGCGCTAGGCACCGAAATGGCGGCGCCCTGGAGGAGCTAATCTAGTCGTAGCTTTAGTGGTTCTAGCTCTTGACTTTTCGGTAGAAAGCTACACTCATAACATCAGTACCTTTTTCTTTTCTTTTTTTTTTTACCCAAATTGTTTGACGCTTTAACGACATTCGCCCGTTCGCGTGATTTGACGTAACGTTTGTTTACGTAACAGGTGCTCTCGTGGCCGCCGCCATTTTGGTGCTTCGACAGGCCTTCTTAAAGACCGGCGGCCAGTTCGCGCCTTCCACTTTTCCCCCTTCCTCCTCTCCTTTTTCTACCCTGTCCACCGTTGCCTGTTTCCTCCTCCCCCATGGTGAGGAGGATCTTCTGCCTTGCAGAATCTCGAGTCAGGTCGTCGGCTTTTAAGATTTGACAGCCTGGCAACCACAGCAGCGTAGTTTGCACAACCGGGGGATGACTACTCCGTCCGCCATTTTCTGGCTCTGATTCATAGGAACTCCGTGCGCTTTCTCAGGAGGTAAACGAGACGAAGAAGCGACGCCATTTTGTGTTATCGCGAAATCCGTTGGTTGTAGCGGGCAACAAGCTCCGCCCATTGGCCAAACTCTCTGAGTACGAACGGCTCTCTGCTTTGAGCAGCGTGGCCGCCCTCGGTGTCAGTTATATTGATCCGAGGCGCGACTTTTTGAGCGGTACACGCGTGTGAAATCATCGGGTGTCGTTTTGCTCTGTTGTGATTTATTTTTATTTAGCGAGCGGGCGCGTTGGGAAGTCGTCTTCCGCCAGATATGCAACTGCTCGAAACCGAAACTGGACTGGGGAGGAAGAAGAAATGTAGAGGAAGTGAGAGTTGCTGGAAGTCACGTAGCTACACCCGACCGCGTTTTTTTTTTTTTCCCCTTCGTTTTTTCGGTTATGCGAGGCAAATCAAAAATTTATCCCTTCGCTTGAAAAATGACAAAGTCAAGCAGGTGTTTGATGTTTGCGCGTTTTTCAAGAAAGAGAGGGAGAGAATAAAGGTTTATTAAAGCACCGTGGTCCGGTGCCCGACGATAGTTACCACTGGTGCCCCAGTACAGCACGAACATGCTGTACCAGCAGGGGCGGTAGTGTGGCGACGAGGTCATGGGGCAGAGAGGGAGGAGGAGAGTGGAGAGGGGGAATAAGTGAAGATTGGGCGAGGGGACAACTCCAGAGCACGTAAAAGTACTTGTTGGACTAGCTGGTGATGACAGTTGTGAAACATGGTTAAAGGCCGAACTCCGTGGGACGAATATGCAGCAAAAAAATCGACGAATTTTGCCTGGCGGCTTTTGCTCTGCGCGTGGCATCAGCACGGTGGCATCTACGTCACGCGCAAAGTGAGCGTGCCGTCGGGCGGCGTTCGTCAGTTATTCGTCGCATAATTCGCTCCATGGAGTTCAGCCTTAAAAGCGCTAAAAAGACGAACACAAGATAGAAGGTAAAAACGGGTGCTATATACTCACCTGTATTTGAAAAAAGAAAAGTACGTGTGTGTGTTAATACACCTATCGACACCTCATGCGCCGGGATACACGCCCTTCAATGCGTTTGCGTAAATTTGTTTAAAAATAAAACGAATTTTGGCATTATACGATGCAGTCCACGTGTCGCTGACACATTGGGGCCCCCTCTTCCTGATAAAGTAGGCCTCTTGCAGTTCGCGTGCTCTTTGATTCTTGCTTCTACCTAGAATCTGGGTGTCACTGAAGCGTGGCTCACAAAAGACGGAACCCATCTCTGGTGTTCGTCTTTTTAGCGCTTTAACCATGTTTCAAGCCACAGCGTGTGCTCATTAGAGGGGTGTATACCTGGCAGTGGGGGCCTGAAGGAGAGGTCTAGGGAGACCCTGCATTCTCGCCACTTCGTATTCGTAAGACGGCCGACGTCTTTAGCAGTTCGAAGAGACGACGACTCGGCGACGTCTTTCTGCGAATCAGCTCGGTGGTCGTACTGAATAAATCCTAATTGTTTCGATCGGTAAACGATTTCTCTTTCGAAGCTAGTCAGATTCACCGGTACCGCGAACGACAGTTCTGAAGTAGAGGTTCCACGCTCGTCGCTTCGCTCAGCCGTACAGCCCTTGACTTCCGCGATACGACGCCATGTTGAGAATTCCGCAGAGAATGCAGAAAGTGCTTGCAACTGTCTGCAACTTTTTTTTTTAAATTTAGTGTGTGCCTTGACCTACGGCTTTGATTATATTTGGTGTGTATAAACCATAGAGAGCTGCATGTGACCGCGGAAAAGAGAGTGAGTGCGGCCAGTTCTCGATCGGCGGTTTTCAGACGAAAGAAAACGAATTTCGAGCGGGCAAATTGTGTTCTGGGTAGTTGGGCTCTCCTGTGTCATGTACAAATAAAAACCTTGGCGAGCATAAATACCCCGTCAGTGTCCCTTTTAACTATCCGTATCCCAGCGTTGGGAGGTACTTTAAGTGCACTGTACTGTACTACTTAAAGTATACGCTTAGAAAACTCGTATTTTATACTTGAAGTGCATTCTCTTGAGTATGTGCTTGTACCTGACGTATTTTTTTCTGGTACTTTCCGAGGAAAGTACAACTGCCGACATCAAAGTACGTTCCCCAAATTCGGTCTTGTTAAATTTGTATCACAAAATTATGATTTCTCAACAAGTGCTTTTTAAGGTGATTGTGTTAAATACTTCGTCAGCGAGACTAAAACAACGATACTCTGACTAGTTGACTTTCATTCAATATTCGCCGCCATTTCCGAAAATACCCGATGCACCCCCACTTACCCCTTAAACATTACATACCCATTAAAAAAAAAAAAGAAAAAAGAAAAGACTGTATAGGAGAATGAAAGGACATCATGAAAGATTGTGATAAAAAGTACTTGTACATAACTTTGGAAGTGCATTGTATATTAGTATTTTACTTCCAAGTGCATTGCGCCCGGTGTACTAACTACTTTACTTGAAATGCATAACCCCTAATTTATTTATATTTATTTACTCAACACTGCCGTACCCTAAAGGCTGGTTAAAACATCTGCGTTTCAATGTGATCGACTGCGTTTCAACAACGATCATTCCTCGTAGCTAGCGCGCATGTTCGGTCTTGCTAACACTGTAAAATCTTCGGATGTAGTTTCGCGCAGATTTGAACTGTTTCCATGGCTATCCGATAGGTGGCGCCAGCGTGCCCAGTTTCTTCTCGCCGTAAGCCGTTGCGACGCAGTGGACTACAGTCAAGCGCACACGTGCGATCTAGCTCCCCTAACGATGTATGTCGTCTGTTCTGTTTCTAGACGTTAGACGTGCTCCGTTAGGCGTGACGTTACAGTTCCCTCCTCGTTATTCCTCGCTCGGGTTTTGTTGCGTCACGCCTCCGCGTAACGGGGTCCGCTCGAAACGCCTCGTCTGCTTAATTGGTTTCTTGCTCTCCTGTTCTGCATTTCCGCTACACAAGTCCTTCTTACGCGTAACCCCTAAAAAAAAAAAAAAAAAAAAAAAAAAAAAGTTTTTAAATTATTTATTTCGTTGTAATGCGTTGTGCCGGTCGTGCAACGCGTCGTGTCACGAACCTTAGTATACGTTGTTTATGTGTAGTGTTCCATGTTTTTGGTGCATGCCGATGAACCCTGAAAAAAAATAACACCGGAACCGGTTTTACCAAAATCTGGGGAAACTGAAGAACCCCCGAATTGAACCTGTCCTTGCATAAGAACCGAAACTTCACGGGTATAAATCTTTACTATACAGTTCCACAACTGAACTGTCCGCGAAGTTGCTCCTTTCTTCAGGAACCGCGCCCTCTCTTATCTCGTTCTCTTCTGGATGGATACTAAAGGCTGTACCCTTTTAACGGGCGGTAGCTCGCGCCACCTAGCCTGGATAAGTCAAGCTGCACTCGTTTTCCCCTCAAGGACCGTAGTAAGGAAAAGTCCGGCATCTGGTGGAGTACTACTAATTTTCCCCCTGTATGTGGAGAATTAAGATACATGTGGGTGCATTTTAGATTAGATATATGTTATCCTATCAACACGTGCACGTTAAAACGCTAAAAACATCGCTTCTTCCTCGGACAACCAAATCACGTAAGAATTTCTTCGCGTGGCGTAGGAACAATGCGCAAAGTTCGCTTTCTTTTTTTTTTTTTTTTTTTTTTGATGTGACAACGAGTATAGGTATCGTGCGCCACCTAGCTTCTCTTGTCGGTACCGGAACGTTTTCCAAGAATCAGGATCACGCGCGTGTTCCATGCCCATGTTCTTTAGCGTAATGTCCCGATGAACACCAGTTTTTCTGTCGCACTCTAAAAATCATTTTTGGTTTTGAAGAAAAATGAAGCCTGAAAACACGGAACCTTATTTATATGCCTCGTGTTTTGTTTCTGTTCGTGACATTCCCCCCCCCCCCTTTTTTTTTTTTTATGCGTGTCAAAGGGGACCGTCCCAACGCGTCGTCTGCTTTGCTTTCAATCGTTTCTGCATCATGTCTGCGCGCTTTCCTGCTCGCATCGTCTCCACTTGGGTTTCATGAGCTCTCGTATGCGTGTCTTTGTGCTTCGTGTGGCATTCCCCGTTTTTATGCGTGACATTGGAGACTTTCAACGCGTCTGCTTTACTTTTAAGCATTTCTGCGTCATGTCTTCGCGTCGTCTGCACTCGAATTACACAAATTCACATGCGCTGCTTGTGTACTTCGTGATCCGTTCTCTAAGCTTAACATGCTTCTTATTTTCTTGTTTTTTGCGTGACATAGAGGACAGTTTTAATTCGCATGTTCTATTTTCGGGCGTATATCTGAGTCATCCATCTGCGTAGTCTGCTCCCTTGCAATGAGGATCGTCTGCACAGGTTTTACGAGTTCTGTCGTCTGCTTTTTGTTGCTGTATCAATCGATCCACACCGTGTCTGGTCAGTTTTATGCGTCTGACCTGTTTTGTTTTTACTTTTTTTTTTTGCTTTAGTTCCTTTTTTTTCTTATCTGTGGTTAGCTTTGTTGGGCGATCACTCACTATCGTGTTTTGTTTATGCGTGATACCGGGGATGCACAACTTTTAAATTGTTTTATCATTTGCGAAAACCTAGTTTTACTTTGATCGTCTGTTTTTGTTCTGCGTGCGTCGGCGCTTGGGTTTTATCCACGATATATATGGTGACTGATCCGTCATCAGTATCGTGTATTTTATGCGTGACACCCAACTTTGGTGGGTTTTTTTTTTGTCTGTTTTTATCGATTGCGAAAACTAGCGTGCTCGCGTGTCGTTTCCCTCTGATATCGTTTTACTTAGATCTTGTTTTTGCTCTTTCTTGCTTGTCGGCGAATCGGTTTTTATCCGTGATATATTTTTATTTCCTCGTGTATTTATTTTATCCAGGCAACTACTTTCTTCCCGCTATTGTAATACATATATATTTTTTTATCCGTTCTAGGCTTTGGTTTGTCAATCGTGTGTCGTACCTGCCGCGTCCCATATTTTTGGAACCAGTCTCCTAATAATGTGACCCAATTGGCTAAAAAAAAAATCAGAACTGCTTGAAAGAAGGGTAATAGCGCAAGCTAGCTAGTAAACAATCATAAGTTAAAAAAAAAGAACCCGAGACGTCGTTCTGCTTTCCCGTTTCTTTCTTTCTTTTTTTTTTCCCTTGTTTCGGGGTTTGTAAGTATGAACTGCCTAATCATTGAACCAAATGCAGCGTTTGGCGTCGCTTCGGACGGAGGAAAGAAGTTAGAAACCATTTAACAATACACGCGTCGTAAATTTATTCTCACATTTTTTTTTTTTTTTTTTTTATAATTGGAACAAGAAACCCGTCAGGCCACGCGGGCGTGTCGGCGTCCGTGAAGTTCTTCGTGCTTTCACTTTTTACGAACAAATTTTGGAGGTGAAACGACGACGTTTTTCACCCTTGTTGGAGTACTTGCTGACAATGCTTTGGACGAGCGATTTTATTACTATTACTTTGTGCGTGCGTGCGTGCGTGCGTGCGTGTGTGTGTGTGTGTGTGTGTGTGTGTGTCTATATAGACACACACACACACACACACACACACATACACCTTTTCCAAAGTAGGAATAAAAATGGTGTGTATTTTATTGCTGGTTAGTATTAGCGCCACTAGTTAAATATTACCCCAGGATTGCTCGCCGGTCGCTCAAAGGCGGGGGAACGTGTGTAACCCTGCGCGCCGTCTGGGAATTCGGAAACAACTTTTAGAAAAAAAAAAAAAAAGAACGAACGAAGATAAAGAGAATTTGCTGGCATCTCCGTATTGAAATCTCCCTCTCCCTTTTTCTTGTTTTTTCCTTCTAAATATCGTGTTTCTTATTTGCTTTTGTTTTTCGTGACATGTATCGCTCTCTTTATTTATTTTTCAGTTTTTTCCGGGCCGCTTTGAAATGTGGTTGGACGAGTTTGGGGCTCTTTGTCGCCGCCGCCACTCGTTCGAGGTGGTGTGCTCGTTTGACCGGCTCTTTAAAAGAACGCTGGAATCGATTTCGACTCTTGTCGGGCGGGAAATCCGTCTTGTGATGTCACGTTTCCGTTTCTTTCGTTAATTTTTTTTTTCTGCTTGCAGCGAGACCCAGTGTGACGATCTGTTTTAATGAATAAGTAGTTGTTCGTGTCTGCGCATCTTTCTTTGTCTGTACTTGACTGTCTGCGCTCTCGCGAAGGTATCGTCCTCAACTTCGGACATGTCCTTCTGCTTAACCGGTACATGCTAAGCAGCAAAGTTTTAAACTTGGAAAAATAAAAAGAAAACTTTGGCAGCTACTTTGATTTTTAAAGTCCTTAGGCTATAAAGCATGAAATTTGGTATTTAAGGAGCAATCGTTAAATTTTGGTTAGAAGGACTGTTGTTTCGTGGCGTAAAGGAGAACCTATATTTATATCAATTTCCCCGCTAAATTTAGCGAGAAATTCATGGACGGACGGAATGACAACATTTTGAGAATGGGGGTTCCTTAGAAATCATTTAATGCGTTAAAAAAAAATAATTGGTATTCAAGTTTTTTTTTTTTTTTTATTGTAGCATATCAGTAAAATACAATCGGTTCGCCTTTGATTCTATACCTAGAATAATCTGTCCTTCATAGGTTAGCATCTGCTCCAAAAGCAGCTGCTGCAGTGGACCTTTTTATTAGCAAAAAAAAACAAAAAAAAAACGAATTTGTTGTATCACAACGTACACAACTAAACAGCTAGTTGAGTGTTTGTGGGAACAAGCTGCATTACAATTTTTAAAATGTTAAGACCGCGCAAACGACGAAAAACGAGAAGCAGTAGGACATATACACAGCGCTGACTCTCAGTCAGCTCTGTGCATGTTTCCCGTCCCTCGTCGTTTGCGCCGTTTTAACCTTTTAAAAATGTCAAACCAACTAGCCGAAGCTTCAATCTCAGCTGCATTGTAATGTTCACCAGCGGGTGGCACGAGAGTAGAAAAGAAAAGATTGCATTCTCTTTTGCGGGTCAACGCGGGAATCTTTTAACGCAGTATTTACAGTGAAACGGACGAGGATGCGGTATGAGCCCGTGCTCCAAAGGCTTTTTTTATTATTATTGTTTAGGTTAATTAGATTATTGTTGTCACAAGTCCGTCACTCTACGTCATCCAGCATTGTTCCTTTAGTTGACTTTGTTTAATGAACCTGTCTTCAATAAAAGTTGCACTGAGCCTTAAGGCTGCTTCACAGATTCACGTTCGACCGTGATTGACTACATTACGATCTTGCAACGACGGAGCATGCTGGCACGGTGATGGCGTGCATCGGGTACCTCTGGAACCATTCTGATCTGTGTTTCACTGGACAGACATTTCTGCACGGTTTGCGGAACCAAATTTACGTATTATCCGCGAGAGTTGGTATCTTCTACGTCAGAATTATTTCGAGCCCACGGTGAAAGCATGATGCGTTAAATACACGCAGATTGAGAGTGTTCAAAAACTTAACCCGAAGCTTTTCTTTTTTTTTTGATCGGAGGCTAGGTAATTGTTGAAATTGCACGCTTTGAATAGGAGGCGCCAGCTGCCGCCTCATTAAGAGGGTTCAGCCGTATCCATCCATCCATCCATCGTTAGCCGTCGCACGCGAATGTTTGAGGGACTCGGTCGAAGCGAAAAGGCCCTTCCGAATACCCACAGCAACGTTATTGGTGTCCGGTTCCACTCGGGAAGAGTGTAGTCCGTCTGCATTCGTTCGTTTGTACTTGTCTGCATTTGTTTTGTCTGTCTCCTTTCGACTCGAGAATGACGGGTTCCAGTTCCCTTTCTTCGCCTGGACTTTGTGTTCGTTGATGTTCGATTGTTGACCACCAACCATGCATGTTCCACTTCGTGGCCGGTGTTTGATGGAGTTGGCCTCGGCCGCCCAACGCGTCTCTCGACGTTCCTCGTCCCGAGCCGACTGTGCGGTGGAGGAGCTACGCGCCCGACGGACCAATCAGCCGCCTCCCTGCCATCACGTGACCCTTCTCTCCGCGTCTAGTTCAGAACCGGAAGTGGTTTGGGGCTATTTGCACACTGGCGCCAATCTATACACTGTTCACCTCTAAGCTGGCAGCGTTGCTCGAACGGAGATATATATATTATCATTACCCGCCTTTTGTCCAGCCCCCCTCCCTGCCCCTCTTTCTCTCTCTTTCTCCTTGGTTTGCATTTTTCATCGGGCAGTGCCATTTGATAGACGCTCTCCTTTTCTTGATCGACGTTTTCCCCTCTCTAGCCGGTGTGCCGGTTTGGCAGACGACGGCTTGTTTCGTTTTGTTGCCATATTCGCTGTCTGCGAGGTGTGGCCACGACGGGCTGGAAGGCGAGATAGGGGGGTCCGAAAGTAAACGCTTTTTTTTTTTATTCTTCCCTTTGGTCTCCTTTTGAACGCCTCCTCGCTAGCATGCCGTAGTGCCGAATTTTTCGGCGTCACCTACGAGAGTCCAGGTGTTCGGGGGACACGGAGATTGAACGCGAGTGCTATAGACTATCCGAAATCCTAACCCCCAGCAACAAAAAATGGTAAACCATAATCTAAAACGCAGCTTCCGTCCGAGCGCAGCCAAAGCTACGTGTGGCCGGAGCCAATCACATGCCGGCAATGGGCCACGCGGTCTCGCCTGCACTTTTGTATCACTCCGCTGCGCCGCTGGCCGTCCGCGCTCGCCGAATATTTCGTCTGCTACGGGTGTATTAACGGTATCGTCTGCTAAAGGTTGAAAGAGTGCCCTTTTCACATTCTGAAATTTAGTCACAGTGGATGTCAGTACGTAAGCTGGCCGCTGGCGTCTGTGTCCGAGCTTTCTAGCTGTTCGGCATAGTTCGAGAGATGTGAGTAAACATTGCAAGGTGCCCAATGACCCGGTCGTTGATGTTTGCTTGTATTGTCTGGCTATACTAGGGCTCGAGGCGCAGCCCTTTTCACCAGCTTTTTCGGCGTTCAATGTGATCGGCAGGTAAGGGGATGCCCTGATTTCGCCGCGTATCAGTGAATGGACTTCTTCCAAAACCGACGCGCCCCATCGCGGCGAAATACCACGCAGTGCACTCTGGGAACTAGTTGGCCACTCAGTTTCGGTTTCGACTGAGCAGCTTCATCTCATGCTATCACGCCGCGACCGAACGCGCTGCTTGCGTTTTCGATTATCTGACTTTTTACGAATGTACAAAATACACTCATTCTCGAGCGATAGAAAACGAAGACCGGGGTACTTTCCTTGGTTCCCGAAACACCGGATATTGTGCGTGCGTATGCAAACGTTGTAAGACGTGGCTTAGTCATCTCACCCCACGAGTGCATCTTTGAGCTCAATTTCAATAATCCCGTCTAGTACCAGTGAACTACAACTGAAATTTCGTCACCTTGATACACGCATTTTGTTTGCCAAACGTCCGCTTCTTGTTACTTCATTGGGCGAAAAGCAAGCCGCATCCTCACAGGAGTATCAAAGTTGAGCCCAGCGTTAACGCATAAACTTCTAAGGAAACGCAATAGATTCGACCTCACTACTGCACAAAAGTTACTATGATGTCTTCCTCGTGTCATAATATTATGCCCCCCCCCCCCCCCCCCCCCCCCCCGAAACAAAAATCCTGGCTATGTGACTGACTGACGCCCAAGATCTGTGCCTGAACGGTGTATCTGGAAATTATCTCGGCATACTCAGGCAGGAAGAAAGCAAACACATAACAATAGTATGGCCATTAGAAACCGTCAAATGAGCTTTGAATAATTTCGTTCGTTTGGCGCACCACATAGGGGTTCACGCCCGTCCGGCGCACTTCCGGCGAACGGTGCGACATTCATCACACAAGTGCTCGACTTTTATGTGCGAATGTGCCTATATGATTGCTGGATACCTTTATGCGCATACGCGATGTTGAATATTAGTGGAATGCAAGCGGGTGGAGACTTCGCTTCGTGCAGTGCTGCGGGTCAGTACAGAAAAGAGATAAGAAGTGTGTTAAAATTGAGCTTTTCAATGGCGCCTCCGAGTTTTACCTCGCGTACTCAGGTGTATTAAGGAAAACGGTAATTGCAAAAAGTTATATTTCGTCTATGGACGCACGAAACAAACAAACTTCCTGATCAACAACACTAATGTAAAGGCGCGAGCTCGATGTATGCATACCTATTGATTGCTACAGCTTGTTGATTCATACACAAGCAAGATTCCCGAGCTTCGCAGCGTCGAGATTCCCAGCACTGGCTCGTCCACATACCTCGAAACGCTAACAGAAAGGCCCAAGTACAAAAATACAACAAGCATGTGTTAAAGGACACATGCAAAGAAAAAAAACATTTTTTTTTAAACGGCTTAGATGGAAAAAGGATGTCATAAAACGATTTTACAACGAAGAAAAAAAATTTTTAGAGCTATATTTACGGCGCGAGATGATTTTTGTCAAGCGCGGTGTAACGCTCCTCCTTTCCACTTTTCTCTCTCGCGCCTGTGCGCTCCGCGGGGAGGAGAGGTAAGCCGCTTGGATTGGCTTGGCTGCTCGGCTAAACAAGGTGCCACTTCCGTTCAACTTCGGCGCGCGCTGTGTTGTTGGCAACGTTGGTTCGAGGCAAGAACGGGAGTTTTGAGGACGAGGACGTATAGGGCTAAATTTCAGGAGACAGACACATTATGTGCCGCCTGCCATAATGATAGCGAGACACTAGAACACTTGGTTTTGAAGTGTACAGGGCTTCGCCCTGCTCTCCCTGAGGGGGTGACTGATTTGGCCGGGGCTCTGGGTTTCACAGGCGACGATGGAAGGACGGAGGAGAAAAGGATTACAGTGACAAAGAGACGATTAGAAGATTGGTGGAAATTATCTAGGGAAAATTAAATGTTGGGCAACTAACTAGCACAGCTGGGGACAGGCGGGACAGAGGAAAATTGGGACTCCCTCCCGCGTGGCTCCGGCCCAAAGTCTCAACCCTGTCTCCCAGTGGGTCCGGTGCTGGGGTAACGCCGACAAGGTTGACCAGAGGAAAATTGGCGACCCCCTCGCCTGGGGGAAGAGGCAGGGGGGGTGATGTTTTTAGTTTTTTTTGCCCGATCCCCCGAAGGTCATCCTGGTGATATCCCACACTGCCTGGTGATAGTTAGGGGGAGAAAGATTGGTCTTAAAGGGATACTACAACGAAATTTCGGCGCTCATTTTTTGGTCTATATCTGTTCAAAAGAGCAGTATCACATGGAACATACCAATATCTGGTTAAAAAAGTCTCGAAAAGGAATTTTAAAACGAATTAAACGATTAGCAAAGAGCACCTGGTGGATGTCACTAACGCCTCGTTTGTAATGCTCCTCTAGGAACCTTGACAGCTAGTGACGGAGGTTGTCTCGCCTCCGGCCACGACGAGAGAAGGGGGGAAGGAGGAACTCCCCCCTTCCCGAGAATCCCTTTTGTGTGTCGCAGAAGTCGCTATTGTCCCCCTACAAGATTATAGAAGATTAACCCGTCACTCAAAATTCGTACAAAAGCAGCCGCTTCGGTGGCTGGAACGACTAGGCCATCCTCTCGGTGTCAGCCTCGCCGTAGCTTTGCTCGTCTCGAGACGACCTACGTCACGATTGCGTTGGATGTCACGTGCTCTAAGCTGGGCCTTCTCCGAGCGCTTGCCAGAATGGGCCGTTTATAACGAAAAATACAGCCACCAGGATCAAAATACAAACGTGCGATTGTCATTTACGGATATTGTGGATCATATTCAACCTATTTTTGAACACGACGGGAATATTTCAAATTTCGTTGAAGTATCCCTTTAAAAGGGTGGGAGGAATCGCGTTTTTGTCTTTTTAGACTTAGGTTAGGTGGCGCAAGCTACCGCCCGTTACAAAGGGTATAGCCATTAACATCCATCCATCCCGTGCCGGTCGTGCTGGTGGTGGAAGCGGTGGTAGTCTGCTCCGCGTCTTTTACGATAGATCCCGAGTTGAAGCGCAGACTCGTCGACAGGAGCAGGCAGCTCGGGCTTTGCCCCTACGAGAACACGCCTCGCAGACCAGCGAACCCCCCCCCCCCCCCCCCCCCCCCCCCCGCGGAAAGCTCCGAGGCCAGCGATACGCTTCTCGTGCGGTTTGCCTCGACGCACGACAGCGGGTTCTCGTCGCCCGTCTCGTCACTCGACAAATCGTTTAGATTTGTCCAGTGAAGAGATGCGATTTGGCTTTGAAGTCACGCGTTGGGTTCGCTCGCTGCGTGGCTCGAAGGCCTCCGGGGCGAAGTGACGAGAGCACACCCGGACATTCTTCTCGCCAGACGTGCCAGGCGTGCGCCCGATCGCCTCTAACCAGATCGCTCTCAAATGCTCGTCCGCCGGTACCGCATGTTTACTGAAATCCTCCTGCTCACGATCACGAGAACTGCAGCCTTTCGTCGAGCAGCGGCGTCGCTTTCGTTGAACCGGCATGTCAAAAACAACACCGCGCCGACCGCGCTCCGGCAGCTCCGCGCCCCTTCGCAGAAAAAATGGCGGACTTTGTTTGGTTTCGTAAGCGTCAAAACGGAAGTGATGATTTTCTTATACTTGAAGTTTCTCAAAAGTCAAAATATTCTGTTACAAAATAAGTGCAACAAAAAAATGAAGAAAATAAGTAACTTTCAAAGACCATAGAAAGCTTTCGAAAGAGCGCAGGCACCACGTGATAAATAAGGGCCAGTCACGTGATAAATATGGGCCACTTTTCCGCGGGGCCCGCGGGCGCCAACTACAAATTCGTATTGCGCCGTAAATATAGCTCTAAAATTTTTTTTTCTTCGTTGTAAAATCGTTTTATGACATCCTTTTTCCATCTAAGCCGTTTAAAAAATTTTTTTTTTTTTCTTTTCATGTGTCCTTTAAGACAAGCTATACGTCTCGGGCTTGTGCTAAAGCTTCGAGGTCTGGCCATTTAGGTTAGTCTAGAGACCACAAATGACGCTCTCGGGACCAGAAAACATGAGATAACGGCCGCTAATAGTCCACGCTCTGTGTATAATCTCTTGTCGACGTGTCAATCGAAACCGAAACCATACCACTCTCCTCACTGGCCAACTAGTTCCCAGAGTGCCACGCGCGCCGTGTTGCATGCAGGGCTTTATGGAAGTAGTCTATTGTAGTGGCCCGGACGCTTTTCTTGTTTTCAACGCATTCGCGGTACGACGCGGCCGGCGTCACCTGCCGAATTTGAAAAGTAGACATTCATCTCGACCCCTCGCGCCCGACGCCCAAACGTGCCTTCGCGAAAGGACGTTTTGAAGCGACTCGGTGAGGAAAGCAGCGAAGCACATGATTCGGTCATTACGGGAACGAAATCACACAGGAAAACCGAGCGCTGCAGCCGTGTTGCCAGCGGATGTACGTGTTTTCACCAAACCACATGCATTTACATATATTAATAAAAACATAAACTTAATATGTTTTATTCCTTTAGTTGCAAATCATTCTCAGCAGTACACATCTGGAATATTGTTCAATGTTTACGCACAAAAGTTATTTAACAAAAAATACTTTTGCGGACTACTTTGTGATGCGTTTGAATGCTCTTCACGAAGTTGCGAACCGTCCCTCAGCCTCTGGCTGCGCTCGGACGGAACCTGGAACATTTTTAGCTTTTTACAGCGCTCTTGGCATCGGTGCTGTTCTTGGAACTTCGTGACTATGCATTTCTGACGTTCTTGCACAACAAAATGTGGAATAATTTCTGAAAAAAAAAAAGAAGAAAAAAAGAAACGGGGTTTTGTAAAAAAGCGCAGTTTCCCTGCTGTGTCACGGGCGTCAGCATAAACAAACATGGCGGCACCCACGGAACTGAACAGGCACCGGTCTGTATAAGCGTACGACTGTGTCTTGTGTTCTCACTCACTGAAGGATAGTCCCGGCCGAACGCCGACTCAGCAGCGAAGTCGGAACATAAGGTCTTGATATCCCCCCCCCCCCCCCTCCCTTTCCCTAGGTAAGTTTTCTGGTCGGACGCAGTTCGCAGTGTATCTATACCGCCCAATCCTGTAAAGCCCGTCCACACACTTGCGTTCGGAGCGACCACTATGCTTACGAACGAATGCAACCGCTGCGACTTCAACGACAACTGTGCGCGACGTGTACACACACATGCAACCGCGTGGAACCACACGAATCAACAGCCAATAAGAAACGAGCTTCAGCTCTTGCTCCTAGCCAATAGTAAGCAACCCAGCTACGCTTACAAACATGGCGGACGGTTTCGTGCCCGACGCGGGGTTCTTACCGGAGCAGCCCGAGGCGCCCGAGGTTTCGGCTTCGGCGTACAGTCACGAAGATCTGCTGTGCGCCTAGAATAGCTTTGTAAAGGCTGGTTCAAACATCTGAAACGAACCCGTTATCCATGACTGAGTCCGTTGTGACCGGAACGACCGCTCTGCGCCGCGCGTACACTCTCTGCTACCACTGCAACAAGCGCAGCGGGTCGGCAGCACGGCGACCGCCTCTCCGTTGCCGTCAGCGGTTTCAGCGGTGCCTCTAAAAAGAAGGGGACGCGCAGCCACTCACTTGCGTAACAGAAAATAGACAGACCGTGTTCTATGACCTCAAGCTTTATTATTTTTTTTTTCAGGATACGCTTGCAGGGTATAGTGCATTAAAAAAAGAAAAAGGATGCAGTACGCCGTCTTGCACGATCACGACTTTAATACACGACTTTGCCAACAGTACAAATCTCGCCACACGCCTTTTCTACGATTATAAAAGACGATGTAATCTTAGCAGCAATATAGCAACGTAGAAATATAATTTGACAGACGTTGCGAGCGTTCAAGATTCCTAACACTAATCACCTTTTTCGGGTGATGAAAACGCGTGAAAATTCGCATCCTTTATACGGTACGCACCAGTAATACCTTGAACTTGAGCACACGCATGGAATGCGCCAAAAAAAGAAATCCGGGTGATGTTCGAGGACACAAATGCTAAGAAAGCACCACTGTAGTCGAAGTAAACACGACGGCACGGGGGTTCCTGCTGTCTTGAGATTGCCGCCACGAGATCGCCGCACGAGTAGGTGGATCTTCCCTTCTAGTACGTGCTGGGTTATCATGACGACACACAACGAAAATTCAGAGTCAAGGATAGGGCTTTTACGAGGAACGATAAGCTTCCACCACGCCGTCCACGTCGACGATCACCACCGACGCCATGTTTTTCATATATGTAGAAGAAGGCTGCCCGGCACGACCGGCATGCAACGCGCGCGACCGAGCTCTCCTCGACCTGTGATTGGTCTGTCGCTCCCGTCGTTCCCGAACGTAACGAAAAAGTTCAGCCCGGCTCAACTCCTTGCGTTGCGAACGAACACGAACGAAACGACCGTTTGGCGCTTCGTTGCTATGGTAACTCGTCGTTCCAACCGGTTGCATTCGTTCGTAAGCGTAGTGGTCGCTCCGAACGCAACTGTGTGAACGGGCCTTCACGCTCAAGCACTTTCAAGGCCCTTTCCAAAGTCGCTTCCTTGTTTTCCCACATTTCCACCCTCCTTTCCCTAAAGAGTTCAATCGGTTTCTTTTGCCCACGATGGATGGATGGATGAAGCCACGGGGCTGGTGCACACGTTTGCGCTTGTCACCGCTTATTTATTTATTATTTATTTGGTGATACTGCCAGCATTCTGTAGAACGCCCAGGCAGGAGGTGTACAAAAACGATATTCAGAAACAAGCGGAAGCAGTGCAAACAAACAGACAGAGCCACTACTCAACAAAGTGCGAGAGTAGTGCTTCACTAAAATTATGTAATGATCTCAAATTTACAACACTTTCAGGAAGCTTATTCCACTCACACGTGGTTCTAGGAAAAAAAGATGCTTTAAACAAAGTGGTTCGACACAATGTTTCAACAAGTGTTAAAGGGCAACTCCGCTTCATTTTTGACATTTAGAAAACTATGCAGCCCTCTTCAGTATCATATAGGAAGACCACATGTCAAATATTACGATCTAATTCCGTCTATATTTTTAATTAACTGGCCAGCAAACTTTCAAATGAGCCAAGTCGCCGAAATCTGCCAACTCTAGCCTGCGACATGAGGCGCAATCATCAGCGTAGTCAATGCCACGGAGTTGGAGCAGCCAACACTGCGCCACTACGTCAAAGGCATGTCTACGTCATTCTCACGCTTTGTTTGTTTTTACTTCTCAGAGCGAAATTGAACGATAACGTCATGAGTTTCTCCTCCCGGTGTTGGCTCAACGGCGTACACGTGATCACCGTAACACGGATGCGCTAGTTTGCACTGCCCTGCGCGCTTATCGGTCTGTCTATGCTAGACCGCACTTGTTCCCCATGTCCGGTTTCTCCGCTCCCCCTCTCTTTCGTCTTCTCCCCTTCCCCCTCTCCCACGGGCATCACCGTTCACGCCATGCGAAGCGACCTGCCCGCGTCACGTGTCCTGTACCTCGCCCCCACAAACGTCCCAAGACCACGTGTTTCGACGTGACGTGGCCATGACTTGACGACACGAGGCCAATGTTGCTTGACGCAACCGAAGTTTCGGTTTCGGTATCAGCTGATGTTTAAATTAAGATTACACAAATATTATTCCACATTTCGCGAATCCGAAGACGTAGAGCTGTTTAGTAGTGCTGTGGGAAAAGAAATCACATGTAAGCCTACATTTTTCGGAACTGAGCGGAGTTGCCCTTTAATTGGTGTTTGCCTCTCGTGGGCCTTGATTCGTTAAATGGAGTGTAATCACAAAGACGCAGTCGCAAATTACCTTGTATCATATTATAAAGAAACTTCTACTGTTCTGTTTTTCTCCGGATTGCTAAATCACTCAATCCCGATCTTGGGTACAAGTCTGAAACGGATGACATAAAACCGTAACGGTTGTACGCAAACCGCAATGCTTTTTTTTTTTTTTGCACAGTCTCTAACATATCAATTGACAGCTTTGACGACGCAATGGCGCCATCTGCCAGGCGGCCCAGGGAACGCTTGCCATCTGCGTGCAACTGGACCGGAAGCTTTGCGGTATTTTGCGAGATCAAGGCTACACGCCGTCTATGAGGAATGGTCGCCCGCGTGCGGTGGACCGGAAGTATTCCCTGGCTAGCCGAGTGGCTCGGCGTCAGTGCGTTCTCAACCCGTAACCGGTCGGAAGCGATTTATTTCGACGCGTGCGATCACAATTGCCTCAATACGATCTTGACGTATTGTGTAATTTACTTTTAAAGCTAGAAATGAGCTGGAGCGGTTGTCAGGTGGACGCTGGCAGGTAGCGACGGATCCGCAGTGGCTTTCTTCTTTTTTGTCTTGTTTTGTTTGTTTGTTTCCGATATTGCTTTCGTTCATTTGAAAAGTACAAAGTGATCTATGTCGAGAGCTTGTTTTCTTGGTTTTGGCAGACGAACTTATCCTCTTTTTGTCTTTCTATCTTCGCGAGTTGGCCACAACCCAACGCTCCTAGCCCGCTGGGAACCGTCAAAGGGTTGTTAAAACGCCTGTGGGCGTTTTCACAACCTTTTTTTATTATTATCTAGTCTACCTACACTACCGGAATTACACCTGCAGAATCACGTGACCGTCCCTCGGGCAGGTCACATGACACTCCCACACGCATTGGATTCGCCCTAGGCGGCTCGTTTGCGTCCTCCGCTGTCCGTCGTAAAGACAAAACGGGAGTCTAGTGGCCGATTCCTGTCTGGTTCTTGTCGGTTCTAACCAGACGCGCGTTGAGTGCGCGTGTGTGCGCCCGCGCTTTGAGCAGCCCTTGACACGCGAGTCTCCGCGTTCAATATGCATCGGACCAGAGTGGGAGGAAGCGAGCGAGTGTATGACGACGACGACGACTACGAGGCGGCACTAACGGCACGCAATGCTCCGTTTACGCCTAGACCGACAGTGCAGTGGGAGCTACGAGCGCGTTGGGACCAATCATACGTCGGTCCTTTACCACGTGATCACGCGCCCGCCCCTATCCTCGCGCGGAGAGCGGCGTCACGTGGAAGACTAGGTGTGCGCACGACGTCATCGTCGGCGGCTTCGCCGCACTGTCAGCTTAGGGGTGAACGGAAAGCATGCTCTGTTCCTTCTTGCGACGAACAGCAATGGAGTCCTCGAAGCCGGCCCAATGCCGTGTGAGTGTCACGTGTGCTTCGGGAAGGCCTTAGCGACGTGCGGAGCGAGTAGTCACGTGATAAAAGTTGGCAGCGGCTGGGGTTGGCCGAGATGGGTCCTGTGTACCGTCGGCTGCCATCCGTCGTAAAATGAAAGGGAGTGTAGGGGGAGGGGGGAGTCTCTTCCCCCTAATGGTCTCATTAATGGCCCAGTCTCCCCCCTCTACTGGGACGGGGGAAGAGCTTGTCTGCCTGTACACTCTCTCTTTCTCTTCGTGCACCTGTGTAGCGAGAGGTATGCTCGCCGCAGTCATCCAGCGAGGGCGTCGGTGCGAGGCACGTGACAAACGTATACACTCCGAGAAGCGTCTGCTTTCCGCGAAGCTCTTGGGAGGGCCAAATCGGTACAGTGTACCCTAATCTTGTACGCATTACTAAAGAAAAAAAAAAAATATTCGAATACAATTCTTTTTAAGTATGTGATTAGATTAGTTGATTATATGACATAAAATTGCAGGAAGATCTATTGGTGGATTCTTAGTCAATGCGTTAGCATGACCCTTGAAAACCGCCACACATGTCCCCCTTTAGGAAACGCTAACGCTGATCTCTTCACTTTTATGCTTTCTCTTTTGCTTCCTCTATTTTTTGCTACCTCTTTTTGTCCTCGTTATGGGGTGAGTGTTACCGTTTCCTGAAGGAGGACGTGTGTGGCGTTTCTCAAGGGTCGTGCTAACGCATTTTCTAAGAATCCACCAATGGATCTTCCTGTAATTTTTTGTGTTCACCCCTTTTTTGTACTCTGCCTGTCAGAGTATGTGACGCCTTTGGATACGGTCATCCATACCACTCGTGGAAAGAACCAGATCCGTGCCACTCGGGGAAGGAACTGCATTCATATCACTCGTGGAGGGAACCGCATCCATCGTTTTAACTACACACAGGCTTCACAGCCCACGCACCACTACTATGGAAACCCAGAGCGAAGATGATCCGGCGACGGGCAGAGCGGCAACTGAGCGCGCCCGCATTCCTCCGTGCTGCGGCGCCTCCCTCCTCTCTGGCTCCGCGCCAGCTTTGCGACGCTCCTTTGACGAAAAGCCGGTGGTGTCTGTCAGTTTGTCAGCGCCGATGAGAGAGGGCGATGGTGACGCGCGCTGACGTCAGCGCTTCGGACCAATGGGAGCGTCCCACGCGTCACCCTCTCCCGTTTTCTCCCTCTGTTACTTCTAATGCTTACTCATTAAAAGTAATTGACCGTTAGGTGAAAGAAGTAGCCGTTACTTTTCTGATTGCTTCAGATTTTCAAAACGACAGATTTTTTTTTCTCTTCCGGTTTGGGAGGCCATCAGGAAGTGCTCAGGATTTGCTGACACATTTCAGCATGCTCAGTGTGCTGGCGCGGTGCAGACCTTTTTTTTTTATGTCTAAACGTATTTTTTACCTTCGTCATTGGCCGAACTCCCCTTGTGGATTGCGGCGATTGGCTCTTCCGAGTGCTTTGCGGGAGAACAGACGCTCCAAGCAGGGGCGCGCGCTCATCTCGTACACACGCTTGGCTTTCTGCGTTTGCCAGGACAGAGCCGGGCACCGGTCGTGGGTGGGGATGTTAAGACCTGGTTGATGATCTCGGGGATTATTCCATTTGTGTGTCGTCTTCCCTCGTGGGACCCTTTTTGTGTTGGGTTTTGTTGGAAAATTTACCCCTTCTCTCTCTCCAATGGCTTTCGAAAGAAATGAAGTTAGAAAAAAAAAAAAGAAGTGCTATTTTGCCCGCTGCAAAGGGCTTCCTCTTCCATTCAGTCATTCGTTTTATTCTTGTTTTGTTTTTTGTCGATTCTAGGCTAAGTGGTGACGTCATAAACATCCGAATCTGTGAAAAACTGCTGGCTTTACGGTTTTTCTTGCTTTTGTGATGTCTCAGTATGCTGTCTTTCTTTTAAAACGGTAAGAAACAATTTTTTTTTCATACATTTGTTTTTACGAGGTGTGTCAAAAAACTGTGAGGCACCGAATCTTCTTGGATTTGGAGAGCTTTGCGTACGTGCGTGTGCGGGCGCGCTTGTGAGTGAGATAGCGTTTGAGAGTGTTTGTACGAGTGAGAGATAGACGTCAACGCAGGAATCCACGGGTTACAATCTCGTCACGTGCCGGCACTTCCTTTATTTTCGCTATCGCAGGCGACGTCTGCTCTACTATAGCTTCATTCATTCATTATTTCTTTAATCGAGTCCTGATGCAAGGAACTGTCTGCTTTTTGCTATTTTATTTGCTAATTCACAGCGTCACGTCACCGCTTCGCCTGACGTCACGACTTTACACCGTGACGTCAAGTCACGTGGCTTCAATTTTCTTCTTAAATGCGGCGAGAAAATAATCACGCCACGTGACTCGACGTGGTGAGGTGACATGCCCGACTTGACACGTGGCGTCACTTCTTCGTGAAATGTGGCGGGAAAATGTCGTCACGTGATCATGTCGAGTCACGTGACGTCAGTTTCTCACCAAATTTAAAGGGGGAAGAGTGCGACGAGTGACACGATACCTCGATGTCACGTCGCCCGACGTCGCCTGTCATTGGGTCGGGTGACGTCTGTTTCTCCGATAAATTGTGCGGGAGAATTAATAAGCAATCGGGATTGTTCGTAGATCGTTTCCTCCGTCTCGCAGTACTCCCCGGAATCTGTTACCAGGTTCGAAACTTTACAGGCAAGGCTAGCGACGTGCATGCGCTGTAGGGGTGTATTCGATGCTGAGGGCTTAGCAGAAGGGAACAAAATGGTCTCCAGAAACGGGGGGATGCCGCGAACCTCCTGAAGGTCGAGTTCAAAAGGTTTCGAAAGTTTCGCACCTCGTCAAGGGTCGAATTCGGAAGGTTCGCTACTTTAGAACTACGTTGAGGTTCGAATACGAAATTTCGAAAATGTCAGGTTCGAGCTCGAAGATTTCCACTTTTCTGACGAATGTTCGAACAATACGAACATTTGGAAATTTTTTTAAATTAAGGTCGAAAAATTGAAGGTTCGAATTTCTTCGAGGTACAGGTTCGAAAAATTCGGAAGTTTTGATTTTAAGATTGAAGCCTGAATTTCGTAGACATATCAAATTCCGCAATTTCAAAGTAACCTTTTATGGAATCATCTAAAAACAAAATCGCGAAATGTGCTACAAATTTTACTGCAAACGTTGCACATTTTTCTTATTCCTGTCTTACACGTTACATGTCGCAACTTGTGAAACAAGTGTTCAACTGGTTGAACGGTTCATCGAAAAGTCCCGAGGCGGTCGGGTGAACGTACTTCTTACTTATTTTGAAGCTAGTAGCAATCCGATCAAACGTCTAAATGTGATGCTCTCATAAGAGAACTAAACGTACAGGACAGTGCAGGCACAAAAAAACATCCAGGCTTCCCGAAAATTTTTAGTTTCTGAGCGTTCATTTTCGGTGGGATGACCCGTAGGATGATGCAAACTCTGGATACAGGCACAGCACTCGACACAAGTCAAGGCTGAGTATAGAACGCAACCAGGCTAAATAAGGGCAACCCCGGCCCTCTCCAAAATACGGGTGATCAGGCCACGACCGGCGTCATTGGGCTAACCATATTGCCCCTGCCTGGAACTTTTCTTCTTCATTAGTAACCGGGTGCTTACTAACGATGATGAAGGAAACGCCGACCCAGCGTTCGCTGTGGCGCGTTCTATACTCCGACCAGCCGCTTACTCACCGACCAGCCGCTTACTCCAGGAAATCGGGGGACTCTCGTACAAAAACAGCTATGAGGGTCGTCCCCAGCGAAGCTCCTCGGTTGAATTTCAAGCCTGCAGAGATCAGGGATCTGTTCGCCCGCAGGTATTACCTCGGGGCAACCTACTGGGTTGGGCACGGGAGAGGCTCGGTACTGAAGTCGAAAGTATTTTTCGCCCATAATGCGCGAAGAAACGAAAGCGATAGCGGTAGTACGGTCACGCAATGCGGGTGGAGGGGTGCCGCCACGTACCTGAGGACGAAGGTGCAACGTGGTTAATTCCTATAGTGATCCATGAAGTAAGTGGGTAAGCGCGGTGGAAGTTTTTAAAAACCATCCCGCATTACGCGTAGCAACTGGATAATACCAAAGTGGGTAAAGCTGTCGCTTTAAAGTGTACGATCGAGGTAAGAGGCCGAGGCCTACCCCAAAGGGATCATGCAGAGCTATAAAAACGAGTCGTTTGTGGCACAATCAGCTAAGTAAAATTCCCGTGCAATTTCCACTTCCCTTCACACATTGACGTCTTGCGGTATTTATATTTGTTACCTCCAACCTATGGGGGTGAACCTGGTTTGAACTTCGCCGAACTTTTGTTGAGAAGTTCGAAGTTTGTCGAACTTTTTTTTAGCTTAGCAAGCTCTAAGATTCGAAAATCGTCGAATTTCTTTGCGTATAAGTTCGAAAGTTAGAAAATTGTCAAAATCCATAGTGCAAAAAAAAAAAAAAAAAGCGAAAGTTCGAAAACAATCGATTTTTCTTAGTGCCAAAATCGTCGAATTTTTTATGCAATAAGGTCGACATTTCGAAGTGTTTTCGAACCTTTCGAACCCCTTGGTTCGATCCTCGAACCTCAGGTGCGACGAAAGTTCGCGGCGTCTTTAACGAAAACTCTCTTATTATATTCTTACTCCCCGAAACAACTGTTTAATGTCTCGTAAACAAATTAAAAACGATCGTTCGCTAAATACTACCTCCGTTCATTATAGAACATTAAAAATAAAAGTCGCTGACATTTTCTTTTTTTCTCTCTCGGTGTTCTAACGGCGGATGAAATGGAGGCGATGCGTCTTCTTGGCTTAGCGGGGCCGTCTCCTGTCACTTGGTGACATCCGTCGCAACTTGTAAAGAACAAAAAAAGAAAACAAATACTTTCGCCGTGGGAAGTTCATTTTATGAGCAGTTCTGAGGGGGGACGAGTACACGTACACACAAAATCGGCCCTGAACAAAACTACAACACAGAAAAAGAAAAAAAAAAAAAAAGACGGTTTTTGGCGCGTATTTTATATTTAGGGCCGGGCCCGGCATTTCAAGTAGCGCGCTCCGTTGCACTTAGTTGCATCTGCGGAGGCGTGCTTTTTGCGAGACTTGAAGGGGGAAAAGGGGGGGGGGGGGGGGGGACGTCATGACGTCATTCGCCTCGAAGCTCCTGTTTCGCTGGGGGCTTTACGTGACATCCATTCTGCGCGAAGGTTAGAAGTTAGGTCGCCCTCAACGTAAAAAAATCGAAATCACTGTTGTTTTTTTAAGGCTGTTTGTTTTTAAGACGTTTGGAATTTTCTGTTTTCGAAATTCCCTGGCTCGTGGCCTCCCACACTCGACGGTAAAAAAATCGTAAAAATTATAAAAAAAAAAACGTAATAATGCCTTTTTTTTTATTATCGCTTTTTCTTTTGATGCAATGGCCACAAACGTGCGTCCCTTCCCGAAGCTCTTGGTATAGAGCTTTTGCTAAATTACCCAAGCACTAAGGAACGTGCTGCGAGTGTAGTTACACACCTGTCCCACGCGCTCGCGACGGCGGTTCTAAAGTAAGCGACACTTAGACGGTCATAGAAGTCAAACTATCAGAAACAAATATATTTGGGAGAGTATTATCAAATGAATACCGCCTAGTTGTATTTTCTATTCGAATACGTTTTCTTCTCAACAGTGTAATTGCACTCGTCATCACTTTTTTGGGGAAAGTATTTTATATTTGCGTTTCGTTCCATCTTTGGGGACGGTTTTTGTCCGTCTCTGGTCGAACGGGATTGCAACGACGTCTTACTTTTTACGAAGCGAAGACAATTTGGTTGTCACGCTAGAGTTAACCGCACTAAGTGCATAAAAACATCCGGAAGCCACCTAACCGTGTAGGCGAAGCGGATTGCCGACATTGCGCGCCCATGACGTCAAAGCGCCATAGCAGACGACGGCGACTTGCCGCCGCCGCCGTCGTCTCTGTCGTCTGCTAGTCGCTTCCGTCGCTCCGATGCGCGATCTTCTGCGCCCGTTGGTCGCGAACTCTTGTCAACCTGAGTTTCGACTGGTTCGACGGCGAACCTTCGATTACAAATGTTTACACGGTATAAAAACAAAGACACGTACTTTTAATGTTATAGTTCGTTTATTAATGCAGTGACGTGATTGTTGCACCAAAGTTTGCCGAAGTGCTTACCCTGCTGCATCTTGCTACATGTCGGCAAAGTTCGATGAATTCTCGCCGTCGTTGCGCCAAAACGTTATTCGACTTCATTAATGCTCAAAATATAATAGCTGAGGCCCTGCGATGTGGCCGGACCGTTACGGTTGGCTTGTCGGAATTTTCGCAACTTTCGATTTCTCGATTTGATATCTGCGTTACACTTAGCGGTACTCGGAAGGCACGCAATATTTCTTCATGCTCGTCGTCTGTTCTGGTGGGTTAGGCAGCTTCGTTGAGTGCGCTTTGTTACCGAGCACAGATCGGCATTTTGCGTACCTTGCTTCGCCGCAGCGCAGCCGCGTGCTAAGGGGAAATCACTCCTCCTGAGTGAGACGTTCTGCGCACAAACGTGCGCAGAACTTAAGGTATATTCCTAAGGTATATTCGAGGTAAAAAGGTAATTTTCTCGGGACCGCCTTACCCGTGGTGGCGGACGTCAGAAGATGCGTGATACTTGCTAATTAGTTCGCTAATTAGCTAAAGGCGACTTATCAACTTTAATTAGGGAAAATAGACGTGGTTCCAATTAGAAACCTGATGAGCGTCATCGAAAACCACTAAATCAGTAACTTTGAGAAAGACTTTGAGCGCGTGAGTAGTGTAGTAGTGCGCTAAAGTTAACACTCGTAGAGCAGGTAGAAGGCTGGGGCTCTCATAAGAGACGAAAAAATCGCGCGGGCGCCTTACCCGAACCGCTAGCTTTGTACCTGCTCCGCGAGTGGTAACTTTAGTGCACTACTCCGCTTCTCACGCGCTCAGTCTTTCTGAAAATCGCTGATTGAGTGGTTTTCGATGCGCTCGGGAAGTTTATAATTGGAACCATATGTATATTTTCATGAATGAAAAAAAATTAGTCATTTTAGTTAATTAACGCACTAATTAGTAAGTATCACGGATTTCCTGACGTCCGCCACCACGAGTAATGCGGTCCTGAGAAAATAATCTTTTTACCTAGAATACACTAATTGTAGTAGTTTTTGTCACTTTTCGCTGAAACACATGGTGTATATATATAAAGTTGGTAAGTGTTTATGTAATTATACCTTGCACTAAAAAGTTCTGATTAAGACTGCAATATTTTACCGGAGGTTTAGCGAGGATACTTGTGTACTGTGGGATGATTTATATGAACGGCTCTATAAGATTGTTTTAATGTCAACTGTCTCGCTTTAGCTTATCACCTTTACATCGGTTCCATCTGTGCGATGGCACATGTGAACGGAGTTAATTAAAACTAAATTAGCTGGAGCAGAGAGTACAAACTTTGGAGTATCCTTAACGAGTCCGACTGGATTGTTTCTAAAGACTTATTCATCGTTCACGTGCTGATTTCTGTTATCATATAAAACGTAATTGAAATCGATAATCAAATCACAAAATCTTTTCCTTTACGTCAATTCCTAATTATTTTATTACAACCTTTAGGACTTTAATGAAACGTCATTTCACGTGCTGATTCTGTTATCATATGAAATGTAATTGAAGTTGATAATCAAATCTCAAAAACTCCGCCTTTATGTCAATGAATAATTTCCATTTTATTACAACCTTTAGGACCTTAATGAAACGTCATTCCACGCGCTGATTTCTGTTATCATATGAAATGTAATTGAAGTTGATAATCAAATCTCAAAAGCTCCGCCTTATGTGAATGAATAATTTCCATTTTCTTACAACCTTTAGGACTTTAATGAAACGTCAGTCTCTGTGCTCAGTATATCGATCAACATTTTTGGTAGAATGTAATTTCAGTTACCTTTGGCTCTGTACATAAAAATCCATTCACAGAAATTTAGTGTCTGTCCTTCATCTCTCAGAATATTGTTGTCGTGCCTCGGGAGTTAGTTCTTTGTTTGGGGGTATCAAACATCCGGTGCTATCGATGCCAGCAAGAGGTTGCGCAGAAGTTGCGAGGCAACGTAGACAATGTCTTTTAACTGGACAGGCCAACAGCCTGAATCTTATCTTTAACATACATTATTCGCGGTGGTCGGAATTAAAATTAAGCGTGCGCTTACGCTTCAAAGGTTCCTTTGCTGCTTCGTAAGGTGCTCCAAAAATGAGTCGAGCTAACCACATCACTGCTAATGTGAAATAAGGAAACAATATACCCAAGCAATGTTGTACTTTTCCTCCACCAAGTGTTGTCAGCTCGTGCCCCCCCCCCCCCCTTTTTTTATCTTTTCTTTTCCGGCTTTTGCGCGTGCGCACAAAAGTTAACTTCAGTCGAACTTTTGCAAAGCTTGGCGTCAAAAGTTCGGAAAGTTCGAAAAAAAAAAAAAAAAGTCGACTCTAACATTGGGAGGCTCGTGACATCCCTAGTCGTCTTCTGTTGCGCAGACGCCGGCGTCGCTGTCGTCTGTTAATCGTCTGCTAGTCGCTTCCGGCGCGCGCTCGTCGTCGCCGTCGTCGTCTGCTGCTGGCTGCCGCGGTGGTACGGGTGCGGGAATTCGCTCGCGTGCGCTGATGCACGCCGAGTCTGGCCATTTTTTGACGCACGCCGTGTTGCTCGGTTGCGTGAAGGAAGCGAAACAACGCCTTCGGTGTTTTTGGAAACGCCCGTCGCGGTTCCCGAGGGAGACGCTCTTGCGCCGCGTGGCCCGCGGATGCTGGAGACATTGCGTCAGCAGTCGCAGGCTACCGCATTGCTTCCAAAAAATGACGTACCCTCCCTCTAAAAAAAAAAAAAAAGAAGAAAAGATTGGGATATGTACGGATGGACAGATGTCGCTAAAGGGCATTTTTCTGGAGTCATCGGCCGCTTTGAATCGACAGAATGAACTTCGAAAGAACTTTACTGGGGTGACAGGTCGTTGCCTGGTTGCCGAAAACGGGGCTGGCTAAGCTTAATTAAAGGGATTGTCCGGTCAAATTTTGTATTCGAGAATACAATTGAATATCATTGTTATTGCCTCGAGACGCATCGTACGTGCAATATCTGAATTTTATATGCCCCTCTGCGTGAGTAACTGAATTTATACTGCTCCAATCGCATCCTAGCGTAAACGCTGCTTTCGTTGGCAACATTGAAGCTTGACGTCACACAACACAAAGCGAGCGTTTCCGTCCCGTCGTTTTGCCTGCGAGTGATCGCCGCAGCGTGCACCGTTTGTGTTGTTGCGCTCAACTTGTTTCGTGGATGGGTGAGATTTTTTGTTGCGCGGTTGGGGGATGCCAAAATTACCGGGCTGCACATGCGAGCCAAGACGTGGCGTTCCACACTTTTCCGCGAGACGTGCAGTGACGAGCAAAATGGATCGTCGCCGCGCGTAGGGACTGGGTTCCCGTCAAGATCGAGATCCCGCTTATATGCAGCAAGAGAGCTACGAGCTGAGCTCTAAGCGGACAGAAGGCTCGTCAGCTGAGGTGTGATGCTTTGCCAACGATATTAAACTACGTCCACCCACCCTCGCCCGAATCAGATCAATCAATTTGATTATGCGGCGAAACCGAAACCTACTGTTAGGCCATCTGGAAACTATACCAAGAGTTGTATTTAGCACGCGTGCAGCCAAATTCTGTTTCACCCGCGTGTGAAAATGGAGCGTGGCTACGATTCACCAAGCTCGTTTGAGTCAAGTGACGACGTGCATTTGAACGATTCGCCGCTTGCCTTCGACCCGCGGACATCGCCTCCATGCGAAGGACCCGCAGCCTCATCACCAATTCAGTGGATCCGCCAATATGTGTACCCAGATGCCGCTTCAGAGGCAAAATCTGCATCCTTTGCTTTGGAAGCGCTCCTAGTTTGATCGGTGGCCGTCGCAGTTGTGTTTGCGCGAAACGGCATACGTTTGCTCGAAGCTTATGGCAGTTTTCAAGTAATATGCTGCTAAAAACATGATTTTTTTTTTTTGCACACGTTTGGGAATTGCATTAAATGGACCGTATTTCAGTTGGGTGCAGTCTAGGAGTCTATATAATTCGAAACAAAATACAAGACGTCCATCGACCAACGCTTGCTATCCCGACCATCCGAGAAACCTTTGCGTTTTGTGACGTCACGCAGCAGCTACTGATATCAGCCATTGACACTGGCGAAATTCGGGGTGCAGTTTCGTACGTACGCTCATGAAAGGTTTAATTAATGACGGGAGATCATATGTCAAAATAAAAATGACGTTTGGCTACACGAAAGCTCCCTCGACGACGTGCTTCCGGTTGGCGTTTGGTTGCTTGCAACCGAATGCGTGTGCAGCCTTACGACGAGCGAACACGCTGGCACCATCTGTGATGTAGCCCTGGAACTGCATTCAACTGGAGTGAAGATTTGGCAGTATTTGCGAGATCAAATGTACGCGCGACCTATGGGGGATGGTCGTTTCTAACGCTCTTAAAACGTTTTCAAGCTCACGTTGGAAGAACGATGCGGAAAAAAAGGGGAGGGGGGGGATATGCGAAAATGGCAGGTGTTCCATGGTCAACCGATAGATGGCGCCACTGTATGTTCTCGTCGTAAGCGAGCACAGTGCAACCCAAGTGTGTGATCCAGCACTGACAGACACGCCCTGAAATTTTTATTTTTATTTTTTGCCTGACGATTTAGTTCGGTGTCAGAAGACTACCCAATCAATATCTCGCCACAAAGTGACATATTTTTAATAAAAAAAAAAAAAAACGCAATTGCTCGCAACCAAAACCGAAACGTGTCATGGAGGCTGGGAGGAGAGCGTTGCCGGAAGTCATGTCATGTATCGCACCTACCCATTTTTTTTTTTTGAGGGGGGGGGGGGGGGGTTGTGTAGTAGACGACGGCAACGAAGACGTTGCTTGAACCGTTTGACGTGCGACTGTTTGGCGCTCATATTCCTTCCCCTCGCTGTTCTGTGCTTGAAAAAAACCACAATTCCGAAGTAGCTAGCGGTCCCACGTCCGTCGCACTAGCGGTCCCACGTCCGTTGCACGTTGGTCCGTCCTGCGCCGCCATCGCGTCGTCCAGCCCGCAGTACGTCGCCACATTGAGAATGACGTGACGAAAACAGAAAAAGGATTTTTTTTTTTTGCCTGATTGTTTTGGAAAGGTTTTTCTGGCGATCATCTTCACGGTCTTTTGATGGCTACAGAAATACATTGACTTGAAAGAGGAAAGAGAAATATATTTTTTCCTATTGTTCTTAGGTTACGTGGCAGCATCCGACAACATGACACCATAGTCTAAACCCTGAGACCTTGCTCGCATATATTCACTCACTCTGCGGTCGTGTACAATCGCGCTTGGTCGAGAAAGGTGACGTAAAAAATAAAAAAATAAATAAATATATAGTGCTTGGTTTTGTGTAGGATAAGCAAATAGCTTTGTGGCCAACAAGCTGGAGTCTTCAGGCATGCTTTAGGAGTTAGAGAGCTTAAAAAGACAACAAATCGAGGTTTTATATCTGAAAAGGTATCTCCTTATTAGCGGTCACTTCGGCCCGTTGCGCTGTACGTCTATGCTCTCCCTTTGTGTGGGGAATTGAGCACGGGATTGTGCTTCGAAGAATAGTCATTGATTATTTCATCGAAGCATGACTGTTTCAACCCGCAATAAAGCATTTTTTTTTGTGTGTTTTCTTAGACTAGTTGATAGCACGATTTGATGGGCTGTTTTTTCACTACGGTGCACGTTACATAACACGCACCTTACAAAACCGAAGTTTAATATGACGAACACGTGACATAACTGACGCGAGCACGGGACAACCGCGCTCCATAACTGAAAGTCTTAATTGCTGTTTAGTGGTACATACTTTGTACGATCTGGTCTGCGATTCTAATTTATTTAACTTTCCCGATAGAGGTGTCGAACAATCTAATTTTACCTAAGATCATTCGTTACTCGCCAGAAATTTAGTACACCATTTACACGATCGATGCGCCAGAGACGCATTTTCGAGGGGGGCACTCACTTGATCGAATGTCGTTTTAGCAAACGCCCACGTTTCACCGAATGACACTTTAGCGAATAGGAACCGAGCCTCTGAAAGCAGCCTTTGTATCAATCGGAGGGGGAAGCTAATCTCCGAAAGTCGTCTTTGTTTCCATCGGAAGGGGGAAGAGTTAATCTCCCTCTCGTGGCTTCCACAATGCTAAGTCGAAGTCGAGAGATAAAGCAAATATGTACAGAAAGGCACGACCCTCCTCGCGCGTTGGCCGCAACGTCAAAACGATGGGACGCTTTTGGATGCGGAGGTGGCGGAGGGATATGATTCCCTTTGAGGGGCATTTGCCGCTACCTTCTTGACTTGTAACCTACTATAGTGGTGGAGGGGAATCGAACCTGAAAGTTTGAGAAACATTACCTGGATGAAAATACTAAAGAGGAAATCGAAAATTTACTACGAACCAGCCTTTGCAAGCAAGGCAAGTTGGTCCGGGACGCGTTTTTGCATACGGTGCACTATCTTAAATCTCTAATCTCTTTTCTTCTGGCGCCACTCTGTTTCCCTCGCTCCCGGCTGGCTTCATCCACTTTATCACCGGCGGCTATTTCGGTGATCGCTCTCGCGGGTCGCGGCGCCTGACGGGCGGACGATATTCCGAGTGCGGTCGTCTAATTTGACTCTCGGCCGCTACTCGACAAAGGCGCGCCGCCGACGATGCCGCCTCGGGTGCAACCGACGAGCTCTCGGTGACTCCGTGAAATGCATGAAACGATCCCTCAGCTAACCGGCTAGGACAGCCGGCGGCCATTTTCGCCCACCGGGGGTCGTTGTCTGGCCTGGTGGAACGTGTGAAACGTAGATGATTGAGTACGGGCGGCTCACGTCACGTAACGTCACGACTACTTATTGTGCTGACGTCATGCTAGTTTGGGGCAGAATGTATCTTCACTCTGCCTGGAGCTGGAGAAAGGGCGTTTCATGGCTTGAGTTCTTAGCTTTGGCTGGGGCTTTGCTGCCATTTGGAATCTCAATATTTATTTATTATTATTATTTTTTTTTTATCAAATGCTATTTATTTTTTGTAGTGGGAAGGTTTTTCTGAGACCAACCTCAGGAGAAGGGGGCGTGTCGCGAAGTTTGGTTGTACGTTAATAGAAGAAAATGCCACTGGTTTTAATTTTGGGTTTTCGAGGATGCTCCGGGTAAAGGGGTGTGTTGCGTGTAAGTTGTTTGCATCATTTGGGGAATTTTAGTAGATAGTTACGATAACAATACCTATTGGAGGTATCGGAACAATCTACTAGAACTCTCTATTAAAAAGGCTATCCCAAAATCCACTTTATTGCCCCTTACGACACTCGGTAGAAGGAGGTACTTTTCTTTTCTTTTTTTAATTTTGGGTTGGTGGCAAAAACTTGTCCTACTTTTATTAACCTGCAATAAGGTTTGTTCTGAGGCTATTATTTTTTGTTTTTTCCTTTGTGTTGGAGTTTGTTGCTATCGACAGTCTGGTAGAGACCAAGGTCGAAATGAAGGAATGTGACCTTGAAATCTAGCTTGTCTGCTTCCAAAGTTTGAAAGGGTACTAGGGTGATCTGTTGTATGTGCCCTTGCTATAAAGTCCCTGGTGGACGATACAGGCTCTAGATTCATTTATGGAGGTTCGGAAAGAAGAAATCCAGACTGAGAGCTTGACCCCACTGAGCAATTCCTTTTAGTATCAATTTTTCCTAATGCTTCATGTACTCATATTACCTGGGAAACGTGACCTTGAACAGAAAAAAGTTGGATAATCTTTTTCCTCTTGTACTCTTATATCGTTGGACTATTTGAGTGATTTCCTTAGCCCTTCTTCACTGGCCCCTTTCTCCCTCTTACGAAAGAGGGAAACGAGAACCTTATATGCAGTATTTAGAAATGGCTTCCAGGTATTGTGGGAAGACTTGCCTTAGCATCCCTGGGGTCGATTTGGTTATGAAATATTTCTTAGACATTCTGGCAGTGCGACAAAATTTATTCACACACTCCTGCTATGCTGGTAAATCGTAATTTTTTGGGTGGCTCCTCAAAATGCTCCTGAAGTCGTGATGTTCTAAACATAACTTTTTCATTCACTAAGATGGCTGGTTCTGAACGTCCCAGTTCCTTTCAGTACGTCGACGTTCACGAGGATAGACATTACGCATTTGTACAACTCCTTTCCAATAGTATTAACGGGGGTCTCGACCTTTAATGCTGTTCTAGACGCAAAAAGCCACCTGCACAGTAAAAAGTTCCATAAAGGTTCCAGGGGAGCTCCGCACACTGTCTCGTGAGTTTGCCCTTCCTCCCTTCCATTGTGCTCCTAAAATAGCCGTGTCGGGGCGCCGGCGGCACTTGAGGTGCGAAGTGACAGTTGCGGCGCCTTCTAGAACCTGGGGTTCCTTCACCGTGACGGTTACCCTTGGTTCCAACTGGGTCATGACGGGGTCAAGCCACCCAATGCCCGGGCAAACATTACGCCCCCCGGGGGCCTTTGGCAACGGCGGCGGCAGTACCAACTCGCTTCCTCCTCGGTTCGGAGGGGCGAAGTTGTTGACTTCACGTCTGGCAATGTTCTGCTGGGGCTTTTCTTGGCAGGCTTTGAACGGTCCTTTTTTTTTTTTTTTGTATGTGTGTGCTGGTGTCTGGCGTGTTCGATCAATGCTGCACGCTTGGTGATTGTCTGTGAATGTGTCTTGGCCATGAATGCGGTACACTGAGGGATGCATTTTTGAGGTGGCTGTTGGTTCTAGTGCAATGTGTTTTCAGAGCCAAGCTCTGAATACTGCCTACAGTGTAGCCCTGAAAGAGTGTTACTCTTTCAGGGCACAAAGCTGGCTCCTTGCCACGACTTGGGTTTTTCTCCTCGCCACTCGATCCTCCTCTTGCACTGCCCTTCTTAACCTGCAACAGACTCTAACACCTTATGCCTTGGATCATGTGCACTCAGTGAGCAAGGGCACTGTTACCCTGGGAAGTGCTTTTCTGGCGCTTTCTGTACAACTCGCTATGTCGGCTCCGTCTAGGGTAGCTAGCCCAGTTTTCAGACTGCAAGGGCAGCAGCTGAATTCTGCCGCTGAGCCATTGGCTAGCTGTAGGGGAACGAGGGGTTGTGATACTTTCGTGCAATTGGCTCTCGGCATAGGAACCATTTACCAATTGTTTTACTTGGGTTAACTTGGATTAAGGGGGAGACCCTGGTCTTAAAACGTGAAAGTAAAACAAAAAGTTACTTTATTAGGCATTTTTCTTTTATGTGTAAGTTACAAACATGTATGGCAAGTGCTACAATCAGGAAGCACACATTTAGATAGTTACATCGATTCGAGGTTTCATATGCAGGCTGCTTGTAAGCATGTTTTGAAAAGCCTTTTCTATTTTCTCGGAATTATTTTTTCGTCAAATCACAATTTTTTGCTTTGCAGTATATTTGGATATAGAACTTGGACCTGAACTCTTTTTTGAAGATTTAATACCTCATAAACCGGAGAGTGCAATGAGACTGCTATTTCAAGAAAATATTGATACAAATGTTATTAATTGGCATACACTTAAATAACTCCTTTCTTATTATCAGCAAAAAAAATGTAAACTTGCAATAGTTTTTTTTAGAATGACGTTAAAATTGTAACAATGGTTTTGTTGCACTCCCTATTGTTTGTACAACATACTGGCACACCTTGTGCCATATTTTTTGATGGGTGTATTGTAAAAAAGTTGAGCAGAAACATTTGTAATAAAATGAAGGTTTTTCTTTTTTTAATAACGAAAATTTGAATTTATGTTTGTGCATAATACAATAAATTATGGTAGACAAAAAGATTTAATATAAATTAGATGAGAAATGACAAAAAATGTTAAAGACCTGGATCTCCCCTTAAGCTTTTCAGATTCTTAAAGGGGCCCTGCAAGGACGTTTTTTACTGAATTTTACTTTGCACCGAACCTGAGCGCACTGAATATAGTAACTTAATGAAACTTTTCTTTTCTCGAATTTCGTTTTATATTAAAAGTTATAGGCAAATTAAAATTACAAAAACAAGCAAAAAATAACCTCCTTCATGATAAGACTGCTGACTGGGCGAGTTGGTAGTTCATGTTGAATCACGTAACAGCGCACAACAAGAGAAGCACTCACAAACACGCACACTAAAAAAATATACACTCACTCGGCGCTGACTCACAACTCATGGATTTGTATTGTCTTCTTCCATCCACAAAGACCCACCTCCTCTTTTTCTAAGAACACGATGACGACCTCAAATGCGAATTACAAAAATAAAACACAATAAAATTGAGAAATTATTAAAAAATAAATATTAAAAATAAAAAGTAAATAATAATAAAGAATTCTCACTGCTGGTGCCTAAGAGAACTTTTGGTCAAATACTCAAGCTCCCTTTTTCTGAGAGTTAAAAGGGGCACTGACGCATCAAAATCATATTTTGTTTTTATTATCCGAAACGATAGAAAACGATGCCGGGACATTACCCTCAAAATTCAAAACTTGGGAATTCAGTATTTGTGAAGTAAAAAAACAATTTCGAAATGCCGAATTTGAAGTTCCCGCGCGATCCGCACCAGTGCAGTGACGTCAAATTTCGCGGTCTTCTGCGAGTCGACTTTCTCTCGGACCTTTGCTCCATGCTACAAAGTAAAGCGCGATTGCCACCGCGACCCGAAGCGCCGGCGGACCAAGAAAAAAACGGCTTCTTTGTCCGGTTCCCCGACTCGCCGATCATCCTCTGCTCGAGCGCCGCCAAGTTTTCCGAGGGAGGATACAAATCCAGGAAGCGACATCACACCAAACTCTGATTTTTGGTATTTCAAAAAGAGAGGCCGTAGCGCATTCGAAATTGCCTTAAAAAACATGTTTTACGATTGCCGTTATTAAATGTTACAGAAATGTCGCCTACAAAGCTTCTAAATTTCATGATTTTTGACGTCTCCAATCAAAAGAAGCAAGGAGGTGAGCAGCGGGGGAGAAAAACGCCAAAAATAAAAAGGGGCGCGCGCGTGGGTGAAATTTTTTTGCGCGATGCGTTTTTTTTGCGTCTATGACTACAACTTGCATCGTTTTAGACAATAAAAAAAAATACGCCCTTTGGGTTGTCAGTGTTCCTTTAAAGAGGGCCTGCTGACACACTGGTCAATGTGTCCTTCGATGCTTGCTGCCTCGATAATCTCCCTGGTGAGCTGATTGGGGCTCCTTCCCAGCACAGTGCAGTTGCTCAACAGCACCGAACACCCACAGTCCCTACAGTGTGGTCCCAAATGTCCAGAGTGTGCATTGACGACGACGTTGGCATGCTCACGAAGTCGGTCATTCAGACACCGACCAGTCTGTCCTATGTACACTCCCCCGCAGGAAAGTCGCATATCGCATGCTTTCGGCATTGCAGGTCGCACCCGTAGGTAAAGGAGGTTTCGGCGGCGTCTGGTTAAAATATGACACACTGATATTTAGTTACTCCCTCTGTGCCCGCTGGCTTGCCCGAACCCCAAGAGATCTGGAAACCGCAGAAAGGTAGACGCTTGAATATGATTGCAGGGTCCCCTTAAGCGGGGTGCAAGTAATCTTCTTCATTAGGGCTTAGAATCTTCTCTATCCTCGTATTTGTTAAAGGAAAAGATAAATCTTCTTTTGTATGATATTTGAGGGATGAGGTAATCTACAATAATTCCAAATTCTGATTTTTTTTTTTTTGGGGGGGGGGGGGGGGGGAGGGGGGGAGGGGGGGAGGGGGGGAGGGGGCGAGGGGGCAAAAGAAAGTGAGCATTGGATTTAGCATGCTTACCTGTGGCTATTGCAAAAAGGTGAAGTGCCTCTTTGCCGCCTTTCCAACTGCTGGTCAGCCTGTAACCCAGTGTTAGCTTTGGTGAATGTTATAGGAATGCACCATGACTGACGGATCATGAAATCTGATAAGCTTATGAATTCCTTGCATTGCATTGACCTCCTAACTTTGATTTATCGTACCTCAAGACATGAATGTCATCACGTACTGTTTACATAAGTACATTGCATAGCACACATCTGCCTGTCTTATCTACACTGAACAACAAATGCCAAGAAAGCCATTTACTGGATATCGGAACGCTTCCCAAACCTCACCATTGACACAATTCCCAACAGCGCAATTGCTTGTTGCTCGGTGGAAATCTTTGGTGCTAGGATCGGATAGCACCTTCACTTCCAAAAACAGGCCAACGACAGGCGGAAATGGTGGCTCCTGCCGGTTAGCTCAGATCTTGCAAAAGCCAGAGAGCACGGTGCCCAAAATTTGTTTCTTCTGTCGCAGAGCTTTGCGTCACGTCCCCGTCCCCAAGCGTGCAGTCGCAAATATCTCCCAGAGGCAGGTTGTTGCACAGCAGGAAGCGTCTGCTTTGAATACTGGGAGGCAATTGGCGGCCGTCTGTTTACAAACGCTCGGGAACCGCCGTCTGGCTTTCAGTGCACATGCTTCCGACGTTTTATCGCTGCTTAGAAAGCAAGTGTTTTGCATCTTAATTTTCTTTCTTTTTTTTTTACGAGTTGCGTGGGTTTTTAAAGTGTCCGGACCGACTGCAGCCTGCAGTCGGTTTTCTCTCTCGTTTTCGCTTTCAATGTTTGCACTGCTTCCCCTACGCACTTACAGTACATGTTGATTTTTGGAGTTACGGAGGAGCACTTCAGTGGATGTTTTCGTTTTGGCTCTCTCATTTAGTTGGAGCTAAACTTTCGTCCCTCCGAGAACCACTGTTGTTGTTTCTACTTAAAGCACGGTGTGTACGGTTGAAACCCCTATCGTTCTGCTGTCACTCCTTTGGTTATATATTTTGGCTTTCAGTGAAACGGTTATTTTTATATGCGGCATTACGGGCAAACTGGTGTTTCAGCTGAAGTCAGACCCACCGTGTCTTCGTAAAGCTGCAGTGCTACAAATCCCAACTTATTCCCATTGTAACAGAAAAGAAAATTGAGGCCACAGTTTTTATCCCTCTGATTTGGAAGAACACATGAAGCCCAAAGGCATTTCCCGAACCGCCGTTCGCACGAGCGTGTGTCGATTTAATGCGGTAAAGCAGAAATATCTATACTCGTTTTCACCTCCAGAAAAAAGTTTCGCCTCACGAAGTAGTTCCTACAAGATTTGGTTGCCATAGAAAGAAGCAATGGTTTTGGCGTTTTAAGTGGGAATGTCTTGATAAGATAGCATATATCTAGGTAATCTAAAATGCACCTACATATATCTTAATTCTCTACATAAAGGGGGAAATTAGAAATGTTCTGCAAGGAGCCGGTCTTCCTTGGTTCTTGAGGTGAAAAGGAGCATAGTCAGCATATTCTTTGACTGTGACATTTGAGTTTGATTTTGAGGTCTAGTATGCATCTGTACTGCTAATTGATTGTCTGAGCATGGAATGTGCATGTAATACTTTCCAAGCATGCTAGACAAGGCCCTCGTTTTTTGTTCTTTGCTGACTTATCTGCCCATTTACAAAACTCACAATAAAGGGGAAAGCTACGTTGTTGCTGAAACATTGCAGTTTTTTTTTTTTTTCTTTCAGCGGTTCAAGTTTAGTCTTCAAAACATTGCTGTTGTAGAAAAGAATGCAGGAGCTCTTTTAGGAAGGCTGAAGGTTATTAGATTCATGCATACATGAACTAACACAATTTTGCAACAAATTATTCATTAATTGCGCACAGGACAACATAAAAGGGGTTTTGGTTGCATGGGCCTAACAATGACAACAACACGATACTTGGAGCTTTGCCACTTTTTAAAGGTTTGGAGGCTCATCTAGCATTTCCTAGTTCTCACAGACAAAAGCTTATCTTTTGAGCAATGATCTGGGCTTCTAATCTTATCAAGTGAAACCCCAGATCTTCACTCCCATCCCGGTGTCACTTGCCTGAGGCCAAGTGTCAAAAACGCTCCTAGGGTCAAGCTGTGGGCAGCTTATGTTTTGGTAAGATGCCTAAGATTTTGCGCAATTCACTAATTGTATGTGGAGGGGGGCGCTCATTTATGTTTGGTGTTTACGTCAATAGCCTGCTCGACCACACCGGTTCTTTAACCGTGGCCACATGGCCTATACCTCAAGAGTGGTGCGAGATGTTTGCATCTTACATCTTGTCGCTATGACCTTGAATTGTCGTGGGAACTTGTTATTTCTAAGTAGTTCCTAAAACAGACACATTTCTCTTACTGCAATTCAAGCAATGAACAGTGGATTGGGAAATGTGTCATTATCTTGAATTTAACATTTTGAGGGTAGCGTTAATGATGATGCAGAACGTGATTAATGCAACAAAAAGGTGTGTGTTTTTTTGTTTTTTTGCATCATGCATTTTAATTTTAGGCAAAGAGACAGTGGAAAACAACCCTGTATCAAAGGGGAGCTGTGAGCTTCAGGAGCAGAGATGAGGTTACGAAAAAAGGTTCCAATTGTTTGAGGAATAACTGATGTAATTACTGGCGGCGCCCGAGGCCGTTATGGTATGGGGGTTAGAGAGTAAAAAAAATGTCTTCGTTGGGACAGCATGTTTGCATTTGCGTCAAACGGTTCCACTCTACAATAGTTTTAACCAAAAAATAAAGAAGTGGCATACATATTGGTCCTGATGCAGTACTTTCTCATTTTATATATGCGGCCATACTTTTTAGAAACATAATTTTAATTAGGGTAGGTCTCACTGTTAATTCCAGTTTCATTTTCTAATATTAAAAATAAAACTTCATTGCAATTTTTTACGTCGAGTCGTTCTTCCGTCAATTGAAGTTTCTTCCGTAGTTGCCAGTTCAGTTAGTCTTTTATGCCAGTACAGCTTCTTCCGCCCGTACCTTGTAAAGATAAACTTAGCATGGCGAAAACGCAAGACCGAGATCACATAGCAAGGGACAGAACGCAGAGGCAAGACCCTTGTGTGCCTGGCTCTTCTGTATTTCCATGGTTGCACTGGAAGCTCTCATCTGTAGTGTACCCTCACTTGTTAGTGCTTTGTGGGATTTTGTTCAGCATACTAGTAGCTTCATTCTTCTTCAGCAGAACAATTATTTTAAGAAATCCAGCTTCTTCGTTCACTGGGTTTTTAATTGAACTCGGGGCATTCGGAGAGATAAACGGAGAGATAAGCAGAAATCTGTAATGGTTGCTTCATAGCGGTAGTCAGAATCGTACAGCAGGTTTACTTTCGCAATATATGTGCATTAAAAATGGACTAGCTTGTTAGTGAGTGGCGTGTCATGTTTCTCTAGTGTTCTGGGAAGAGACGTGTTACGCAACTTGAGCAAGGTGTTTTTCTACCCTCCCACCAAGTATGGCTGTGTGACTACATCCAAAAGGCTTTCCAGGTTTGGCAGTGTGCCAACGCATATTTGTGTTTCAAACAGGGTGCACGAGGTTCTGACATGTAATGGAACGGAATGGATGCAGGATGTAAACAAAGATGTGGACATATTTTCATTTTCGTCCTCATGCCGGTTGGAACCAGAACAAAGTGGAGTCTGTGCTTGCGTAAGCCCATCAGACCGCATACTAAAAGCACGAGTCAAGGGGGCATTCACTGCTCCTGGTTGGTTCAGCCATTGATAGAACCTGTACAAAGAGATGATGTATATCATAATGCTGCACTTTTAACTTTGGTTTGGTTTGGTTTGGCAAAGCTCAGCATTGCATTCAAACAATTGTGAGAATAAGGTTTATCTGAGGTGTTGTTCGCACACGGGTGGCATAGGAAAGTTACTCGAGCCTGGTGACACGGTTGCCTGTGTATAGGTAGCCTTCCTAATTCCCCATTTGACACAAGCGGAAAGTTTTATTTAAAGGGAAGCTACGGAGCTTTTGAAAAAAATGAGTTAGAGGTGAATTCTAGTGTATTTTTACCCCGTGAACCCGAATACCCAAACCATTTGCTGCGCAAGTGTTGTTAAACGCGAGAAAACGCGAAAGACAGTCGCTGTATGCGACGTCATCGACGGTTCTTTTGGCTGCCCGAGGCTAAGGAGGCGGGGCTTCAGCCCTATTTCGAAATTGCTCTTAAGGCTCTCCGGCGCGTCGCATTGAAACATAATTGTGATATCTGTTATTCTAAAGGCCAAATGAATGCCATTCAAGTGTTTTTTCTCAAATGCAGAAGTGCCCTATCTTCCCTATAACGCGCAATTTGTTGTTGACCCGTGAACTCCCAAGATTGCCGATCCGGTGAAAGAAAGGGAAAGTGACCAAAGCCGGCGAGTTGCCTGCTATGATAGAACATAGAATGTAGCTTTATTTTCATGAATAACAATGCCCAAAATCCAACTAACAAGCCAGTATAGGCCTCAGGGGCTTTTGTACTTAGCTCGGCAGGTGGCGAAGTCCCAGTATAGTTCAAAATTGGGTATATCTATTTACCCTCGAAAACATGCTTCAGAAGAACCAGAAAATTTTTACGAGGAAAAAAAAAGGAAATAAACAGCAATAAATTTGATACGTGATAACAAAATGAAGCAATGAAGCACTGTTCTAAGTTTCGCAGTGTTTAAGCTTCTTTATTATAGAAAGCAATGACTCTGATAGATTGTTGAAAACATGTTACGTGGACCATTCTTGTATGCTTTGTCCTGGTGTGTCTCATTGGTCGCTGCTGTTGATATGGCGTTTTAAATACAGAATGCCAGAAGTGCCGTAGGACGACTCTTTCTTTAAAAAGTCCCTCGAAAGACACGAGTTGAAGTTCGTGAAATATGCACGTATTTAATAAAACATCCGACCTGTCAAACGCATCACTTATCAAAATACTTTTTTATAAGAATTAGCTGAAACTTATCGCTTTGGGAATGTGTTCATAAATGGCAACTGGCTGCAGGCTGGTTTTGGTTTTGTCGAATGTCTCCACATTGGACCTGCCTGAATATTTCTGACGGTTCAGGATTTGTATTTTGTAGAGGAATAAAGGAAAAAGATTTTGCATAGTGCGGCAAAGGTGATGGCTATTTTCGAGGTATGAAGATGTGGCAGCATAAAGCATTGAACATCTAGCTAGTGTTTGGATCCTTGAACTGATTTCTTGAGAGTGATAGAACGACTGCTCACGCCCCACTGATGTGATCTCTATCCAGAGATAAATCATTGAATCCCCAGGAACGATATGGTGATTTTCATTGAGCCTTCAGTGGTGCACTGCAACAGCTCTGCTTAGAAATCGGCCACAGAGTGCAATAGAGGACAACAATACACAGCATTAACTGGAAAGATCTTGCATCTGTTTGCATTTTCGCGCATTTAAGACATTCTCGTTGGAGATTTTCGCGAGACATCCACTGAGAAGTTCAGGGAACCTCCGTCGTGACCTTGCTGTCTTCTTGTGTTCAGGAGCGGCTGAACAAGAGCGAGCGCCAGCGGTTCCGGGAAGAGGCCGAGATGCTGAAGGGCCTGCAGCACCCCAACATTGTGCGCTTCTTCGACTACTGGGAGGTCAACACAGCCCGGCGCAAGTTCCTGGTGCTCATCACAGAGCTCATGACGTCGGGCACACTCAAGACATACCTGCGGCGTTTCAAGAAGATCAACATGAAGGTGCTTATTATGACTAGGGACGTCGCAAGACTCTCGTCAAATCCCCGAGGTTTGGCTAGTTCGACAAACCTTCGAGCTTCTAACGGAATTTGACCAAGTTCGACTTACGGGAAAGTGTTGCCCAAGTTCCACGCAGAAATTTCGAATTGAAGAGAAAAAAATAATTTATGAAGTAGTTTATTTTATATGTTACAAGATTCCATTGTTGACACAATGTGAAAGTGAGAATATGTACAGTCGCGGATGATATGAAAAAGCCCAGGCGAACACATGGCTTAGGAGGCCTGCCGTGCCCTCTATCGGGAGAAAGCTCACCCGTTATCGATGCCGCCACCGCTGTTCAACTTTTGTTGTCACTCTCCTCTTGACCAGCTGCTCCTGAGTTGATGACGATTTCAGCACCGAATGTAGAGGCGGTCCGCGACAAAAGGCAAAATCAAGCGTGGCTCGATTTTTATTTCGTCGAGCACTACAACTATCGGTGTTGACTCGGCAATTATTTGCCGACCAAGTGGGGAGTAACGACGAAAATCGGAACAGCCGCTGAGGTGCCACTCATTCGCACAATAGCCTCGCTGATGGCTCATCTTTTTTTCGTTGGATGGGACCGGAGGTCTTTGGAGCCGCACGCTTGCTTGGGCTCTTTTCTATTATCCGCGACCATTTCTTCGATGCTTTAGTTAGTTTATTACTGTAAAGCAGTCAATATACCGAAGAAATATTTCTATATATCACGCACTCGCACAAAAGTTGGAACTGCGGTCAGAATTCTCGTAACTTCGTGCTAGAAGTTAGAAAAAGCCGAACCCCGTCAGACTCTAGTCTGAGGAGGTTTGCAGCCTCCCTACTTAGTACCACCTCAAAATTGGGCTTTTCGTAGTGGGGAGACGCAGTGCCGCGAGCCGCGCTCGAATCCCGTAACGAGTCGTTGTTCGGCCGCCCCAGCTCGTACAGTAAAACCTCGTTAATTCGGATCTCATGGGACCGGCAAAAATGTCCGAATTATCCGAAAGTCGAAATATCGAAAGGACAAAGAAAACTGCGCGATAGCGTTTCCCTGTGACATACCTTTATTTTGAGAAGAAATGTATTATTACCACCTGCTTTCTGGACGACACTTGGACGGAGACGGAACTTTCCTTAGCGCGGTCGAGTGCTCCATCGCACTCGCACAGTCGGAGCTACGCATCCCGCGCGCTGACGAGTTAGCACAGCAAGGCCTCTTCTAGTTTCGGGTGCACCACCGCCCACGGCCGCTTTCTTATCGCGTTGAACTTCTCGCTCTCGAAAGCCCGTAGGATATCGGCCTCAATTTTCACACATACGTGGCCAAACTGCTTCTCTTGACGTCGTAACTTTCAATCACTTGTATAGAGACGCCGTCCTTCAAGGCCCTTAGTATTTCCACTTTCGTCGCTAAATTCTTAGCCTAGTACAGCTGCAACGGAAAACGAGTAGCACAACTGACCAATAATCGGAGCGGCAAAATCGCGAAACCCGGCACTATTTTTCCCGAGCGCCCGACACCGAGAGTGCCAGTCACGTTGCATTTTACAACGCGGGGGTGGCCGGTTAAAATGGCGGGCTTTAGGATCCCCGCGTTGAGGCATGAAACGTGACTGTCACTCTCGCTATCGGCGCGCTCGGGAACAATAGCCCCGCGCGTCGCGATCTCGCCATTGCGGTCGTCGGTCACTTGTGCTACCCTTTTTCCGTTGCAGCTATGCTTCTGCCGCTTCCATGCCAGGAGAGTAGCGGGTAGCGCGCTGAAGCACGGCAATCCAGAGCAAAACTGGTGCGAAACACGGAGAACGGGAAGAGCGGAGAACCATGGGAAAACCGGAAAACCACGTGTGCACCTCGGATGGATAGCGGTCATACCATTTGGAATGGATGGTAGCTAGCGCCACCTGCCGAATTCGTCCGAATTAACCATAGCGCGCCGCGTTCCCTCCGAATTAATGAGCGTTTGCTCCTATTGACTAATACATACGTTTGACGGGACCGGATCGGCAGTCCGAATTATCCGAATTTCCGAATTAGCGGGGGTTGAATTAACGAGGTTTTACTGTACCAGAAACGCATAACCCCGTTGGCGAGCTAACCCCGATTCTTTGTTCCCCGCAGGTTCTCAAGTCCTGGTGCCGGCAGATCCTAAAGGGTCTGCACTTTCTGCACTCGCGTCCGCCGCCCATCATCCACCGGGACCTCAAGTGTGATAACATTTTCATCACGGGCACCACGGGGTCGGTCAAGATCGGCGACCTCGGGCTGGCGACCCTCAAGAACCGATCCTTCGCCAAGAGCGTCATCGGTGAGCAATGGTCTTCCTCGGGCCGCCTGCGGCGCAACGTATCTGGGATTGGGCCAGCACTACCTGCACTTCGTTTCAGTTTAAGTCCAGATGCGGCCGACGCTACGAGCTAATGGCATCAATCAAGCAGCATCAAGAGTGCAAGTTGTGTTTGATTGCTTCAGCAATGATAGAGCACGTGCAGAAACACGACGAACACCATGATGGTGTGCTTTTGACCCTGTCCAATTGGTCCCATCAGCTGGAAGTGTCGGCTGCGTCTGGACATAAGGTGAAACGAAGTACAAATAGCAAGGCCATAGTGCTGGATTTTGGATGTCGCCCACTAGAGGCCAGCGCCGAGCTCAGATTGGACACGGGTGCTGCGTTAGTGTTCGGCTGGGGCTCGTGTCACGTTCGATTGGCGCTTAGAATCCTGGCCGAAGTGTCCGCAATCTGACGCGTCAAAAGATCCCCACGTGGTCTAAATGAACTTTTAATTCTCCTCTGGGGCATGCCAGATGCACTTCGTTCGTTCGGCACAAAAAAAGCTTCCAAATTCAATCGTTGTTTAGTCAGCGAGGGCACCAGTCCAAGCCGAGACGTGGCACTCATCCGTGCTCGGCGCCCGTCTCCGGTGCGCGACGTACAGAATTCGGCAGATATGGCCACATTAGCTAGGAGATGTTGCTGGGCGCCTTTTGTAGATAAAAAGAGAGGCATTGCGTTTCTGGCTTGCTCCCCCTGGAAATCATTTGTAGCTTGGAAATCGAGGGCCTTTTAGCTCCGGAAAGTTTCACTCTGTAGCAAACTGTTTGTATATTGCGGTGTTCAGGGATCTCGGAGTTTGTTAGACAAGGTTAAAACTGTACGGCAGCTGAGAAAAAAAAACCCAAGATTTACAAATCGGTAAACTTTTGAAATTGGACATGCGTTAAAGATGGTTTCGGTGAGTGTTAACCGTGACTTTGTTTCATCTTTGGAGGCGCTTTTACACATTTGCCGGCTTTTGGGGCCATGTGCATTGAAACTTCTTAAAATCTTTTATCACTCTTTCTTTTTTGGGTCGAAAATCTTTTGTCAAGTTTATAAACTGCCATTTCTCACGGGTAGTACATACATTTGACCTCGCAAATGCCGTAAAACCTTCGCTCTACTGAAGTGCAGTTCTAGGGTCACCGCATATGTGGTGCAGAAACAGATGTGCCGGTGTGTCCTCTCGCTGTAAGAGATTTTAAGATGTTTCGAGGCACTCGGTGCCAAGGAGCCGCAGGTGTGCGAATGGGCCTTAACTTGTACCTGGGTTCCATTTTAGTCGCCTCTCAAAAGTTATATCTGTGTCACGATAAATTATGAAAGTGATTGGGGTATAATGTACTAGTTTACTTTTGTGAGTAATGGCAGCTTCATACATTTGTAGCTACAGTTTGTTTTCTGCTTGTGCGAGTGTAATCGTAACTTCACTGGTTTTTTAGAATAAACTACATTTCTGCTCGGTCCTCTACCGCCCGGTAGCCATCGGAGAATCTGTCCGAGAGATCTCTCGCTTGAGTCCCAAACGGTTGTGTTGTACGGAATTCGCCCAGAAACCTTGTTTTGCAACTTTCTTCTGCAACTTTCTTGTGCAACTTTGTTGCAAGCAAAACAGTTGGAAACGTTGCCAGTTGCATGAAGCCGTTGTCGCAACTTTTGCACGACATACTTTCTTGCCAGTTGCGAGTAACGAAGCGTGTCTGTGTGTCCCGGTTTCCTTTCTGTGGGATTGTGCCGCGAGTTCGGCTGCAGCAAGCTTCTGGTTGCCTTCCCCACGCAGGCACGCCGGAGTTCATGGCCCCCGAGATGTACGAGGAGCACTATGACGAGTCTGTGGATGTGTACGCCTTCGGGATGTGCATGCTGGAGATGGCCACGTCCGAGTATCCCTACTCGGAGTGCAGCGGGCCGGCCCAGATTTACAAGAAGGTGACCACGGTAAGCGGAACTGGACATCATCTCTCTCTCTTCACGTCTTCAGTAAAGGGACGCTGAACTCCCCAAAAAATTTGGGCAGAACCAACTCTGTTGCTATCTAGTTTAGCGATTACAGTGTTTGCACGATTCTAACACTTTTTTTTCTTCGCCAAAATCGGTGCCTAAAATTACATGCGCGTTACAATCGAAACCGAAAACCAAACCTCAAAAGAAAAACGCAATACTCGGTATAAGGCAGCTACCTCAATCGCCTTCATGACCGTTTGTTTACATTCGCCATTTTGGTATCCGTATCGCGCTTTCTTTCGCCTTTATGGACTCGTGTCTGCTGTTTTAAGGTGTAAAAACGCAATAAATTCCATTAGGAGGCTTTATTTGAACGAATTGTCATCGCGCTGGCGGGAAACGATAACAACGGAGCGACACTGCATGGCCCCTCAATCCCAGAGATCCGACGAGCTTGCGAAGTGTTGTTTGGAAGACGTCCCTCTAATAGGCGACGGTCGCGCACTCGTACAAGCGCAAGAAGCACGGCACCTCAAACGCTTTAGACGAAAACAAGGATGACCTTCTGTGGTCTGTGGACAGCGAAGAACCTTTGCCAGATTCCGACAACGCCGACTTGTGCGTGGTATTTATTTTTGTGTATTGGCGTGCGTTTCATAAAATCGGTTCTGTGAGGTATGTGTCCATTATTTATCCATTATTTGCCTGCGCGGCAGAATCGGCAGCAATTCAATTTTTCAATATCTGGGAGCTAAATTTGCCTGCGCGTAAGAATCGGGGGTGCGTTAGAATCGTGCAAACACGGTAGTTGCAGACATGATTAAAAAAGCCGCGGCTGGTCACGCATCAATTTTTCTGCTAAATATAGCGGGTAAGCTGAATTTGCGTGTAGGTCATGCGACATCAAACCACGGAATGTCATTTTACCCGCTAAATTTAGAGGGGAAACTGAATTGGTGTTGAAATCACTTGACCTCAAATCGTGCGACGTCGCTTTTCCCACTAAATTTAGCAGTGAAACTGAATTGGTCTTGAGGTGAGGTGACATTTATTTTCCCGCGAAATTTAGCGGGGAAACTGAATTTTTTGTATGGGTCACATGACATTGAGTCATTTGACGTCATTTTCCCTGCTAATTTTAGGGGGGAAAATAAATGGCCAGAAGCATACCTTAAAGTGGCTTTGAAGATCCTAAGAAGGTTAATCGCTTTAAAAAGACATTTTGAAGTGCCCGGTCATCAAAGGTTCATCATGGCAATATCCCACAGGCTTGGTGATAGTTACAGAAATGCAGAGGGGATGGAAATCAGCTTAGTAGGGCAGGGGGAGGTATTGGACATTTCGGTTTTCAGGCTAGGTGGTGCCAGCTACCACACGTCATTATGGGTGCAGCCATTGACATCCATCCGTCGACAGCATTTGTAGGGCCAGCTCTAGTGCCTTCGCGTCGGAGTTTGGGACATGTGAGTAGAAACTGGGGGAGAGGAGACGACGAGAGTGGGCGGGGATGTCGGCACAGTGAACTCTGGTTGGAACGATTAGTGGGTGGACGCAAAGCGCCGTTCGAACGCATTCAGACGCGAATGCCGGCGTTTGGTCTCTAAATATGTTCGAAGAGTGAGTAGAGACAAAGGCGGCTAGCTTTGCATCTATCCACTAATCGTCCCAACCGGAGCTCGTTGTTCCGACATCCCCGCGCACTCTTCCCCTCTCCCCCAGATTCTACCCGCATGGCCTCGATCGAGCGTGCTGCGCAGCGCAAAGCGTGCATTTGCCGATTGCACGCTCCGTGCAAAATTGACGACTGCTATCGGAGTGGGGACTTTCTCGGTGTGCGCCTGAACGTGCAGCAAAACGAGCCGCACATATTTCACCCACAGCAGGGTGGAGAGAAAGCGGGAAGGGATGCAACTGCGAAACAAGAGTGCTTGTTGTTGTTTTTTTAAAGCGCCTAAATAGGATACATGTGCCACAAAATGCACTCCCTTAACTCTCCCCCATAAGTACCCCATCCAGGCACTTAGAAAAAAATGTTTTGTAGCGTTAGCTACATTGGCCGAGGTTGAGCAGTTTCGCGTGGCCCTCATAATGAGCCGTGCTCATTATGCAAGCCATGTTCATTATGCAGAGCGCGTGGCGGCGGCGGCGTAGCTTCGCATAATGAGCACGGCTCATTATGAAAGCCACGCGAAGCCGCCGCCGCGCGCTCTGCCGCTGCCGCCGCGCTCGCCTCGCCCGCCTCGGCGGTCTGCGCATTCCAGAGGAGTGACGTCATAGGCGCGGCAGATGCACTGGTGCTGCCGCGTGCCCAGCTGTGCGCCTCTGTTGCGCATTAGCCAAGCCTGACGCTGCACCGGAGCCACTTGATAGCGCCTCTCATTTTGTGCGCATAAGCTCACGCTACGTATATCCTGGCATAGCCGAGCTAAGCCACCGCAATTTTTTTGGAAGTTTGGTATCCCTAAGAATGTTGATGTTTATTATGTGCCCAAAAGCACCACCAAGGTTTTGACATTGGTGCACGGCAGAAGCCAATTTCAAGATGAGATTAAAAAAGGTAAAAAAATTCAGCATGCAAAGACGTGAAACACATAAAATCCCTCAGAGAGTCCAAGTCATAATAAACAGCATTAGAGGTACAATCCGCTATTCAAAGGTAAAATAAGGCATGGAAAAGAAATCATGCTGAACGTGGCTATCGGGAAAAGATCTGAATTTGACGTAACGGTGATCCTTTAAATTGCTGGACGGGATCAAACGTTTTGCAATGTTCCGCGAATTTGGCTGGGGTACATAACTCTATGCTGCCCGAAAGATCAGATACATCGGTATGCCCTTGGGTTTCTGTAAAAACACTACATCTCGTTAATTCCTACGGTCGCTTAAGGGGCCGAGATTCAAAACCATAAAAAGAGAATGGTATTCGAAGTGTTGTCTCCCGTGATAATGCCAGTCATAGACTATGCAAACCAAGCGCCTTTGTACCGGTTCAGTGCGCTTACATGCACTTCCCAATAAATAGTTCCATGCGGCAAAAGCAAATTCGTCGGGGCCTAACCAAAGTACAAAATAAACTTAAACACAGCAGGCAAAACATGCTGCTACTTGACGGTTGACACGCGACATAAAATCTTCTTTCGGTATCGCTTTTGCTTATTGCAATAAATTGCTTTTGCCCATTGCTTTTATTAAAAGCAATAGGGTTAATGCAACATAACTTTAACACAACCAAATCACCGAAAACATTTTGATTTAAAGAAGTACAGAGCTCGCTGTAGTGAGCGAAAGACCCAAGTGACTGGCAGTCTCTTGTGTCGCGTTGCCCTGTACCCGTTTTTTGGGATTAGGTCTAACTTTGCTTACGTACAAAAATATGCAATGCTGCAGCAAAAGACTGAATTTCTGCAGCACTAGGAGTTGGCTTTGTAAGTTGCCACGTTGTAGTGCTTCACGCAGAAAGAAAATTTTTCCGAGGTGTCGTAAGCTTTTTACGGTATCTTAGCCATGTCACTCCTTCCTGACTTTTTCCTTTTCCCAAAACTGACGAAACTGCACTGGCAGTACACCATCTCCACCAAAAATTTAATTGTACACGAAGGAGAGCATGCAGAGCTTTGGGGAAACATTGGGCAATTGCGAGCTCGTCAGAAACGAGCTGCGAAGCGTTAAGGCCCGTTCACACGCTTGCATTTGCTTACAACAGAGTTTTTGTGATCTCTTGCGACGAGAAAAAACGCCAGCGCCGCCTATGAGCTGACCCTGGAACTGCATTTCTCTAGAGCGAAGCCATTTGTGGGGTCCACAAAGCCCTTGCCTCAACTCTCAACCTTCCCCTCTTCCCCCTTCCCTCTTTCCTTAAAAATAAAATTGTTTTTTTGTTGACCCTGGCCAGCTGGCGGAAGCTACCGCCTGTTATGAAGTGTACAGCTGTTATCGTCCATCCACCCATTCATCCTTTTACTTGGTGCTTCTCACTTCTCCTGTCTATAACAATAAAGGACAGTCTTTTCTCACTGAAATTTGTCCCCCGTCACTTTGGTGGGACCCCAAGGAGGTCTCAGGCTGATCCGTGCTTGAGAACCACTGCTCTAAAGCGAAGGTTTTGCAATGTCTGCGAGATCAAGCGTACATACTGTCTACGAGAATTGGACACTTATAGCGCTGTCAAAAGCTTTTCAAGCAAAAAAAAAAAAAGGATGATGCACAAAGGAATTAGAAATGTACAGAAATGCCGTTGTGGAATCTAAATCAACGGCAAAAGCTGTCAACCAATTTTTTTTTTTTTTTTTGCCAGTGAAAAGTACACTTTGTTTCCCTGAACGTGTATTGCGTCGGGTTGTAAAAGTGTTTCGAAACCATCCGACCGACTCGGTATTTATGTTTAGAGAACGCACTTAAAATGCTTTACAGGAACTCCTCATGTTCGATCGGGCAAAGTTTGAGCAGATATTGAGCGGCGGGTTTTTTTCGACCAGCGGAAATATTGACGCGACCGACAACGGACTTTAGAAAGTCTGTTTCTGAGCAGATTTTTTTTTTTTTTTTTTTCCCTACCCAGGGAGTTCGGCCTCAGTGCTTCGACAAGGTGGAAAGCATAGAACTGCGAGATATCATCGGACAGTGCATAAGACTCAAGAAAGAAGAAAGGTGGGTGCTAACTTGGAAGCTGTCGAAGGCAGCATTTTTTAACTTGCCGAGACATTAGGGAGTATTAGAAGAGGGTGCCCCAACGCTTTGGGTTCCACGAACAGCTTGGGGGACGCAGAGAGTTTAGGGCCCCCGATTCTAGACCTATTTATAAGAGTAGACGGATTATTTCGCTCTTGGAAGCCACAAATTTTGTTTGAATTATCCCAGGATTCATTTATAAAACATTAATCTAAATACGGTGCAAGATAAAATTGTTATATGGAGCAGATATTGGATGATTTCTTCTGCACTATTATGCATCTTTTTAGAACTTCAATTTATCTAAATTGCTTTACGATGCAGTCTTTTTCTCTAGCATTGCATCGTAAACTCTCGGCCAGTTACACTACTGTGCTGTTGCAATGTTTTGTTAACTTCCTGTCTGTACGCTCGACCCCTATTGGGTTATTCCACAGCGTATGAAGCATTACCGAGTGGCGAGGATTGCAATAACTTGGCCTAAAGGATATAGAATATTTTAACCATGTATTGAAATGCAAAAAACAAAACCTTTTAAGAAAACATACACTAGTTCAATTTGGGGTTGCAACATTGTCAAGCCGATTTCTAAAACGAAACCTTTGTGCAGGCCAACAGTGAAGGAGCTGCTTCAGCTCGACTTCTTCCAAGAGGACATGGGCCTCAAGGTGGAGTTTGTGAACCGGGAGGAGAGCTTAGCTGGAGGGGAGAAGGTGGAGCTGCGGCTGCGCGTCCTCGACCCCAAGAAGCGCAAGGACAAGCACCGCGAGAACGAGGCCATTCAGTTCGAGTTTCACGTGGAGAACGACAACCCCGACGAGATCGCCAAGGCGATGGCGCTCACCGGGATCATCATGGAAGAGGACGCACGCATTGTGTCGATGCTCATCCGGAACCAGATTGCCGCACTCGTACGGGACAGGCAACACCTCCAGCAGCAAGCGCTACAGCAGACGGCGCTTCAGCAAACTGCACTTCAGCAGACTGCGGTTCAGCAGCCGCCGCTTCAGCAGCCGGTGCTCCAGCAAGCGCCGGGGGCGCAGCAAGCGCCACAGCAGCCGATGCCGCAGTCTATGCCGCAGTCCATGCCGCAACCAATGCAGCAGGCGATGCCGCAGCAGACGATGCCGCAGTCGATGCCACAGCCCGCGCCGCAACCGATGGGTCAGCAGACGATGCAGATGGCGACTCAGACTTCGCCCCAGGTCATGCATCAGCAGCAGCAGCAGCAGCAGCAGCAGCAACAGCAGCAGCAAGCAGCAGCAGCAGATGCTTCAGCAGCAACAGCAGCAGGCCATGGAGACATCCCAACATGCGGCAGTACTGGAGCATCATGCGGGGCAGCCAGACGGACAGCCGCAGTTGGAGCCGACGGAACAGCCGCAGCCCGCGGCCATGTCGTCGTACAGCGTTCCCTCGAGCATGACAGACGGCACTTCGTCGGGTGAGCGTGTTGTTTTATTTTAATTTCTGTACGTTTTGGTATGAAATGGTACTTGTTACCTGATTGACTTGAACACTTGGTTCTCTGGCAGGTGAAGTGGAAATGGTTTGCACAGTTTCCGAATAATTTCCTGGCACGAAGTGGGCTCTCAATGAAACAAAAGTATTGCGACATTATCACAGGACGTCCAAACACCGAGTGCTCAGCTATTTCATCCGACTATGTCAGCCGCACTTGTACTTGTCTTTTGTAGCATTATGTCTCAAACCCTGATCTTAAATTTTATATTTTTAATTATTTTGTTGGTGGCTTCTTTGAGACAAAGTTAATATCATATAGAACTCCGGTCAGACCAATGTTAAAATATGGAAGCATCATTTGTGACCCACACACATCATGTTGCATTTCTGAACTTGACAAGAGACCAGCATTCTTAAGTGCAGATCTTTGTATTAAATGCAAACCTGAATACCATTCATAAAAATAAATTGCCTGAATTTTTTTCACCGTATTATTAATAAGCTTGAAATAGATAAAGTTAATTTTGTTACGTTGTTCTGGCCTAGTCATACTAGACATTTTTATAGCAAAACGATAAAACCTTATAATTAGAAAAATAACGCATTCAGGTTCTTCTCTGTTTAAACAATTATTGATTGGAATAGCTTAGCCCTTAATGTTGAAAGTGCTACTACTTTTCTTTTCCTTTTGTTTCAAATTATAGCTTCAAGTGAAACCTGTGTGGTATTGTTTTTAACCCACTACTTTAACACTCAAAAAAGATTACCGTAAAATTCGGAGCAAGCGCTCCGCCTGCACGCAAGTCAAAATAACCTGCAAAGTGGGGGGGGCGCTATCCCGGAACGGCACCAAAATTCAAGATGGCGACGACAAAAGTTTTCCGCCAGAAAAAGAAAAAAAAAAGCAAAGTGCAGATTTAATATTTTATTTATCTCTGAGAACATAGACTTTATTAGGCCAAAGATTTGTCACTGCTATGTTAATCACTTTTAAAACCACGCCAGAGTCGGCCGCAAAAAAAAGTTTGCATCATTCCGCGATGTTTCCCAAGTGCATGCCGTTGGCTATTTTGACAGCCTCTTCAGAAAGAAGCCGGTTGCTAATGGCTCATTCTGCACTTCCTTCGCGCTCCAGGTATTAAAAGAGCGCGTTGTCCACGTATTCACTGAACACCGGCGCGCCGTTACTTAGCTTTCGTCGAACTTCGGCTTTCCCATAGTTTGACTGTAGCAAATTGTCAAAATTCTTGTCCCATTCCCGTATCCGGTCGAGACGTACGTCTGGTGTGCGTCTTTCTCGTTTTCACAATCCCATTGGACGACCTCGATTTTCTTTGCCACTGTGTAAGAACGCATAGAAGACCTCACATCCCCAAAACAAAGCGACAGTGGCGCGTAGTGACCAGGCTGATCGGGCTGCAAAGTAGGATTGGATTGGATTGGATTCTTGGACTGAATTCGCAGGCCAGTGTTGCCTGGGCGCGGTCAGCGCGGTGAGTGATACGGGTGCGGAGCGGGGAGGGGGGGCGCTTTCCCGGAACGGCGCGGAAATGTGAAATTAGAGGTGAAGTTGGGGGGGGGGGCTCTTGCTCGGGTGGGGGCGCTTGCTCGGAATTTTACGGTAGTATTTTTTTTTAAATGATATTTTAATTAGTATTTACTTGGCAAAAGTTGGCCGGCCAAATGAGAGTGATGTCAAAAATGCCCGTTCGTGCACAGCACGGGCTCATTGTAACTCAGCTTGCCTCCGTTTAGTAGCACTGGAAGCATCGGAAGCTATCTACTTGCGTGACCTTTACTACCTTTATCATGTCTTCTCTAACTGTTTTAGTCTGTGCCATATTTGCTTAATAATTTGAGAGCTGCAAAATTTATGAATGAAATATAACATAGACGTACGTGAATGTTCTCTAATTAGCTTTTATATGAACTTTTGCGTTGACTTTCCGAATTCAGTTTTCTTTCACATGGGAGAGAACACCGGAGGGGTTTGTTCATAGGTTGGCGAATCGTGCCTCTAAAGTAGTAAGTGTCGAGCGTAAAAATCTGTATGTGAATATCGAGAGCAAAAGCCAATTTCAGTAGGAGAGCTGAACTGAACATTGAATGCTTGTTTTTGGGCGGAGACGGTCGTTTGATATCCATCACCTTTAGTTGCCATTAACCTTCTTAGCATTGTCTACAGGCATTTCATTTTCCTTCGATCGTGACTCGTGACCACAACTTACTTTACTAAAGCCTCTCGAAAGAGGGTAAGGGAAGAAGACAGACAATCGAAGGACAATAGCAAGCCAGGGTTGTCGTCGTAGCAAAAACCATGTTTGCCACGCATCGTAACAAACAAGAGTACAATTGTCCGACAACGCGAGACACTCGGCGACATTGCGACCGACGAAAGACCACTCTGCGCCTGCCTTCGTCCTCGTGTTTACCGTCTGTTGTGCCCGGAACGCAGAGGTCTTTGTTTCGACGCCAGCCGAAAGAATTCCTTATCGACCTCCCTCTAGCACGGCTGTCCCCTTTCTTTCGCGGCGTGATCTCGTTTATCTTCGATAAGGCCCTCCTTGCACCGTCCAATTTCTCGGCTCCTTGGCTGCCCGGTTCCTCGAGAGTGGAATCGCAGCGACGCGACGCTGACGTCTGTCTCCCCGCTCTGTTTGCCTCTCCATTTTCTTGGAGTGCGGAACGCTATGTCCAGTCCCGAGCTGACAGTGCGGCAGAGGCTACGCGCTTGCCGGACCAATCGGCTGCCTCCGTTCCATCGCCTGACCCCGATCTTTGTGCGTGGGTTTGGGTGAGGGTGTGACCGCGTGGCAGGGATGGTGTACGATTGGTGCAACGAGCATGTGGCCTCCACCACACTCCCAGCTTGGAAATAAGAAAGTATAACGTGCGGCCAGTTTTTTTTTTAATTTTTTCTCCTTATCTTTTTTTTTTTTTAGCCAAATCTGTTTGTTATTGGCTGTGCACTTGTGAGGCTCTGGCGTAATCGTGGCTGTTTTCGAATGCTCCGAAGTGGTCTCATTGTGTCTCGAGTGCTCGGTGGTAGCGTTTGAGTTCTTGCGAGCACTTGGTTGGTGCGGTCGGGACCGTGTGGGCGGTGGTGAGGCTGCTACGGCAGTCTGGTTGCGCTGGCACGTGCGCGTTTCCGTTGTCTGCTTTATTTTCGCTTTGCGTTTGGAATGTAGGTTAGACTAAGCTTGGAAGTTTTATTTATTTTCTTATTTAATATCAATTCTCTCGGTGAAGCACTGCAGTATCTGCGAATGTAAGAAACCACATTTGAACAAATTGTGGCAATGAACTGAATGAATAACAAGCTAAACAGTAACAACTTGCGAGAGTATCATTATTTTATTAAGAAATGAGCCAACAGCGGGAAGGTCTACCAATCTACCGGGCAGCACGTTTCATTTACGAGTGGTCTGCGAAAAAAATGTGTTTTAGTGGGTCATTCGGCGCAGAAAATTTTTTTCTTTTTGTTATTAAGTTTTACGAGAAATGTAATGCGGTTCAAGGATGTGTTTTGATTTATCACTACTGATGTTACCAAATTGAAGATTATGTTTAAAGCATAGGCATCTTAGCCTTAGTTCCAAGGATGTTCAACTGAGTGAGAGCTGTATTTCAGAGTTATTTTCGCAGAAATGATAGTTAATCTCGTGGCTTTGGTCTGAACTCCTCCAGTCTCTTTATTCTCCTGGATTTGCATAAGCGGACCCGATACTACACAAGCGGTGTCTAAAATTGGCGGGACGTAAAGGGTTTCTCTCAGCCTTTCGGTCGATTTTCTAAAACACTGTTAATTGCTGGTATGGTCCAGCCAGTCTACCTGAACATGACCAAACTCCTCACCAGTTTGATGCCCGTGTATACACTCACCACATCTTTTTTCACGATTCGCATACACATTGACCCCGTACGATATTCATATTGCTGCCTGCGTAACCAAGTCGGCAGTGAGCTTGGCTCCCACGCAGGTGGCCGGGGTTTGATCCCTGCTATGGCTCGTTGTTTTTATCTTTTCCCTAAGTTAATAAAGGGATGTCTCATTAATGTGGATGCTTCTGTTTCCCCAAAAAATTGTCCGTAATGTGAGTTGTCCATATTAACGAGACAAAAAGGCATGTATTTTCTACGTTTGTCCCCGAAAAAGGGGCCCATATAGCGGGGTGTCCATATTAACGGGGCCCGTGGTCCATATCAACGAGACATGACTGTGGAAGATTCTAGAATGTTGGACAATCATGTTGTTTATTGATACAATGTATAGTTTCAAAACAATCGAGGTCGAATTTTCTAGGCCAGGGGTTTTTTCCTTATATTTTTGGCAGTGGCCCAATGAAAATCACAAGCTTGTTCAGACTTTCGGGCTGATTTCAAATATACATTTTTTTTTTAATTAGTAGGTTACTTCTCAGTACAATTATAATTAACCGGGCTTTGTTTCCAAAAACAATAGAGAAAAAATTATTTAAAAAAAAGTAAATGTTTTAACATATATTTGGATACTGCACATTTTGAAGAATGCAATGTTGGAAGCATTTTTTTAGATTAAACCATTATTAGTGGCTTTACAACATATTGAAGTTCAGTGCTCAAAGTGTGGCTACCAAACAATAAAACATTATTTCAGTTAAAAAATTTTCCTACATTGAAAAATCTGCTCTCAACATTGCATGTTTTGTACGTTTAGCTACAGGATGCCAAAAAGGTTACCTTTCTGCCTGCCCTAAGTGCTGAGATATTCCTTCTGAAAATTTGTAAGGAGTCCAAAATTTCTGTCTTTTAGCATCAGTTTCAGGGCAATTTCATCCTATATAGACATTATAAAGTGATATTATGGCTCAAGTATTAACCTCCAAAATAAGAAACTTGGCAGATCAAAAGAAAAATAGCTGTAGATTTCGAGATCACCATTTTTAAAAAAAACAGCTCTTTATGGAATTTTTGGCTCCAGAGACCCATGTCTCCCCTTAAGAGATGCTGTGCCACACCCTGCAGAGTCAGTTTAGCCCCAGCGCTCGATTCTGCTACTAGTATTCCTCCATCGACGCCTGCGACACTTTCTTTCTTTTTTATTCTGGCACATGTTGCCACATTCGTCACCCCATCAGTTGTTATTCGTGACAATATCTACCACAACGAAGTTTAAACATTGAACACGTTTTGAGAACTACTATTGTACTTGTATTAGGTCAGGGGTTCTCAAACCTTTCTGTTTCGTTTAACACTTATCTGTCTGTTTAAGACTTGTCAATAAACCAGTATAATAATAGACATACTAGGGAGCGTCTGGCACATAGTTACGCATCAGCGGATAGCTCGGATCTGCTCAAGTAGTGCTTAAACCGGATAAAACAGTATACCTCGAGGAAATTTGGGAGTTTGGAAAACCCCCGTGTTTCTAGGAGCCCAGTTTGAGAACCCATGTATTAGGTGAACGTCTTACGGTGACATCATAAACATAGTTTCGCTATTGTTTGAATTTGCGTAGTCTAACAATACAAAATGGACCAGTCATCCAACTCGAGTAGGGAATAGACCTTGGATAGTTTTTTCCTTGGCACACCTTCAGTGATTTTGGGGCACTTGGGACTCTTTTTTGTGGGCACTTCACTTTTGCATATGCCAGGTCGATTGCCGCTGCGCGTTTTCCGATTCTGGGGGGGGGTCGTCGTCCTTCCCGCGAGGAGTGCGACAATGTTGTCTTTGGGTCACCAGCGCTCAGAGAGGCACGAGATTGTGCGACGCGAGCAGATAAGGAGACGATAACGACTTCAACAGCGGCGCGCTCTCCTTCTTTGCTAAAAAGCGCCGCTCCGTTGTCCGATCTCACCTGCGTGCCGCCGCGCTTCAGAATTGAAGTTGGTTGGCCGATTGTGTCGTTGCGTTAGATTTTTGCGGATGGTTGGCACGGATGGCAGCGAGAGTTTGGGCATTGAACCCTCTCGGTAGGAAACGGGTGAGGCTTCGCTGCGAGCAATGTTGTGAGTCTTTCCTTTTCACCGTTTTTGCATAGATCTACCCATCCTCGGAGGACACACTGACACCATTAATTCGCATGCAAATTTCAGTGAACGACTTAGCGTCATCATCTTTTGATATTTTTCGTGACTTTGCTTCCTTCAAGTGTGATCTTGACATACTGCTGTACCATGCCTAGAACAATGTCTCATTGAGTCTTTTTATTTTTTTTGTGTATATGTGCCACCACATCAAAACCTCACAGTTGTTCAGGAGCACTAAAGAAATAAACGATTATTATTATTATTATTATCGTAGAAGTTTGTACCTCGACTCGCAATCGGCGTGGTACTTCTTGGCGAATGTGTACAATCGCTCGATCGGCGGACGAACCAGCGAATGAAAGTGTTGCTCGTGCATGTGGGGAGCGTGACATGTGGCATGCGGTCGTGTGTCAATACTTTGTGATGCACCTTAAAAACCCCAGGCCAGCAGTTGCACTCCACCGGCAAAATTTCTCATCTACAGTGGAGATGCCGGACGCCCATTAGAGCCGACTAACTTCGGGCTGCCTGAACGTACACGTGGCGCAATTGCCTGTTAGCACCGAGTTAAATGTTAAATTAGTGAAGAGCCATCCCTGCGAGTGAAAGTGAATTTCATGGGTGGCGATTGCTTCAAGTTGTTTTAACAGAACTAAATAAAATGTCTAACGTTTTGAGTGGTCACAGTTTAGCAAATGTCAGCAATGGCTGCTTTCTTGCAAAAAATATGACTGGTTTTGAAAGGGCCAGGTACCTGTCTTTAATAGTAGCATGGTCCATTCACTTTCGAACTTGTTACTGATGAACACAACAAACAAATCTGATGGACTGCACCATTTTGCCCCCTTGTGGCAGCGAGACAAAATTGATTTTTCTAGGGCCACATTTGTTTTTTGCGTTTCGTTCGTTGCGGTCTTTGCACGGTTTTTATGACTTGACATAACGTTCACTGTGCGTAATGGGGTCTGCTTTACTGCTGCGAGTCATATAAAACTCTGCTGCCTTGTCTCCCTCGCCTGGCAGATGTCGTAAATTCTGGGGCACTTGAGGTACTTTACGAGATTGTTGCGCACTGCCTTTCTCGCGGCGGGAGGCGAGAGGCTTAGAAGAGCTGTTACGGACCTCTCTGGTTGTGGCTGGTGCTGGTTGGAGAGTGATGGATGCTATCTTCCCATTTTAGAATGGGCATTTTTTTTATTTTTAGTTTTTTTTTTTAGTCTTGTTTCTGGAAGCACTATCATGGATTCCTAGATTTTTTTACGTTACCGCAAGTAGGCAGTTCAAAGTCTGTCAAACATTTCGGTAATATATGGCCACTGTGCCCGATTAAAGGGGAAATGGGAGATGTGATCCTAGTGGGTTCTATGTTTCCCAATTGAATGCGCTCCGACATTTTCTTTGAGTGATTCGTTGGGTGTTACGCATTGTAGATGATAAAGGCTCGATCGTTTTAGTGAGATGTATGTCATATTGCGAGGAGTGAACTGTATGACAGATTTCTCCAAGCTATTCATTAGGATGGACCAAGGCTGTTTCTTTGAATTTAAAATGTTTTTGACCCTTGAGTCTGTAAACTTTCAAATAATGTCTTGTGTCCATCATCAGCATTGCTTCTGGATTGCTAATGTTGCTAGAGGGCATGAGTGGTGCCGATGCTTGGTACTTGGTGGAGAACATTTAGCACATTTCTTGGTGGTAAAGTATTTTCCCACCTTTAGGGAGATGTATAGAAAACTAAAAAGCAGCTGTCATGGAACTACTGCATATTCAAAACATCATTTGGAGAGGATTTAGGAGAGCATATAATGCATAAAAGAAGTCTCAGGATTTCGGATAAAAGCTTTTTGCTGCCAAGAATACTTCTCATAAAATACTTAATGTGCACTGATCAGCTGAAACATTATGACCACCTACCCAATACTGTGTTGATTCACCTTTAGCACGCAAAACAGTTCCGAGGGTTGTCTGCTGCAGCGTCCCATATCAAACAAAGACCGTTTAGCCTTGTGCTCAGAAAACGCTTGTACCGTGACCTGCATTGTATCTAACTCATTTGAGCCACAGGTGCCACCTATTTTGCTTCACCAAGCGGGAGAGCCTCCGACGCCCAGATTCTGCAATGAGGTGTGGACATAAAACACTTTGGCGTCTACTAACAGTTTCATCGTCGTCATTTCACTTTAGATATGTACTAATAACTGCAGCTTGCAAACACCCGACGCGCTTTGAGGCTTCTTTGTTCTCTCTGCCCTTTGTCAAAGTTGCCTAAATCAGCATCCTCTTCCAATACATGCACGCATAGTCAACAAAATAATCCCCCTGTATCCCTGGCAGCAGTTCACTACAATCCATATCAGCAGGTGGTAGATAACACAGATGGTGCATCAGCTAGGAGCGCTCATTTTTGTAGTGTAGGGGTGGTCGTAATGTTTTGACTGATCAGTATATATCCAAGTGCAAACTATTGCTTTTTAGTATGTATAAGAAAACGGTTATAAAAAATCTTTCAAATTTATTGTTAAAAATATACCTCTGGTTCTGATACTCGTGTGTTGGAGAGAATCGTGGCTAATAAACCTTTGAATCATTTTTGGTATAGAAAAAGCATTTCGCCTCCATTTACGAAGGAAAAGTAACATATTTGCCGCTAACATTTTTTAAAATTATTTTGTTACGCAGTCGAGGGGTCTCCGGAGAACACTTTTCAGGGACCCGGCGACCTGGCAGCCAAGGTGGCCAACCCGCCTGGCACGGTTGCCGGTTTCAGCTCCCAAGCTCGACCCCTTCTACCACAGGTAGGCAACCTCGGGGCTGGACGACTCCTTCGCTCCATTGCCGCATTCGTTCCGGGGCTCTCTATTGATCCCACCAAGATGTGTGGCCAAAAAAGGTTGTCATAAAAACATGGGAGACTATTAGAAAGAGGCGTCTACCATACATGATTGCATCTTTGTGAACAATTATGAGAGCAAAACTAAGTCAATTAGCTCGTAGTTTTTCGCTGCAAAGCTTGGCAGTTCGTCTTCTCCACTTTAGTTGCTCTAGGCATATACTCCGTTTCACCTTAGGGTGGATTGTAGCGGACGCTACGAGCCATCCGAGGCAATCCGACACCGTAAACAAGTCGCGTGATTACGGGCCCCGTTCGTCGCTGCGCCGAGGGTCGCGTGGGGCTCGCACGACACTAGATTGACTTCGACGGCTCGCACCGCTTTCTGCGGTTCGTCATAAGGCGAAACAGAGTATTGTCCTGCTGACACAATGCACGCCGAAGTTCCTCCAAGTTAGAAACAAGAGCGGCCTTTTCTGCAGTAGCACCCATTCTCAAATGCGCTCTTGCGTCGCCAGTTGCTGATGGTCAAACTCGAGTCCTAACAAGGTGTGGTGCAAGTGATGTGCCCGCTGCTGTAGTTGCTGACAGGGCGAGAAGGGCGAGGGGGAGCTTCGGTTGCCCCGCCTCCAGCTCGAGCTTCCTGCCTTCGACAACGCCAAAGCACGACGAAAGGCACGGAGCGCACGCTGCCATTCTCACTCTCTCGTTCTCGCTCTGTCGGTGACTGTTGGCGAGAAGATCGAGCTATGGGGGCGCTCTGTTTTCAGCTTGTTTTCCCCAGGGTTCAGTGTTTACCCGGCACAAAGGCCCGTGGGCTTGATTCTTTACGTCACCTTCCTCGGCAGAGCGCAAGGCACGGCACATTGTAAAAATGATGTTGCTTGGGGCGAAGCTCTGGTGGTGCTTGTCTGCGTAGACGCCGAGCCGCAGCATGCCGAGCCTTTTCATTCATGTCAGTAGGAGAATGTGTGGTTTTCTTCTTTTTCTTTTTTAAGCAGACAGATGGGATGGCATCTCAGAACCCCCTACTCTTTTTTTTCTTTTTCTTTGAGCCTTTTCATTCATGTCAGTAGGAGAATGTGTGGTTTTCTTCTTTCTCTTTTTTTAAGCAGACAGATGGGATGGCATCTCAGAACCCCCTACTCTTTTTTTCTTCTTTTTCTTTGAGCCTTTTCATTCATGTCAGTAGGAGAATGTGTGGTTTCTTCTTTCTCTTTTTTTAAGCAGACAGATGGGATGGCATCTCAGAACCCCCTACTCTTTTTTTTTCTTCTTTTTCTTTGAGCCTTTTCATTCATGTCAGTAGGAGAATGTGTGGTTTTCTTTCTTTTTTTAAGCAGACAGATGGGATGGCATCTCAGAACCCCCTACTCTTTTTTTTCTTCTTTTTCTTTGAGCCTTTTCATTCATGTCAGTAGGAGAATGTGTGGTTTCTTCTTTCTCTTTTTTAAGCAGACAGATGGGATGGCATCTCAGAACCCCCTACTCTTTTTTTTCTTCTTTTTCTTTGAGCCTTTTCATTCATGTCAGTAGGAGAATGTGTGGTTTTCTTCTTTCTTTTTTTAAGCAGACAGATGGGATGGCATCTCAGAACCCCCTACTCTTTTTTTTCTTCTTTTTCTTTGAGCCTTTTCATTCATGTCAGTAGGAGAATGTGTGGTTTTCTTCTTTCTCTTTTTTTAAGCAGACACATGGGATGGCATCTCAGAACCCCTACTCTTTTTTTTCTTCTTTTTCTTTGAGCCTTTTCATTCATGTCAGTAGGAGAATGTGTGGTTTTCTTCTTTCTCTTTTTTTAAGCAGACAGATGGGATGGCATCTCAGAACCCCCTACTCTTTTTTTTCTCCTTTTTCTTTGAGCCTTTTCATTCATGTCAGTAGGAGAATGTGTGGTTTTCTTCTTTCTCTTTTTTTAAGCAGACAGATGGGATGGCATCTCAGAACCCCCTACTCTTTTTTTTCTTCTTTTTCTTTGAGCCTTTTCATTCATGTCAGTAGGAGGATGTGTGGTTTTCTTCTTTCTCTTTTTTTAAGCAGACAGATGGGATGGCATCTCAGAACCCCCTACTCTTTTTTTTTTCTTCTTTTTCTTTGAGCCTTTTCATTCATGTCAGTAGGAGAATGTGTGGTTTTCTTCTTTCTCTTTTTTTAAGCAGACAGATGGGATGGCGTCTCAGAACCCCCTACTCTTTTTTCTTCTTTTTCTTTGAGCCTTTTCATTCATGTCAGTAGGAGGATGTGTGGTTTTCTTCTTTCTCTTTTTTTAAGCAGACAGATGGGATGGCATCTCAGAACCCCCTACTCTTTTTTTTTTTCTTTTTCTTTGAGCCTTTTCATTCATGTCAGTAGGAGAATGTGTGGTTTTCTTCTTTCTCTTTTTTTAAGCAGAGAGATGGGATGGCATCTCAGAACCCCCTACTCTTTTTTTCTTCTTTTTCTTTGAGCCTTTTCATTCATGTCAGTAGGAAATGTGTGGTTTTCTTCTTTTTTTTTCTTATTTTTCTTTTTTCATAATTTTTTTCATCTTTTTTTTTCCATTTTTTTTTTTTTTTTTTCCCTACACGAGCGCGTGAGCATGTGCTCACGTGCTCGTGAGCACGTGATTCACGAGCAGAAGCACGAGCACCCGACTGCCGGCCTACGGCGGACAACGGACGGCGGACGGACATGGCCAGCCCCTAAGGAGCTTCGCCCCTAAAAGTGTTCGCGGGACGCGACAAGCGGGGGGTCCCTGTCGAAAGCGATTGTCGGAGGATGGCGGGCTTGACCTACTTCGGCCTTGTGCTGAGCAGGTGCTTCACACATGCACGGCGTGTGCTGCATCGTTCACGCGGGCCTGAGTGGCTGCGAAAGAGCCCCTCCTTGGGCGACGAAAGAAACAATCCCAGTCGAACGCTGTTGGTGTAGTTCCAAAGTCTGCCGCTAGGGGTTGGACGCTCGAATCTCTTTCCCGACGGCATTGTTTGTCGTCTGTTCGCACGGTGGAACAGGGCCCTCACCTTGTTCTGTTCCCCCCCTGGTCACGGCAGGGTCAACAGCAGCAGCATCAGAACTGCGCGGGGGTGGTGCCCACTGCGGCCACAAGGGGCAGCCCAGCACCGCAACAGGCAAGTTTGATTTCGGCGAAATACAGTTTGGTTTATCGCACGACTCTGGTTCCCCAAGGGAGGATTAGTGGCACCTGCTGCGGTGCGCACAAACCTTGTTTTGGTACTATGCCGAGCTTCAAGTGTGGCCTCTGACTGCACCTTCACCCGTGATTTGGTCCTGTGTAGGCATCCTCAACCTCCGAACAAAGTCGTAGCGTCCCGAGGTTCGGTACTGTGTTTTGGCCAAAGTCGCTGATCATTTCAGTTCCTGCCAAAACTTAGTATATTTTTGCTACACCGTCATTCTTCAGTTGTTTTGTTTTTTTTCCCAGAAACTAAGTAAACTTTTAAGCAAACAGTCTGAGAACTCTAGCTTTTATATTGAGCTATTCGCTGGTGGGCATTAATGTTTTTTCAGTTTACTAGAGGGCGGTCGACAAACTAGCTGTTCACTCAATTGATTCTTTCATTACAAACGTACAAACGTCGTAAAACCATATGCCCTATAAGAATTTCGGTTTCTGTTACATCGAATGGGTGCCAGCCCATTCAACAGATCCTTGGTGGTTGGTTTCGGTGGCGGCAACGCCTAGCACGTGGCTGGCGAGTGCCAGAGGGTGACAGACTCTCCCGCCTCCCCCGCTCTGCCTCCACAGCCAATCGTACCCCTCCCCCAAACTGCCCCCTCCCACGCCGGCCCTGCCCCCATCCCGTCCCTCCATCCGGAGGCTTTGCCTCCCGTCTTGGGTGCCGCCGTCGCCCCGCCCCCGACCGCCACCCAGCAGGTGGGCACCGCTCCGTCGGCCCCTCCTCCTGGGCGGAAACCCCGCCCCCTCCCCCTGGAGGACCCGCCCCCCGCCTGGCTGGTGCAGCCTCGTGGACCGCAGAGTCCGGCCATCTTGCTGTCGCCGCCTGTGCCGCGCTCTTTCACTCCGGTGCCCGCGTGCGTGGCGGGCGGCGACGTGTTTGCGCCCAGCGCCTTCGAGCTGCTCCCGCCCCCAGCGCGGCGCACGTCGCGGATGTGCTCCACGATGCGGTCGCTGTCGGCCAACGACCTCCGCAGCGTGGGAACGGAGCCAGAAGAGGGAAGGCGGGGCCGGGGGGGCGGGGCCTCGTTTGACGTGGGCCGGCTGGAGGCGGCGCTGCTTGGGCGGGAGATGGAACAACTGTTCCGGGCGTCGGGCCAGCGCATCATGGCGGAGGGGGTGACGACGATTGCAAGCGTGCGTGGAGGCAGCCTGGTGCGCAGCACGTTCTCGGCGCGGCCGAACGGGGAAGCGGCGGCCATGGCGGCGGCAAGTCGCAAGCTGTCGGTGCCGGACCCGCCCCCCCCGTCGGCCCCGCCCCTGGCCCGCCCGGCCTCCTGCCACCAGCTGAGCTCCGTGGCGGCTGCAGCGGCCAACGGCGTCGTTTCCCCGCCGGCAGGGGGTGCCGCCGCAAAGGTACTGCGGTGTCGGCGCACAAATGGTGGTGGGGCCTGCTACTCCCTGCTTGGCACAGCTCGCTGTTCCCCCCTCTCTGTCACGAACCTCAGTGTCCCGCATCGAGTCTGTACCCCTCGTCGACTCCGCGTCTACCCGTCGTCGCACCCGACACAGTCTCCATGTTTGCTGGCACCATTTCAGTGCCTGCCGGGTCTCTCGTGCATGTGCAGAGTGCGGTAGTTTTGCGTTGTACCTAGACTGACAGAACCACACGATCCGGGGACAGTAGAACGTACGACTGTTTGCACTTGCGCCAGTCAACACTGGTGAAAGCACAGCCTTCTCTACGGCTCTACTACTGCCTACGACCGTTTTCATGCATAATGTGGATGCCCACTTCCTTTTCTTCGTCTGCCTTCTCTCTTTGTCGCGTTTGACACCCTTCCATTCATGCCTTGTCTGGACCTGCCCGGGAAAATCTTTCCTCTTTGCTTTTTCTGTAGGGACGCTAGTGGTACTTCAATTTTCTTTCCTAAATATGAATAGAGCTCGGTAGATTATTGATGTGCCTGGTATAGTTGCGGTTCATAGTCTAGTGAGCCGTCGCAATGTGTACGAACTTTGGCAATTCCTTGCAAGCATGTTTGTTCATCCCGACTGCTCGTTGGGGAACATTCATTCTGCAACTGAATCTTGTTGACATAGCATGAAGCTTTGCAAAAGGATTGCTGGGGGTTTTTAGTTTGGCTGCAAGGGTCGCGCCAATAATTTTCTGATATCAACAAGTCAGTGACTACAACTTTTTGCCATGAAACGACCCTTTATTCTGAAAATTCTCGGGAGGTTGACCTCCTTCAGTGGGCGTGCGCGAGCCGTCAAAGGTTATTTTTACTTTATTTTCCGGCATATAATCTCCAGTCAGCTTATAGTTCACGAAAGCAAATTTTTACCGGAAAAAAGCTTTTTCTCAGATTGTCCGCACCCGGTGCCCACTCTGTGCATAAAAGATTGTCGTATGCAGCAACCTCAAAACAATGCCCGTTTTATTAGTGCACCAAAAACCTGTATCGCTCGGAAATCGATCCGTCGCTCACAAGATTTGTCACGTCTCGTCGTAGGAAATTATCTTGGAAAAGCGGGTCCTGGTATTCGCGACTCCAGCGAACTATAGGGGGCGTGCTGGTCAGGCAAAAGGGGTTGTTCTCGTCGTTCAGCACGCGTACCACCATAAATTTCTTGCACTGCAGCGTAAAATCGGTGTTGCATATGAAAGCAAAGCAATGTTTCGATTGTAAAAACCTTCTTCTGGTCAGTGCTTAAGAATAAAATGACTGAAGCATAAAAAACATTGCTGGAAACAATGTTTGTTTCTATGCTGCCTACGAGAACCAAGCGGCGATAGCGGACGACAGTAGAAATGACCTCCTCTCTTGAGCTTCTCGGCGTTGCCGCTACGCGGCGTCGATTTCGCTGGAGTCGCCAATAGTCTGCGCCCATAGAGAATGCACACTGCACAAAATTTTATGTCTTGGACGTGTATAGTTCATGGACTATGGACCAGAATTATGGTATTCGTTTAGACCGACTTGTGTCCGGGAGCACTCCCGTGTCGCTGGGAGCGTCGGCCTGAGGCCTCTCACCGGACACTACCCCTGCAGGAGGAGCTTGCCGGCCAGGTGTCATTGCACGACATCGACTACTCCCAGACGCTGCCGCAGCACCACATGGGGACGTCCTCGCAGCTCTACGACGACCTCCGGGGCGACAGGTGACCCTTGCCCACCGGCGACCCTTGCCCACCGGCCCTTAGCCCGCCGGCCACTCTTGTGCGCTCCGAGAAACCTCCGCCCCCCACTAGTTGAGGATAGTTTTGAGTAGCGCACCGGGGAGGGGGGCATTGTGGAGAACTATAAATACCTTTTTTTTTTTTTTTAGCAATTCTGCGAGATAAGCACGGACCATTTGTGGTTGTTCTTCACAGTCGTAAAGTCCATCGGAACTCTGCATCACTTTTGTCGGGCTTGCACGTTTCTGATTTTTCGTCAACGCTAAGCGGGTCTAGCGGAGGCAGACTAATGTGAAGTTCCCGTAAGGGCGCCCACCAAAGAGGAAGAGATAAATGGTGAAAAACGTGAGGTGAGCTATCTTTGGGGATGAGACGGCAAAACTTCATCAAAGATTGATGATAAACACTAAGGGCTCCCACCACAAGCCACGTGATAAGGGAACCGATACTGCAGATCGCAGACACTGCAAATTAGCATTTTACAATGTGATAAATGCGCTTGAATGGACCTTTTGCAGAAATATCGCTTTGAGAGGAGGGTAAATGGATTTGGCGCCCTCTCTCTTCCTTCTTGCCGAGCAGAGAGGATATGGTTTCTTCGTATCCATTTGGGGGCCGAAGATAGCCCATGATAGGGACAAAGGCAAAGGGCTCAATGGGCAAACAGGATGTTGCCTACGTTTTGGATATCGGTTGGGTGGGAGAAGCCTTGCGCACGCATTGTTTTCTATCCACTGAATTTCGAACTTAGTTGCATGTCTAGATCGCAGCACATATTTGGCAATAGGAACTCCCGTGTGACTGCAAAGGATACCGCAGACTGCGGATGCAGGAGATTCATGTTTTATGGTGCGATAAACATGCGGAAACTGGCTAAACTTGCGTACCACTGGAACCGATATCGCATGTGCAGATCGCAGACTAAGAACACGGGAACTCGCTACGAACTCTCATATCACAATAACCAATGCTGCGCATCGGTTTCCGTGACATGCGCGGACAAATTGCAGGTACCAGATCGCGGACAAATTGCAGGTACCCGCTGCGAACCTGCTTGTCACACATACTGGTACCGCAGGTCACGTTGTTGAGTCAGTTGATTCAAAAACGGGATGAAAGATCTGCCGGGGGAGGGCTCCCTTATGGTATTTTAGGGCAGTGCTTTGTAGCGCCGTGGGTTGCTTTATTGCAACAATGTCACACTTGCATGTACACCAATCTGAAGTGCTCAAAGCTACCTCTTGTGATTTGAAGGGCTCTATCTTATTTGGAAGAAAGTTGCAGGGTCTGAAAAGCTGTTCTGTTTGAGAGGCTTGAGAATGAAGCTTCGAATAAACCTAGCGCTGCCTGCGCTTAGCAGTATAGACCTTGTGCTAAGTTTTTAAATATAACAACCGGGAAGTCAAATGCAACAAATGGGAAATTGATGCACATATCCCAGTGGGAGTTCAACAGATCCACCATTTGTGAACGTAGCGGTAGCTGCGCGTGTTTTTCTCGAGCGTGTATCAGGTTTACTCTGCACACACAAAGCTCTATATCTTGGCAGACGAGTCAATCTACCCACGGCGTTTGACGATCGTGTCTGAATGCCGCCATGGTCGCTTCAATATTCTTCCGTTCTCTCTTCGTTCCGTCGCAGTGCTTCGGCCCTGGACTCCGCGAGTGAGGCCAGCGACCTGACGGACTCCAGCGCCTCAGCGCGCGAGAAGGCGCGTAAGAAGGTGAGCCGGCGGAGGCGGGGCCAGCCGGACCGGTGGCCCCGCCTTCTCGTCCTCTCGGTGGAGGCCGGCACGGTGGTGGAGTGCCAGCTGGAGTCGTCCAAGGGCAAGACGGTGACCTTCAAGTTCGACATCCACGACATGTTCCCCAGGGACATCGCCAACAACCTGGTGCGTGTGGAGTCCCCCCCCCCCCCTCCTTTTCCATTGATACTCTTGATGTTGTCCTCTGTTGGCACAATAACGGAACCGGTGTTGGGGTTGGCTGTGTGGCTCACCATCTGGCTGAGCGCTGTTAGGTTGGCTTCTATGTGGCAACATCATGGCTGACTGAATCTGATCTTATAGCTGACCATTCTGTTGATTATTTAGTTGACTTTGTGAGTGATAACGTAGTTGGCTATGTAGCTCAGCGCGTGGCCGACTCCGTGGCCGATTTTGCTTTTGAGCCATCAGACGAATTTGTAGTTGGGCCTGTGGACAAATTTATAGCTGATTCTATGGTCATTCCTGCACTTCATTATGCTTGAACCTCTTCTCTTTGTAACCTCCTTTTTGTAACAACTTGAAAGAAAAATATTGATATGAGACCAGAGCTTGCTGCCTCTTTGTGTGCAGGTGGTGACCAACCTGCTGGCTGAGCAGCATGCGGACGTGTTTGTAGAGCAGGTGCAGGACATTGTTCAGCAGCTGAAGGAGCACCCCGACCGACTACCCACGGTCTCCCACCACCTCGCGGTCTCGGACGGGGTGAGTTCCCTTTTCGCGGCTCCAAGTTGCTGACGGGCTCCTCGGTAGTGACTGAAAAGATGAGAACGGTAGTGTGTTTTCTCTCGAGCACTCCTTTAGCCTTTTGCCGGGCTTTGACTGTGCGTGTGCGCACGTTCAAGGTACACAAGATGCCATAGCGTTATGGAAGGTAGGAGGCTTGTACCGGAGGTGGAACAACTGCAGCCCTTCCCTGCCATTATCATTTTGTCAGCAATTATGGCATACTTGAGCTCGGTCATGTATGTCAAATCAGTTAGTACCTATCAAGTTTGTAGTAGTAGTCATTTGCATTCTGCAGGGAGGCATGTCGTTCATTCGACAGAAATAGTATTAGTTATAAATGTGGATTGGTCGTAGCAGTAGTGCCGACGCATTGAAACCGTGGGAGATGAGCCACGACTCGGTTTGGCTCCATTAAATCGGCATATTGCATAGAAAAGGCATTTGACTGTATTCATTTAGTACACACACTTTGCACACTTCTATTCATATTATATCTGTTTTGTCGTGGCTAGCTTTGCACGCCGACTGTTACTTTGCTCCTGCTTCCCTGTTTGATAGTGGTCTTTGCTTCCCGTTTGTGCAGCGTCTGAGCTTTGAGAACATGGAGGGAGGCAGCGTGATGGTAATGCCGGGGCGGCTGGAAAAGGAGTCGAGCGAACCTCCCGGTTCGTCGCAAGGGTCGCCCGTGCGCCAAGTGAAGCCGCTACCGACCCAGCTCCATCAGGTGCGGTTCACTGTTTGGTTCGCCTGCGTTGTGACACTACGTAGCTATCGTCAAAATGCATGTAAGGGCTGCACTTTCTTTTCTCTAATTTCAGAGTTAGTTATTTGAGGTGCAGCCCATGCACGGATAAACACAAAATGCTTTCGAACGTGCATTAAAAAAAAATAAAATACACTAATCCCTCGTTATAACGAAATCCCTTTTTTTTAATTATCGTTGTCCCGAACCGAAATGCATGCATTTTTAACCAGATTATTCAAAGCGTATCGGCGGCCCTTGCCTCGAGAGACCCTTGCTTTCCCTCCCTCTTCTCCACCGAGGCAAGCTGAAATCTGGGAAACGAAGTAAATGGGTGACGCAGGGAAGGGCGCGCAGAGCTGGCAGAGTGCCGCTTCCGATGCGGATGCGGAGTACGCAGGCAGGGAGCAGTGTCAACGTTCCGACGCTACTTACGGCACCCGCGGCCGACGCTGCCCAACTCCTATCGGAATCGGGTCAAGGGAGCGATGGAGCCCGGAGGAGATCATTTCTTCGGGAGCCCCCGACGCACGCCCCTGCACCGTGCTACATGCACGCGTGCGTCGCACGGGAAATTGGGAGTGTTTACCGAAAGTCTCTTAAGGTTGAGAAAAGTGGCCGGCCCAAGTGTGAAATCGCCAAAGAATTTGACATTCCAGCATTGGCTGTTCGATACTGTCCACCAATTTGCAGAACAAGCGAGGCATATTGGACGAGTTCGAGCAGTTTTAGGGGCGAAGCTCCTTAGGGGCTAGCCATGTCCGTATGTCCGTCCGCCGTAGGCCCGGCGTCGGGTGCTCGTGCTTCTGCTCGTGAGATCACGTGCTCACGAGCACGTGAGCACATGCTCACGTGCTCGTGTAGGGCAAAAAATAAATTGGAAAAAAATTATGAAAAAAGAAAAAGAAGAAAAACAAGAGTAGAGGGCCGCAGCATGCCGAGCCTTTTCATTCATGTCAGTAGGAGAATGTGTGGTTTTCTTCTTTTTCTTTTTTTAAGCAGACAGATGGGATGGCATCTCAGAACCCCCTACTCTTTTTTTTCTTCTTTTTCTTTTTTTATAATTTTTTTCATCTTTTTTTTTCCAATTTTTTTTTTGCCCTACACGAGCACGTGAGCATGTGCTCACGTGCTCGTGAGCACGTGATCTCACGAGCAGAAGCACGAGCACCCGACGCCGGGCCTACGGCGGACGGACATACGGACATAGCTAGCCCCTAAGGAGCTTCGCCCCTAAAATTAATGAAACTCCCTGGCACCGGCTACAAACCACGTGGCTCGAAAACCGATACCGCAGATTGTGGACACCACAAATTCGCGTTTCACGACGCAATAAACTCGTGGGAATTCGCTACTGATTCCTGTGTCACGGGAAAGGATACCGCAGGTTACGGACACAGCAGATTCAAGTTTTATGGTGCAATAAACACGCGGGAGCCCGTTACAAACTTGCCTGTCACGAGAACCGATATTGCGCCCGCAGATCGCGGACAATAAAGCGAAAACCCGCGACAAACTCGTATGTTACAGGAACAAATATTGCAGATGATGAACCCAGCAGAGTAGTATTTCATGATGCAATATACACGCGGGTCCAACTCTCATGGAATCGAGATCGCACACGCAGATTGGGACAAATATGTAGGAATCCGCTACAAACCTTACGTCACGGGAACGGATACCGCAGATTGCAGACACTGCAGACTCTCATTTCACGGTGCAACATACACGCGGGAACAACTCGTGTGTTATGGGAGCCGATTTCGTGCACGCAGGTTGTGGACGAAAACGCAGGAACCCACTATGAGCTCACTTGTCGGAAGTGCCAGTGTTGGATATAGCATGTCGGAGTTCACGCGCTTAAGAAAAAGACGTCGACAGCAAATTGCGCGGTTGATGCGATGTCCAACGGGGATCGGAGGGTGGGCGATGTTTCGGAATTCATATGTTAGATATTTAGCCAGAAAAACGGGATGGGCTCTCTCTCGGTGGCGGGCGTTCTCTCGTAACTCTACGGTATACGGACCTATTTGCTACTGCGAAGGTTTAAAGAAGAAAGAAAAATTGACGACCTAGAATCCGCTTTTGAAGCGATCAAACTGAACTTGGATAAAGCACGCCGGCGTCTCGGCGTGCGATACATAGAGGATGTTATATGTTTCACACAAGAAAGAAAGAAGCACCGAGAGGGAGAACGAGAGTTCCAAAGGTGGGAAGAAAAAGAAAGGTAACCTACACTCCTTCCATCCTAACACAGACCACAACCCAAACTTTGGGTGTCTACATCGATCATGAGCCGGTTACACTACGTAGTATAGATCTCCAACGTGCGTACCGTAATAGACCGACCTCTCCAGCCAGTTTGGTTACGCCATCGCTGTCACCATGCGTTGTGGAAGCTGAAGTCTGCTACAGTTATGACAGTGTCGGCATGCATGTGGGCAAAGTATGAACGTGTTTTCGTCTATCGCCTACGGAACATCTGGCTGAACTTAGCGCAGGGCGGATTACGTCGGCGCTCCCCAAGCCCCTCCCCGATTCCCGAGCACGGAGCCTCATTGTGCCGTGCCCTCTCTCTCTCCTCACCTAGCTTGGTGCACTATAGCCTGACGTTCTTAGATCTATCCGTTGACAAGCCCCGCGGTAGAGCGTCGTTCGAAGGGGTTCGTCTCTGTTGCCTGCAAGCAAGCAGGTAAAGGCGGATTGTGTTCCTAGTGCCACCCTCCGCAGGAAACGTAGAAAGACTCTTCGAACGACGCTGTTTTTGCACAAACTTTATGTTTACCGTAAAAACCACGATAGTCGACTTCCACCCGCCGCAGGCAATGTGCATCTGAAATTCCGTCGGTTCTGTCGCTCCTGTCCATAGGGCGGGCCGATAACGTAGCGATCGCTCCGCAAACGTGTCGCAGAAAGGTGCCGGACGTCCTAGGAAGCCCGTCAACCGACTTTGATTTAGTAACGACGCCATAGCCTTCGTCGCTGCCCGCTACTAAACTCCTAATCATCGTCATCATCATCTCTCCCTCCTCACCCTCCCCTGCTTCTGCACAGAGTGCCACCTCACGGCAGGTGCCCAGCCCCATCGACGAGCAGCTGCCCCCCTTGCCCGCACCGCACGCCGCACCCGCGGCCGCCTCGGCGTCCGCGTCGCACTCGGTTCCGGCCACACCGACGGCCACGGCTTCCCCCGTGCCCATAGCCGTGGTGCAGCCCCCGACGCCCGTATCCAAGTCCGCAACTTCGCAGGCGGCTGCGGCCGCCGCAGGAGCGGCCAATCAGGTGACTGCCGAGGCCGCCGCCGACTCGTCGTCGAGTTCCTCGCGTCTGGCTTCTCCGTCTGCTACGGGCGACGAGAGGCAGCCGCTCGCTTCCGCTGCTAGCGCACAGCCGCCGCCGCACGCCGCCGGCTCGGCCGCAGGCTTGGCTACTTCTGGCTTGGCCGTGTCCGTTCTTCCCGCTGGCGCCGCCGTTGCTAGCGCTCCTGCTCCCGTTCCAACCGTGAGTAGGACGTGGGACTGCGGCGCATCTCTTCTTTCTCTCTCACTGTCCCGCTTGCTTTGCCTTTGCTCGCTTGCTCGGCCAGCGGTGGGGGTCCGAGATTTGGGGGACGCCGCTGGTTTGGTCGGCTCGTGTGCGTAGCAGCGTCGTGTAGCTCCGACGGAGTGATTGTTCGAGTCGCGTTAACAAGTGTTGTTCGGCGACATGGGACAAGCATTCGGGAATGTTCCAACTTCATAGGTGTTGGGTGGGGGTGGTTGCTGGGGATGTAGTCGGCAAGTGCAACTGGTATAGTAAGTCGCATGTTTTTATCTAAGCTTTTTTTTTTTTTTGTCTTCTGAAGATAGGCACGGAACTTGCCATCGCCAATTGGTGCCAACATGCGAGACAAAGTGAGCTCACATAATTTTGGCAATGTTAAAATCTTTGTGTCTTTTTTTTGGGGGGAGGGAGGGGAGGGGAGGGGGAGGGAGAGGGAGGGAGGGAGGGAGAGAGGGAATAGTGCACAAGGTTAGCTAAATGCAGTCCAAGCTACTTTGGGTTGTGGTTCAGAGGTTTGAGTGCAAAAGACTACGCCTTCAAACAGTGAGAACAGTGCACACCAAAGACAGTCGCTAAAGAAAGGGGCACGCGCACCGTGCTGTTTTGTACAGTAAAACCTCGTTAATTCAACCCCCGCTAATTCGGAAATTCGGATAATTTGAACTGCCGATCCGGTCCCGTCAAACGCATGTATTAGTCAATGGTAGCAAACGCTCATTAATTTCGGAGAGAACGCGGCGCGCTATGGTTAATTCGGACTAATTCGGCAGGTGGCGCTAGCTACCATCCGTTCCAATGGGTATGACCGCTATCCATCCGAGGTGCACACATGGTTTTTTCCGGTTTTCCCATGGTTCTTCACTCTTGCGGTTCTCCGTGTTTCGCATGAGTTTTGCTCTGGATTGCCGTGCTTTAGCGCACTACTCTCCTAGCATGGAAGCGGCAGAAGCACAGCTTAGCTGCAACCACCGATGGCTGCAACGGAAAAAGGGTAGCGCAAGTGACCGACGACCGGAATGGCAAAATCGCGACATGCGGGGCTATTGTTCCCGAGTGCGCCGATAGCGAGAGTGACCGTCACGTTTCATGCCTCAGCGCGGGAATCCTAAAGCCCGCCATTTTAACAGCTATCTTATCCCTAAATTTTTTGCTGGCCACCCCCGTGTTGAAAACTAGCATTCTCGCTATCGGCGCGCTCGGGAAAAATAGCGCCGGGTGTCGTGATTTTGCCGCTCCGATTATTGGACGGTTGTTCTACTCGTTTTCCGTTGCTAAGAATTTAACGACGAAAGTGAAAATACTGAGGGCCCTGAAGGACGGCGTCTCTCGACAAGTGATGGAAAGTTACGACGTCAAGAGAAGCGGTTTGGCCACGTACGTGAAAATTGAGGCCGATATCCTACGGGCTTTTGAGAGCGAGAAGTTCAACGCAAAAAAAAAAAAAAAGCTGCCGTGGAAGTTGGTGCACCCGAAACTACCGGGTGAAACAAGGAGACGGCAGGCTCTTTAAATCGACCGGAAAATTCGGTTTCTTAACCTATCGCGCTACGACTTTGTGCAGCGTTGCCCACAGATGGTGCATTTGTTTTGTAAAATTTGCAAAGAACGAACTTACCTGAGGAAAAAGTAAAGAAAGAAAAAGGCTTAGCTCCTATGGAAACGCAGCGACGCCACCGGTCTTCAAACAACACGGCGCTGTTTCGCATGGAAGACAACAGATGGCGCAAGCGGTCGCGACGCCAACTGCCGCCACCGAACGAGCAGACGCCGAGAGCCGGCGTATTTAGCAGACAAGGAACTGCAGCTGCTTCGTTACCGCGCCTGTTTTTGTTTCTGCGACTGTCGCCGCCTGCGGAACGCGCGCCGCTTTTGAGTCGAAAAGATTGTCTGCTAAAGACGCTGGCTCTAGGCGCCGAATACTCGTTCGTTGGTGGCGTTCGTTGCGCCATCTCTTGTGTCCCGTGCGAAACGGCGCCGTGCTCTTTGAAGACCGGTGGCGTCGCTGCGTTTCCATAGGAGCTAAGCCTTTTTCTTTCATTACTTTTTTCTCAGGTAAGTTCGCTCTTTGCAAATTTTACAAAAAAAATGCACCATCTGTGGGCAGAAGAGGCCTTGCTGTGCTAAATAGTCAGTGCACGGGATGCGTAGCTCCGACAGTGCGAGTGCGGTGGAGCACTCGACCGCCTTAAGGAAAGTTGCCGTCTCCGCCCAAGTGTCGTCCAGAAAGCAGGCGGTAATAACAGATTTCTTCTCAAAATAAAGGTATGTCACAGGGAAACGTTTTCGCGCAGTTTTCTTTGTCCTTTCGATATTTCGACTTTCCGATAATTCGGACATTTTTGCCGGTCCCATGAGATCCGAATTAACGAGGTTTTACTGTATATGCAAAGTTTCAGAACTTGCCGTCATCCGATCAAAAATTTTTAAAAGCGATTTTCAGGAAGTTTCCACGAGGGAATGGAGCCCATTCCTGGTAGCACACTCTGTTCATCTCCGTGTATTCTCGGACTGTTGGCTGCCGTTTCCTAATAAACATTCCTCGCAACTTTTGTGTTGGATAACTGTAAGTTCTGAAATTTAGAGGGTGACTGAGCGTCCAGCAACGCCAAGTTCATTTCTGTGGAAAGAGCACTTTTTTTTTTTTCCAAACATTTAGTAGTTTGCAATCCGTTTCACCCGTTGCGCACCGCATAGAAACCACAGGCATGAGCGTGCAGCTCCTGGAGAGACTTCGTTTGCACGAGCGCTCGTGCCCGCCGTTTTCCCAATGCTTGTGAAGCGGAGTGGGCTCATTGGAACGTCTTCTGTTGAAAGATGCGCTTGTGACGATTGCGGTTTCTTCCGTGGGTAGGTGGACATGCGCCAGCTCCAGGCACCTCTGGAGTCGGGTGGTAGCCAGGCGCCGACCCCACCCATTTATGGCACAACCCCACATGCCCTGAGCAGCGAGAACAGCTTCTCGGAGTCTGAACCTGGGTGAGGCCGAGCTTCGTTTGCCGTAAGGTTGCGCTGTCCACCGAAAGGTGCCGTCAAGCTTGTCTGCATTTCAGTTAGCGAACAACTTGTTTCTCTCTGCGGAAAGCGTAAGGTTTGTTTCTGACCATACTTCGGTGGCTGTTTTCGTCGCCTACGATTCGTTTTGATGGGACTATACCTAGCTTGATTTAATTTACTGTAAATGACTTCATTTTTGAGGGATCAATATTTTGCAAATTATGCGAAGTGTTGGTTTCGGGAATATTTCGCTGGCACAAACTTTTGCAATTTGGAGCAGTACATTATGTGTTCATCACTGTGGGGCGATATATTTGCGCTATCATTATTTGTGGTCCTTTTAAGTCCGAAAATTAAGCCCTTGTGAGAATCGTGTTATCTAGATATTTCATTTCATTTTTTTATCCGTATACCGAAACGTTGAGATGCTACTTGTTGCACGCCGTTTCTCACGGGGACATTGCCTAGAGAAGCAGCACGGGGATTCGCCGTGACGCGACTTTTCAAGGAAAGAGCTAGTGCGAAAACAAGAGCATATCGAACAGCATCATGCCATCAATAAAATGTGTAAAAAACAAAAAATTGTACAGTTCAGTGTTTCAGATAACCTGTTGTGGAGCGAGTGGTGTAGCTACACCTTACACTCCTTAGCTTGCACGAGCAGTTCCTCAAGACCAAGTTTGGAAGTTTCTAGAGTCTAGGGTACTACCACTGCAGACGCTGAGCAGTTAGTCCAGGAGAGAGATTGTTTACCGCAGTTGCATCTCTTCTTTTCGCAGCAGCTCGGCAATGCCTCCCCAGGCGTATGGCATCGTCACGGACTTGAGCCACCTTCAGCAGAGACTGGTGGAGCTCACCACCACGAGCGGAGGACCCACCCACGCCACCGTGACCGTCCCGGCCGCGACTTTGGCCGCCGGCTGCAGCTACGGCCGACTCGTCTGCGGCTTCAACTCCCGTGCGCGGCTCTGCCAGTTGTGCCTGCGGTCGCAGGCACCTTGCGCGCCGGTGAGCCGAATTTCTCTGGCGATCTCTCCGAATCTCTCGCGCCTTCAGGTCGCACTTATTGCTGCCTGTCGGGGCTTTCGCACCCTGTGTGCGATGTGTGTGTCAAAGCAGATAGCTTGCACGGAGGCGGTGCGTTGACTGCATTTTTAGGTGTCGCCCAGACTAGAGACTTGGCCTCGTCGAGATGTGTGTTTGCATGCGTACGGTGCTCGTCCTTGTTGTGCGGGCTAGCCCATGTAGGCTTGTTAGCTGTCGTCTACAGGCTAGCCTATAAACCTGTTAAAAAGACTATGCTGGCCTATAAGCCCGTAAACGATGCGCGCTCGTATGCTAGTTCATGTACAGGAAGCATATATAGAACTGCGTTTTTATGTATTTCCGGTTGGTTATTGTTTTTTGCGAGCCAGCACATTACGTTTAGCTGTCCCCAGTTAAAGACCATATTGTGTTCCGTCTAGAAAACAACTTGTACAACTACTTCCCAACTTAAAAAAAAAAAAAAAAAGACTGGATAGCTTTAAATTCTATTAGTGAGGTATATATATTTTGATATGGCGAATTCTGTTGTGTCATGGAGCCACATATAACTGTTTTATCCCAAGTGTGAGCGACGGAAAAGCTACATCTAGAGAGTGCAAGGCTTTGAGCAAGCGCGCTACGCACATGCAGATGAAGTGAAGCCTTCGTTCGAGACGACACGCTCCTGCTTGCAGCGTCAGCTTCGTGCATACCTAAGAATGGTTCACAGATTTGCTTTTGAGTGTGATCAACCGCATTGCCCTGGCACCATCTATCGTGCAGCTTCGAAACAATTCCCATCCGCGTATGTTTTTGATCATACTTGCATTGTAGGCTCAAAATAATTCTGGCAACGTTACGAGCGATTGTTACTTGTATGTAGTGCGTCGATTTGATCTCACAATACCGCGAAACTTTGTATCACAAGTTCTTAAACCGGTTTCCCAGGAGCCCTCGGTCGGTTCGCCGAGCTCCCGTATTCATTCGGTCGTTCCTGCCCCCGATTAAAGCGTTCTCCCAGTTTAAGTATTATTTCGCGAGATCCGAACCGGTCTTTACAACGAAACGGAGTACAAACCGAGAACCTTTGTCGTCGTCTTTTTACGGCACAGCCGCCAGCAACCGTGGAACACGCCGTTGCGGTCCCGCCGTTGCCCGAAACGCCATCTACGCCGACGCCGCCGTCCCCGAAACAGCCTGCGACCAGTGCCCCCCCGGCACCCGTCACGGCGGCTGCCGTCCTCGCGACTGCGGTGCCCGCGACCGCTACCACGGCCACAACCTCGGTGGCGGGGTCGAGCAGCCGGCCATCGTCGGTACCGCCGGAGCCCCGCAAGCCGGCAGTGGCGACGAACCTGGAGGACCTGAAGCTGGAGCTGCAGAAGCTACACGGGAACACGATGAAGAGCAACATCGAGCAGGGGCTGCAGGCCATCTTCTCACAGAACACGGTGTCGTCCGCGCAGCCACTTACGCCCGCCCACTCGCAGCCGCAGGTGCTTCCTGTCCTGGTGAGTGTGCAACGCCGCGATGGCGAGAATCGCCAAAAACCTTCATCTCCAGAGTTCTGCAGGGTGTCCTTGAGCGCCACTTGGTCATAAAAAGATTTGTATACCAATAAACTAAGTGTGACAAAACTTCTTACGAAGTTGTCTTTAAGTGGTGCATTAGTATCTTTTTAACGTAGTTTGTGGCAATTTGCGATCGTGTCCGAACCTTTGCTTGGCATTTAACGAACCCGAGCCTACGAGAAACAGGCACAATCTGACTATCTGACTATTGGATAACTGTACGTAAAGCATCTTTGTTCAAATCGTCCTTCTTTCCAAACACGATTAGTGCATGGAGCAAACTGCCTAGTTTCCATTAGCTTATTCGCTGGTTACCGTATTTACTTGAATCTAACGCGCCCTCGATTGTAACGCGCAACCAATTTTTAAGGTCCGAAAAAAACAAAAAAAACGCAATGACCTCGATTGTTACGCGCACCAGGTTTTGTAGGTTGGATACAGAAACTAAACTTTTTTCTCACTTGGAACAACGATGATTTATTCCAAATGCTTCAATCTTGCGATGAAATGAACGGCGCAGTCTCTCGCCGGCAACGTCGTCATTACGACAACGGTTCGGTGCAGCACCCGTGGGGTGGTATGCATCACTCGTCATCGTTGTCGGACGACTCCTTATCGCTGTCAACGGCCGAAAGCATTTCATCTTCGGTGCCGTCCATAGCGTTGGAAATTCCGCACTTCTTGAAGGCCTTGATAACCATGGCAGACGGGATCGTGCGCCACGCATCTTTCGCCCATTCAGTGAAGTCCTGCAGCGACGCAAGTTTCTGGAACACTAAACGCACGTAATGCGGCCCGATTTCCATCGCTCTCCGCGCACAATATTACTTTTTTTTTTTTAATCCAGCATCATGATGAACGCGGCGTGTCTGTGCAGTGGGAACTTCCACGCTGATGGGAACGCAAGAAACACACGAGCTGGCTACGCTCTAAGCCTCTCAGCTACCATATCTCAGCTTCTCAGCGCGTAATGAAGCGGCCATTTTGAAATGTCGATGGCGATATGGTAGCGCAGTTTTGGGTCGTACTCGATTTTAGCGCGCATGCGATTTTGGGACCTATTTCCCCGGAAAAAAGGTGCGCGTTAGATTCAAGTAAATATGGTAACTTGTTTATTGATTGGCCCTATGTCAGTGTATATTAAGTTGGCTAGTCACTTGTTCATTTAACAATCTTTTGATCGGCCTTATCAGTGTCCATAGCTATTGACTGGTTCACTTGTTTATTGAACCATCTATCGCTTAGCCTATCTCATTCTCCATTAAGTTACAAATGGTTACCCTTTCGATTACCCAATTAGTCTACCGTACCCTCTTGTGCAGGACCTTTCCCTGAAACACCGCCCTGCCCGCCGGCGCATCGCATTCCCTGGGCGCCGTCCTGCACCAGGCCCCCTTGGCGAAGCACCGGCATGCATTGCGGTGCAAGTGGTGCCAGCGACCCCGGTCGTCACCGCTCACTCAGCTGGCCAGGTTTCGGCCGAGGGTGGCACCCACATTCCACTGGCCAGCATCGCGGTGCCGTGTGGCAACCTCCCAGCCCCGGCGACCGTTGTTCCGGTGCCCCCAACGCACGAACCGGTGGCGACGGGAGGCAGCCCTGACGGCATTCCAGGCTTGGCTGTGCCAGGTGAGCAGTCGAGCATTTTTTGATGGTCGCCTGGGGTAGCTCAGGGTCACGGTGTATGATATATATATATTTAGGCGTGGGCACCGTGCACATTGTGGCAGCCAGACAAAGTCCTCTCCTCGCCTTGGTTGCAAGCGGCACCACCAGACGACTTTTCGAGGATTCGCTAGCAATTTCCCGTTTGTGGGCCCGGTTTCTCGTGGTTCTCTATGAAAGGTGCGCTTGTCTTCAAAGTGGTTTTCTGGGTGTGCCATTTTTTTTGTAGAACTTTGCACTTTGACGCAGCTTTGTCATTGACCCTAGTTTCGTGCCTGAACAACGGCGGGAACAGTTTTATGAACAGCATTGAAGCGGAGACGTCTCTGGCGTGGTCTTCGAGCCAGCGTCCATCGAAGTCGGAGCAGACGCTTCAAGCGAATGCGGGAGCGCCTGGGTGGCATGGACACGAGACACTTCTGTTTTAAGGCGAAAGCCTTGCTTGTCCCATTGAGCAAAAAAAGCGGCGTATATGGCCATAACAATATGATTGAGCGGCACACCCAGTAAAGAGAGACGTGGTAGTGACGTGGGAACTTTGTTTATTCGCAGCTGCCCCCCAGGCCGGGAACCGCTTCTCCCGCTTCCACGTGACCCCTGTCCGCGACGACCCCCTGCTCAGCAACCCCTCCTCTGCCTCGTCGTCCTCCTCGACCACCACCCAGTCGACGCCCGCCTCCTCCTCTAACACGGTGGTCCCGCCCACCCCTCCCCCCGACGCCCCGGCCCCTCCGGCCCTGGCCACCACGGCCACCTCTCCGATCCCGCTGTCGCCCGACACAAGCCGGGGCTCGAGCGCGGAGGTGTCTCGCGGCGGCGGCGGTGGCTGCGTGGTGAGCACGGCCACCCAGACGAGCAGCACGGAGGTGAAGGCGTCGCCGCCGGTGAACTGCGGGAGGTTCAAGGTGACCACGGTGGTGGACGAGCTGGCGGCGAGGCCGCCCATCTCAGCGGTCACGCCCATGCCTTCGGTGGCAGAGGGCCTCGAACTCAAGGTGAGCCGTTCGTGTGTGGCGTCCCTGCGTTTTGGTGTCGGGTGGGTGCGCTGGCCGGCTGTTTGTGGTTTCGGGGTTTTCGAAGGTGCAGGGTAGCTAGCATGCGCCGCGCGGCCAACAAACTTGCAGGCGTCTGCTTTGCGCGTTTTGTGCGTTCAGCAGGAAAGGGAGCGGAGTGGGTGATTGGGCCAATCGGCTCATATCGCTGATTGGAAAAGGCACCGAAAAAGAAGGGGACCATAAACGAGTTGAACAAGAGAAGGCACACAGTTGCAACTAAAGTTGGTAGAAAAAAAAATGTGCATAAATGTGTACGAACGATCGCGCTTGCGAGCATGCTGCTGCCACACGGGCAAGCCCCTTCTGGCTGCAGGGAGGACATTCTGAGAATCGGCCTAAAATGGGAAATTTCAGCAAAAGATGAAGGGAAATTCGCTGTGGCTATACAGTCACCGACAGATTTTTCGGACGCCAATATTTCGGTCTTGTTTGGTATTTCGAACCGAAAGGAGGAACCGTGACCTACCCGATAGAAATGCTGCATATTCACGACCAGTATTTCGGACAACTTGAAGTCCAAAGGTTCGACATGGTGGATGTAACAGCTTCAAAAAACTAGGGTGACAAAAGGAAAAGACACGACAGGACAACAGCTGTACTCGCAACTGAAATGTTTTATCTGAAAAGGGAAAGAGAACACAAACATCAGTATTAGATAACATAGTGTGTGATCAAACAATACTCTCTCCACGAGGCCCGTGTCATCAAAATAGGTTCGCTAGACGCAACCCATGCCACTCATGGTCTGGCGCAAAAGGGGCAGCTCCTTATCACATAAGGCAACCGACGGTTCACTCTCTCATCTTTCTCAGAGGCACGAAATAAAAAAGGCCTCGATAATTTCGATTTTTAACGAGGTGACGGTTGAAGGGAGACATAGAGGGAGGGCCACCCGTGAAATTATCGAGGCCTTTTTTATTTTTTTATTTCGATGTCGGCTGCAAGAAAGTGTTCGTTTCATCCGGACTGGACGCACCCGAATATTTCGGAATATGCAAGTTGAATTAAGCCCGTGCAAAATGATCCTCACAGTGCTCAATGCCTTGTGTTGTAATGGTCTTGTATATTTAACCGCCTCTACTGTGGTCGGGGAATTTCACCTGAAATTGTCAGGGAAAACCTGGAAAAGTCGGGGAATTTCAAAATAATAATTTGCTAGACATCCTGCATATACCTGGGCATTCTTTTTCGGCACAGTTGTTCAGAACTAGCAGTCAAGCTATACCGTATCTATCCAATTCATCGGGTATCTACCCTATTTAAGCGCGACCGTGATTGCTGCCTCGAAGGGCAACTTTTCATATTACTCACAGGGGAAAATAGAACCACGAATGTTGCGCGAGGCTAATAGAGAAATAAAACGGTACCTTTATTTTGCTAGAAATCGTTTCCATCACAATTTCTGACAACTGCACTCCTTCACGTCGAGCAGCGACCAAGTTTTTGTCAGCTCTTGCTCCACTCCCGAAGTCGAAACGGGCGTCACACTGAGCCTGCCGCGTTGCCATCAGTTCCATCAAAACGTCCGGCAGGAACGGAATCTGTGAAGATCCAAGAACTAAAACACGCGCTAGAGATTAGCGCGTTAAAACTTCGAAATCTTTCAGCTGTTTGAACTATCCTAAACGTACTCCGATCGTGCCATCGCTCACTCACTAACCGCTATGGATTTGAACGGATTCGGATTTGACTAGATAATTTGAAGAATCCAGCAGAGAGGTCGAGAGGCATAACGTTGCCAACAGAAAACCGTAAATTTGACGCGTGCGGCCCAGGAGCGCGGGTTCGGGAGCGCCGAGGGGCAGATTTTGGACATAACGACCGGGAAATCAAACGGAACAGATGGGAAACTAGTACACGTATCTCTATGGGAGTTAAACGGGACCGGCGCTCGTGAACGTATCAACCGGGAACATATCAATGAGGTTCTACTGTACTCTGGCTTGGACGTCGTGGCCCCATCTGTTCTTCCACCACAGCGAAGTGTCGTTAAGAAGCACGGAAAATACTGAACCATATGCTAGGAAAGAAGGCAAGGATTCTCGAGCTAATAGCAAGTGGCCGAACGCAAGCGGAGGCGTAACTTGATGCAAGGCACTATTCACGGCTTTTTTAAGCGCGTTTAGACGTAATAAAGGCAAGTTTTTTTCATCCGCTAATTTTTTTTTGGACTGCTCAATTATTCCGACACTTTTTCTGTCCTTGCAAAGTCTGAAAAATTGGTCGGTGACTGTATAGCATGCCTTTGTTGACCGAGATGCAACTGCTCGCTTCCTAGGAATTGTGGGTCAGTAATCGTTCGAGAACCGACGAAACTTCCAAACACAAATTTTGCTGTTTTCTTGAGGCTCAAAACTCGCAGTCTCCAGTGGGACGCGCTGGAGACTGCGAATTTCTAGCACGTCCCACTGGATTAGTGCTATCTTCTAAGATTTATTCGCTTACAAATTTATTTGAGATTTTTGGTGAACCGGCTGGTAAAACTTTGGGAATGTCATAATTATAGATGATACCCTGATCTATTGTATACACCAATTAATTGTTTGCCCATGAGCGCACTTCTCGCAGAAGCTGTTAACGCTGCTCAAACAGGGTGTTTTTTCTCTTTTTTCTTTGTCCCAGAAGGAAGCACTGTGCTTGTGCGGCGTCAGAAACACGACTTGTTCGTGTAGCATTTGTAGCGCGTTTTTTGGCGGGTTTATTCTCTACGACCAGTTATAATTTAGAAGGTGATGGGCCTTCTTTTTGGTCCAGTAACGTAGGTAGACTGCCATGTTGGCATGTGCAAGCAGGTTACTGGCGTCTCTTCGTAGGAGATGATGTTCTCTCGTGCGCTCTTTGAAGCTTAATAGGTTAATGAGATATTGGGGGGAGGAGAAGTGCGTAAACTTTGAAGGGATAACGAAGAATCTTCACCCCTTGAGAGAGCAAAGTGGGCATGCAGAAAAGCGATACATCTCTGGGTCTGCACCCTCTCTGGTTTCCTTGTTTGGTGGAAGTGTCGCACCTCCCCCCCTCGTCGTTTCTCGGGTCCTCGACGCACTCTCTAGCGCCTCGACTTCTACCCCGGCCCCTCCCCAAGCTGCTCGACACATAAAAAAAGCGCACCCCCATTCGATACATCGAACGGGAGTCCGTGCGACACTGCGCTGAGTGTCCGCCTGTTGTGCCGCCCTCCAACCACTTGCCAGCAGCAAGAGCAGCTGGCCCCTCTTCCGTTCCCTCCTGGCGCCACCTCCCAAAACGTCCGCGAGCCGCCTCCCCACTCGATGATGCGAGGCCGCTCCGCCACGCTCCACTCGGGCGGCGGCGAGGCCACCCCGTACTGCGGAGCTGCTGCGGCGGCTGCATCTCACCAAGACGACGCGGCGGACCCGTACGCCACCTTCCCCTACGCGGACCCCCGCAAGCAACGCGCCGAGCCGTCCTCGCTGGAGCTGGCGCTCGCCAAGATCATGCGGGGCTACTTGCGCGCCTCGTCGGACGACCTCTCATCGCTGTCGCAGACGTCGCTCGACTCGGAGCCGCTGCGCGTCCGGGTCCACGTGCGGGACGCGGAGGCGCAGACGGAGCGGGCGTCGACGCGCAACGCCTGCGTGAGCACGACGACGCTGCCGCCCTCCACGCCGTCGCGGAGGTTCCTGGCGTCGCTGGAGCCGCCGACGCTGAGCAAGGCGCGCAGCCTGTCCTCGCTGAGCCCCTCACTGAGCACTGGCGTGAAGAGACCAGCACCGGATGCGAGCGCTGCGCGAGTCCGTCGCCGCCGTGCCTGTCGCCGTGCGGGTCGCCGCCGACGCGCCGCGGCCACCACGGCCCGGTAGTTCGAACCTGGTGGACTGGGGACGGAGCCTGTCGCTCTCGCAGTTCTTGGTAAGGGCCGGCGGATCGGGGACTCGCCGGCGAGGACGCGGCATCGTCGGCCGAGGAAGCTTTGGCTTGGCTAACCGACGCGCGCAGGCTTTGTTCCGTCTCACCTGCCCATGTAGGCCCACTCTCTCTGTCGCTTTGTCGGCTTTCTTTCGTCTCGCTGCGCCGGTCTTCGGTCGGCTTCAGCCGGCTCTGCTTATCCGTCTCTGCGGGGCGTGGTTTCTCGGCTTCTCCTCTGTCTCTGCGGTGCCTCTGCGGTGATGGAAGCGGCTTTGGCACACGGAGTCTGGTGCCGGGGAAAGGACGGGAGTGCCTCCCGAAACGTTTAGTTTCTAATGGTGTTTTGTTTTTGGTTGCTTTGTAGTCGGCCCTGACGACTGAGCAGAGGCAAGAGCTGGAGGTGGAGGAGTCTGAAGATGCGGAGGAATTTCTCAAGCAGCTACTGGCACGGTGAGGTCCTTTCTGTTTCAAAAACGATGGAGGGCATCCAAGAGTTTCGAGGCAAACCCGGTCTGAGATATTCGAGAACAAGCTGTTTAGGCAGAGTCTTAGCCCACTGCAACTCAAAATGTGTGGCGCAAAAGCTCGCGCTGCAGAGCCCAGGAATTTTGGGTTCGATCACTACCCCTGCCCATATCAATCTGGGGCCCTAATTTACGCGGCGGTGCCAAGCGGGACATTACCGCCTGCTGCAGTCGGTCAGCTCAGCAGCACTGGCCAATCGCAGCAGGCGGTGCTGTCACGCTTGGTCCAATCGTGTAGATTAGGCCCCGGAGGGGCATCCATCGTACCAGCGTGCGTCCATATATCGCTGCTGCATGATGCACGTTAAAGACTCCGTGCTATGGCTAAATTTCTTAAACATCGGGCACCTATTCGGACAACAAATTACCTATGCTGAAAATATGATGGTCGCTCGGTGATTCCGCTGTTTCTTAAACGTTCCGTGAGATACCAGGATGACAACCCGTACATTCCTTTCGATTAATTTGCTCTTCCACCACAGCTTGCTTCAAGTGACGGCTTGGCTTTTCTTTGTTCTCACATGCCCGCCGTCTCTGTGCTCCACAGGCAACAGCGGGAGCGCGAAGAACTGGAGAACCGGCATCGACGCGAGCTTGAGCTGGTCCGCCAGCGGCTACGGAACGCCGGGGGATCGCCGGCATGGGCTCTGTGCGAGACGACGGCCAACTGGCGGGTCGCCGCCCCCAGCGGGCGGTGCCCCCACTCCCAGTCGGTGCCCCACTTCCCCCCGAACACCGCCCCCGGAGTGGCACGCCCCGCCCCCCGACAGAACCTCTGCGGATCAACCTCCACCGCTCGACCTCGGAGGGCCCCGATCCGGGTGCGGTCGGAAGGCCGGTTACCGGACCCGAAACGCTCACCGACGACCTCCTACGACTGGTGCAACTCAACGGTGCAGCGCGTACCTGCCCCGGACCGGCTAGCCCAGAGGGGAAGCCCACCCTGCACCAGCTGATGCAGCAGCGTTCGCTGAGGGAGGGTGCCACTTCCCCCGCCGGCCCCCTGACTCCGCCCCCCACGGTGTTCCCACCCCTGGCCCGCCCCCCGTCATGTTCCCGCCTTTGACTCCGCCCTCGGCCGTGTTCCCACCCATCAGCCCGCCTTCCGGGGGATACCCCGCTCCGGTGGGATACCCGTCGCCGAGCGGGCCGCACCTTCACTTTGGATCGACGGGACGTGGAGCGCACAGACACCAGTAGCGCGCCCGTCGGCCCTCAGTTCCCAGTTCTCGTCCACGGTGGTGTTGCCAGTCGTCGCCTCTCAGTTCTCCTTCGCCGGTCTGAGCTTCCTCGACGCGTCTCGACGGAAGTTCTCGTCTGCAAGTGGAACGACGCAGGAACAACTTCGTATGTCGATGGCGCGGTCGAGCGGACTTCCACGTCGGGGGGAAGACTCGTCCAAGATGCGACGACGTGAGGGAACACCGGGAAGCAAGCGGAGGACACCGCAGGATTTCAGTCCCGCCCCCAAAGTACGACCGACCCGCCTTTTTCATGCCACGCGGGCCGGACCAGCCCTCCTCAGATCTGCCGCATACCCGCGTCGTCTCCGCAAGGAGTCCGCCGGCGAGGAACGACGACTCCCGTTCCGACGCGTCGTCGGACCACCCGGGCACTAAAAACTGCTCCGCAAGCGTTTCTTTTTTTAATTGTTACTATTAATAATATTACGGTCCCTCTCCCCCTATTGTATGTCTACCGGGTCCAGCCACGTCCGCAAACTTCGCATGCCGGTAGTGCGAACTTGTACGCCAAAGTCTGCTTCAGGCGATCTTAGTCGAACAGCGGGCAAACTGTAGTCACACTTATACACAGACGCGCGTGGTGGAAGAGAGAATGTGACGTATTAGTACCAATTTTTGTCGCGTCGCCCTTTACTCGCGGCCCTTTAGGACCAAGCGTCGGTTAGCGGGCAGTCCAGGCTTCATCTACGGCAGGCGTGTGGGAGTTTAGTCCCCAAATCGCTAGAGTATGGCACTCTTTTCCGGCGCCAAGTCCAACTGTCCGAGTCTCTCGCTCTTTCCTTTCAAGCACAGAATCTTCTCGGCGAGAAGAATTGCAAGGGGTGGGCTATATCGATCTCTGGCCGTTGCACGTTTGGAACAATCATAATTTGGTTCAAGGTGCGTCCACTCGCAAGTAAGTACTGCGCACATCCGATCCCTTTTCCGATTAGTGTCCGTGCAAAGTGTCACAAACGCGCATAAATTGATCTGGGCTGAAGACGGGGTCTAAGCACCGCAGTTTCCTTCGAGGGACATCGGATTTGGAAAACCGTGGGCAGTTGTACCTTGTACAAGGGTTGGCCTAAACTCTCTCGGCACATCGACGGCGTGCAACGGTCAGCCGGGACTTGGCGTTTCACGTCCATGCACATGGCAACCATTTGGTTACTTTAGTTTTAACGAGCTGTCCAAGTCGGCCCCGCGAGAACAAGTGCCTCCTTCTCCGCCTCTGAAGCATGGATGCTATAACACCGCCACACGGTTTTCGTTTTGCTACTTCACGCGTCTGCACGACGAGGTATATTGGTGTTTCTTTTTCTTGTAGAGGCTCATAGTTCTTGCTTATGCTTAAAAGCTTGTTGGTTTCGCTTGAACGGGGATTGAGCCGAGCGATCGGAGCAACACCAGGATAGGCGGCGAAAGGTTTGCTAAGAGGCCACCGCAAAAGAGCCGCGTAAACCGTCTTGGAGCGTTTGCCGACACGCAATACGTAACCGATCCGTTGCCGCGGTTTCTCGAGCGCAATGGACGAAGATGTGCTAGCCGAGGGTTCAAAACGAAGCGCATAGAACGGAGAAAACGAACAGAACTAAGGACAGAGGTAACCGATCGAAACCATGTGGTCGGTATTTTTCTCGTGTATGTCTTCGCTGTACGCAAACTTTTGCTGCGTCGTGCGGAGGACTTCCGGAACTGGCACGAATTCAGCGGCTCCACAAGGTCACATTCCCGGCGGTCGTCGGCAGACGACCGCAAGACTTGTGGAGTCGTCGCAACTCGAATTCGTGTCTACCGCCGGACGTACGGGTTCTTCCGACGGCTTTTGTGGTGGGGGAAGGGGAAGAAGAGAGGAGGAGACAATGACTAGGCCTTTTTCGGACGTCGTGTTCCGCAGGAGAAAGGAAACAAATAGTCTTCCGTGCAGGTGTTCGAGCTGGTCTTCATTTTGCAGTAGTCACCCGTTGTGTGTCGAGTGAGTGAGTGCGAGAGTTTGAGAGATTTGTCTGAGTGCGTGCGTGCCCCGAGGTTGATGAAAGAGAAGGGAACTGTTTGTGGTGCGTGTTCTCATCTCCGCGACGCCTTTTGTGGTGCGGCTGCTACGACCACTTGCTGGACACGATGGTGCGAGTTGGCGTCGAGTTGGAGTGAGAAAGAAAAAAAGTTTCTAGGTAATTACACGTACGTATTTAAGTAATAAATAACGACTTGTTGGATACGATTCCGTTGTGTGGTGGTGTCATTTCGTGTTTTGCCAGCTTCTGAGCATGGTTTGTTGGACAGGATGAGAACAGTGGGTCATCTTTTTCGGGTGTTCGGGCCTCCAGGACGCACTGCTTGCTTTCCACCGTGCTTCTGAAGCATAATCAAAGGTAGGAAGCTTGTGTCGTGCTGGGGGTGGATCAACTGAAAGGACTCCCTGCTAGTCTTGTCACTGACAAAAGTAGAGTTCTGAAAGCTCCTGTACTAGTGGCCAGTGGCGTAGCTAGGCCATCCAGCACCCAGGTCCCTTATGTCTTTCGTAGCCCCTCCCCCCTTCATTTCCCAAGATCGGAACCAACCAGTAAAGGGGTGCTGTTAGAGGTGGCCCCCCCCCCCCCCCTATGTGACTGGGACGCCTGGTGCCCGGAGCCCAGGATCCCCCAGCCACCCCAGTTGCTATGCCACTGCTGTTTGCAGTCTGCGATGATGCAGTAATGGGTAGTCTGTTCCTCGGGAAGGTGAACTAAGTGGTGCTGTATCTTGCCTGCGCTGTTCAGTGGTAGGTTTTCCTCTGGAGGTAGGAATTCTATGATCCATTTCGTAAGTTGTCTCTAGCAGAGGGAGGCGGGGGAACGGGCGCACGGCCTTCTGAGGCGGCTTGTCCTGCACGAGCGCCCGCGTAGCAAGCCGTGCTAGAGCTGCCCACGTGCGTTTGGGACGTTCGCAGTGCTTGCGGCGCGGTACGGCGCTATTTCGAGGTTTTTTTTTTTTTTTTTTTTTTTTTTTTTTTTTTAGTAGTAGTTGTACCACTTTGTCATCGAAACGAAGTAGGGGTTTTTCGTAAGTAATTTTTGACGAGATCCGGACGCCGGCTAAGCCATCGGCGCGCTCGCGCAGTAGCGGTGTAACGGCATCTTTATTGCAGAATGATTACATGACGGCTGTAACGCAGATTTTACCACGCGTCATGAGATTTTCGTATCTATGGGCATTCATTAATTTCGCTAAATATATTGAAATTAAAAGTTACAAGTTTTTCTACGACCGGTAGAGCTGGTAGAACCGTCGACCCACGACCGGCTGGTTGGCTGGTTGAGCGCGTGTTGGCACTGCGAGCTTTCATCATATCAAAAAGATTAATTTCCACAGAGCTCGAACGCTAAAATTAAAAATCGCGAACAAATGCTGCCTATCTTTGAAATAAAATGATGAAATAACGTGTGGCGCCATCTACCGAGACCGTTCAGCAACGGATCAGTGCCTAGAGCTTACATCCGCTTTTGGCTACCGACAACACACACGGTGCGGCGCTGTATGTCTGGTTTCGACCGACAATGTGGTGCATTGTTAGTACGTTTCACGCGGCGCCAAGGGACACGTGCGTCTGATCCCGCCGATTAGACTCAAAGGTGAGTGTTTCTTCTGTTCCCGCACCTTTACGCTCGCATAGTACTACTGTTTGCAAAGTCTGCATCTGTGCACGAAATCGTCTTCGATTTGTCGCCGTAGCGGGTAGTAATGCATCTCTTCGGACGTCTAGGGATGCGGTGTGTGGTCGTGCTAAACCTGCCGCACTTTAGATTCTCGTAAGATTAGAGATCCTCTGTTTTACTTGTTGGACAGTCGTACTCGATTGCCCGTTTACTGCGTCTGCTTCGAAGGAGTGATCGCGTCGACCGAAACAGCGAATCTGCACCCGCTTGCCGCGCTGGTGCTACGGGCGGCATCGACGGACGCCATTTTGTACGCCTTTTGTACTCCCTTTTGTTACGCCCTTTGAGAGTGGTATGGTGTTAGCCACGACATCACTTGGGAGTGTTCTCCTGCTTGTGCTTCGGCGTTTGTAGAATCGGAAGATCGTGAGCTATTTCACGTAACGTTGCTGCAATTCCAGAAGTGTTCTTCGGTGATCCCCCGCGCGCAACGTGAACTTCGCGCGGTGGCGCGTTCGCTTTGCGCGCGGCGAAGACTGCCACTTTTCTGACGCCGCGCGCAAAGCAAACGCCACGCGTCGTCCCAGAAAACTTATACGGCGAGCAAGTGTTCCAAAATGCATTTTCGGCGCATCGGAGCGCGAGGAGGAGCACGCCAATCATAGGGCAACCTAGAGAACCTGCAGGAAACGCGCGATGACGAGGCAGCCAAGGGCGCGCCGTCATTGGTAAAGGTCGGGGGTAAACAGACGCACGTGAGTTCGTTTGGGGGGTAAACAAACGCTCGAGGTGCGCAAGGAGCAGGGGAACTTGCGCGCCGTATGGCATCCTCGGTCATCCGCACCGGTGCGTCTTCGATCGTGTGCACCAGACGTCCTCGATCAATAGAGTGCACCCTCGCGGTGCAGCTTTTCGTTGCCCCATCGGACCCCAAAAAAATCGCCAGGGTGCAGCCCATCAGGCATTGCGGCCAGGAGCGGGAATCGAGCAGATGGCTGGAATAGCAGACGCGCAGGCAGGGGCTCCGGAACCGAAGGGGGGCAGTGGTGACATGCCCCCACACTCAAAGCTGTTCCGACCGCCCTCCCCCCTCTTCTCCCCTCCCAACACCCCTGAGGCTGTTGCATGTTGAAGCTGACCTCCATAGGTGCCACAAGCTAATCCACACTGCAGCCTTCATTTCTCTGCACTGCACGTCATCAGTGTATGTATATATATATATAGAGAGAGAGAGGGAGGTGACCTACACTATGCGATATGAGCCCCCACACATTGGATATACTCCTGGAGCCCCTGCGCGCAGCCTATTGAGATGGCAACCTTGCTAAAACAAACATGCCTCGCAGCGGCACTCTATGAATTTCTCGGCTCTTCTGACAGTGAGACGGTGATTGCTGTGGTGGCAAGGAGCGCCCGAAAGTTGTGAACTTCGTGGAAAGCGTTGTGAGGCATTTCGAAGACACCGGGTTATGGCTATTGTTTGGTGGTACTCTTTTTTGCACCAACAATGGTAGGTAAAGTATACTGTTACGAGTGCGGAGTGAGAGGAAAAGACATCCGAACTGGATGACAGCTCACAACACACTGGTCTTTAATATCCCACAAAGAAGCCATTGCCGTCCTTCCTACACCAGTTTAGAAGGCGGTACAGGTGGTGCTAGTAGGCGGTTAACACTCCTCCCTTCCTAAGAGAAGTTTTAGTTTTTCATGGTCCTGGAGAGTACTGCCAAACAGGTCGCTTGATTCCCGAGCTACTCCTTAAAATAGCGGGACTCTCCTATAGACAGGAACAATGGGGGCTGTCCAGTCCGAAGTTTTGACAGGCTCGATCACCCCCTCCCGTTGCAATCTCTGGAGTTCCTGGGTGACTCCATCGCGCAGTGCAGATGGAAGAGGTCGGGGCTTGCAGAACTTTGGTGGAGCATCCGCGGGCACAAGATTTTTCGTAGAAATTCCCTTGAAAGTGCCTAGGCCCTCTTCGAAGACTCCAGGGAATTGACTTATAATGGTCCCGACATCAGTCAGTTTGTTCACAGTTTCGAGTCCCTCGAAGCTCAGGCCCAGAGCGCGAAACCAGTTCTGGCCAAGCAACGTTGGTGAGGGTTCGGTGGTAATGAACAGTGGAAGGACTTCCTCATGACCTTTGTACTTAATTTATTCAAGTTCCCTTAAAGCCCCTCGTTGAGGGCATTACATAAGGGGGGGGGGGGGGGGGGTACATAACACGAGAGCATAAAACAGTAACGACATATGCGAATACATGGGGTGCTGCAAAACAACTTGGCATCGCCACGAGCAACGGCAATACACAAATCAGTCTGAGTACATGGGGAGCATAAGGGGATGAAAACATTGATACATGGCAACCAGTTAAACACAAGACAAACAAATAGAACGGCACAGTGGGATTAACGGAAATGAGAACAAAGAGCGTTGCGAAATGCGGTGGGATCCGTCTGGGTTACAATAAGTGAGGGGAGGTCGTTCCAGTCTACAATAGTACGAGGGAAGAAGGAGGAGTTAAAATAGGTTGTGCTGCCTGAGATGCGGGAAACGTGACACGGGTGATTTAGCCGCGATGAAGATCGCCTGGGGGGTAGGAGGAGATGGTCTCGGAGCGCAGGGAGGTAGTAGTAAATTTTGTGGAAGAGACAGAGTCGCGCTATATCTTAGGGTGGACATTTAGTAAAGGAAGGTTCAGTTCGCTCTTTAGGGCGGGTACACTAACTGACCAATCATATTTTTTCAAAATAAACCTGGCAGCGCGGTTCTGGACTGCCTCGAGATGATTTAATAAGTATATTTGGTGAGGGCTCCAAATGGCCGCAGCATATTCCAATTTGGGTCGAATGTATGTCTTGTAAGCCAATTTTCGCACGAATGGGGGAGCCGATTTTAGGTTTCGTCTTATGTAACCGAGGCAGCGAGACGCCTTGGCGCATATAAGCTCGATGTGAGCGTTACAGGTAAGATCGTTAGTTAGAGTCACGCCGAGGTATTTATAGGACGGGACATCTTCGACTAAGTTATTTTCTAACCTGTACGAGAACTGAGATCCTTGCCGTTTTCGTGAAAACTGGACTAGCTTGCATTTAGATTTGTTTAGTGCCATTAACCACCTGGTGCACCATGCCTGGATTTCGTCCAGGTCTCTTTGAAGTAGATGGTCTTCAAAAGAAACTATCCTTCGATATAGGACGCAGTCGTCAGCGAAAAGGCGGATGTGAGAGGAACTTTTGCCTGGAATGTCATTAATAAAGATCAGAAAAAGTAGGGAACCAAGAACCGAGCCCTGGGGAACTCCCGAGGTAACCTCAGCGCGGGTGGATGAGGAACTAATAATTGTGGTGAATTGAGTGTGAGAGGAGAGGAAATCCCGGATCCAGGAGAGAATGAAAGGGTCAATTCCGAGGCATGAAAGTTTGGCAAGCAGGCGACAGTGGGCAATGCGGTCGAAAGCCTTTGAAAAGTCCAAAAATAGGGCATCAGTCATGAACGTTTGCTTTGCCTTTGACTTGCACAAGGTGTCCAGAAAATCCCCGCAAAAGAATGTTTAAAGGTTCGGGACTCTCATTGGGACATGCAGCGTGAAACTTGTCTGCAGACATCACTGAGACACTTGCTCCAGTGTCTAGCTCCGTGGAAATTGGTGGCAATCCACTTAGGTGCCCCATGTCGTAAGTCGTCGCTTGCAAGAATTGACTTGAGTCTTCAGAAGTGTCAATGTCGTTGTGGACTGTGTTCATCTGAGCCGACGGCGTTGATCTTTGCTGACCTCGACGAGGCGTCCACGAAGTCTTTGATTTGGGCGGATTCACATTCTTCCTTGAGTTGCACACCGCCAACAGGTGACCTTTCTTCTGACAGTAATGGCACGTTGAATCAATGTGTCTGCATTGAGGTGCCAGGTGGCTTCTGTCTCCGCAGCGATAACAGCTGGTATCTTAGGCTGGGTCTTCAACCTTGTGTGTAGACAGAATGCTTGCACCAGCTTGGCAGAGTTCGCCGGCATCCTTCTTCGCAGATTCCATTGCAAGCGCAGTTTGAACGGCAATTTCGAAGGTAAGGTCCGGCAGCTCGAGCAGCCGGGTCTGAATCGTAGCGTTGCTGATGCCACACACGATTCTGTCGCATAGCATGTTTTCGAGTTCGGTTCCGTAATATAAGCATTTCAGCGCTGCAACGAAATTGCTGATCGATTCTGCTTCAGAACGTACCCGGGTGTTGAAGCGAAAACGCTGAACCACGGCCGAAGGTGTAGGAGCGTAATGTTTCCCGAGTACAGCCAGAATCTCGGTGAGTGACTTGTCCTGTGGAGTCAGGGGCTTCACCAGGTTCCGAAGTAAGGTGTATGTCCTTTTGCCGCAGCAGCGACGTCGTTGGCATTGAAAAATTCATGAAGTCGTTCCACGTAGGCAGGCCACTCATCGCCTCCCCTCTCGAAGGCTTCAATCCAGCCGAACATTGGCATTCTTTTTTCTTCTTCTTCCTCGTCGCCAATTGTTACGAGTGCGGAGCGCGAAGAAAAGACATCCGAACTGGACGACAGCTCACAACACACTGATCTTTAATATCCCACAAAGAATCCATTGCCGTCCTTCCTACACCAGTTTAGAAGGTGGCACAGGTGGCGCTAGTAGGTGGTTAACATATACCTGTGGAATTGTCACCCACTTCGTGACCCTATCGACAATTGCGTCCACAATGTTCATTTATGTGGGACTGCTAAATCCGTGAGTAAATAACCGGGAGAAATTGACAGCAGATGGGCACCGCGAGCGGACACGCTAGAGAAAAAACAGACAAAACACGAGGTGATGCATGGTAGCGCTCTCTGCGATGCACGGGCAAGGCGCAGTTTGTCCTCGATGTTGCACCAACTTCGTGCTGCACGACCAAGGAGCGCTGTGCGCTGTCAGGGCAATTCCAGTGTGGGCTGATCGAAGACTTTGTGCAGTTGAACTACAGGAAGCAAGGGGGGGGGGGGGGGGAGGTACTGCTCCTGCAAGCAGCATTTATGGGCAGATTTTGGTTCTCGTATTCGAACATGTTTGACGAGTGCAGTGGACACAGAGGCAGTTATCACTTTAGGCATAGGGTTAATATAATGATCCAGAGGGAAAGGAAGGTCACATGCATTGGGGCTGCTTAGGAACGGCAGGGCATGGACGCAAACATCGGCGGTCCCATCACCTGTAAGGTCTGTACCTTGTTCTCTTCTAGCTTACTTTCCAGGAAAACACTGGAATTGTGCACTCCATGTAACTAAATAAAGTTGACAAGCGCTTGGGCAACTTCAGCTCGTCTCGGCAAAACGAACACGCCTAACCTTTCGTGTGCTTTCTTTTTCTGCTCTTCTGTCACTCTCTTTCTTGTTCTTTCTCTTGGGACCGCCGATGTCAGCACCGAGGGTTTGCTGCGTTCTGCTCCCGTCTTTAACCCCCTGGCTTTGGTACCCCAACGTTATTATACCCGTTTTCACCTCAAGAACCAAAGTAAAAAGATTCCGGCTCCTTGCGGAGCATTACTGATTTTCCCCTTTATGTGGGGAATTCAGATTGATGTAGGTGCATTTTAGATTAGATACGTGTTATCTAATCAAGACGTACATGCTTCAAACGCCAAAAGCATCGCTTCTTTCTTCGACAACCAAACCTCGTAAGAACTACTTCGCGCGGCGTATGAACAATGCGCAAAGCATCCTTTTTACTTGAGGTGAAAACGAGTATAGATCAGATCAGTTGTGGAACTCCCGCAGAGGGAGTTATCCACCTCACTCGGCTCGTTCCACCTCCCGTCGTTTGAAGCACAGTCTAGATTGTCGTTGCAAAACTGTGCATTCCTAGAGTATGGTGAAACTCCATCTAGACGCTATGCATCAAAACATATGCATTTCATATGGAAAATTACAGGAGGACGCTTAATCTTCTGTTCGCCTCAAAGAGAAACGCGAGAGCTAAACATGCAAACGCGCCCTCATTCCCATGTTGTGCAAGTGTGTTTGCATGGCCTAGTCTGTAGCATGTCTGACTCGCAAGGGTCGTGGGTTTGAATCCCGCCTAAAATTCTTCAAATTTTTTCTTTAAGGCATATTAATTACTTTATAAGGTGAAATCATCTGAGACATGCGGCAACCTTTAATTTGCCTTACATGTCATGTTTTAATCCCTTTCATTCCACGCGTGACGTCGAGTTTTACGTGAGCTTTGTGGGTTGTTTGAAATTCCCGTGCGAGGTCATGTGGCTGTGATGTCGTGACCCTATCGACCAATCAGGATTTTCCCGTCCCACCGACGCCGGCTTTTCTGCGACACGAGCCCCTTATCAATGTCACATTAATACACAAATGACCATGCACACATACTGTTATCCACCCTAATGAGAAGAAGGCTTAAAGGGGCACTGACACGTCAAAATCATATTTTTTTTTATTATCCGAAACGATTGAAAACGATGCCGGGACATTACCCTCAAAATTCGAAACTTGAAAATTCAGTATTTGTGAATTAAAAAAACAATTTCCAAATGCCGAATTTGAAGTTCCCGCGCGATCCGCGCCAGTACAGCGAGTCAAATTTTGCGGTCTCCTGAGACTCGACTTTTTTTTAGACCTCCGCCGTTGCCACGGCAACCCCAAGCGAGATGGAGGTGATATCACGCCGGCGCGGGAAAGAACCGGTTTCTTTCCCCACTCGCCGTGTTGCTCGCCGACGCCGCCGCCAAGTTTTCCGAGGGAGGGTACAAATCTAGGAAGCAACATCCCACCGAACTCTGATTTCTGGTATTTCAGAAAGAGGGGCCGTAGGGCGCTCGCAATTGCGTTAAAAATCATGTTTTACGATTGCCGTTATTAAATGTTATAGAAATGTCACCTACAAAGCTTCTAAAATTCCTGATTTTTGACGTCACCGATCAAAAGAAGCGAGGAGGTGAGCGCGGGAAATTTAAACGCCAAAAATAAAAAGGCGCACGCGCGCGCGGGGAAATTTTTTTTCGCGATGCGGTTTTTTTTGCGTGTCTGTGACTACAACTTGCATCGTTTTAGACAATAAAAAAAAATACGACCTTTGGGTTGTCAGCAGACCTGTGCCTATCTCAAATACTCTACTCAAGATACTGTATCTTAAATACTTTTTGGAGTATCTTAGTATCTTGCAAATACCTTTGATGGAGAGTATTTAATACTCTATTTTAATTACAATTCCGAGTATCTTGTACTCATTATCTTAAATACATTTTTGACATTCCGCCATTTTCCGAGTTTTTAGGTAGGAAGTGGCGTGGGCGTGGCACGAGCAAACGTGAACATTCTTTCGAGCAACCGAATCCTGTGACTTTAACTGAGCTCGTGAAAATATCGCTTTTTTGCCGACTGTGACTCATATTTCAGCCCAAAGTTCGTACAATGCAGGCTCTCCCCTTGCCTTCCCAAAGGCGCCTTTTGTTTCTATAAAATTTCCCCCCAAAAACTCCTCAAACAAAAGGTGTGGTTTTACGGAAGTAAAGATGCCACCCTGACCCTGAGGCGCAAGCAGGCCGGGAAACGACCAACGAGAACAATGCAGACTTGAGTGTCAAGAAAATAACAAATAGAGGAAATGAGAAGTGGACATACACGAAAAAGTAGACATTTTTGTTTTGCTTTTTGTATATTTGACCCTGCTAAGGCAAAACGTCGAGGTTTTTTTTTTTTTTTTTTCTTTTCTTTGTGTTGTCAGTCCGGCACTTAATGCTCTCGCGAACACTGTCTGTAAGCGAACATTGATAAGCAGGGAACAGTACAGGAAACGAACTAGGAGCTGGATGACTCTCAAAATGCCAACAAAAGTGTCCCCCGACGTTGAGTGCTTTTCTGAACGCAACCTACTTGAAGAAGGTGCGACCACTTCCGTGGTTATTATGTGGGTTCTCTTCGTTATTCATTCACTCATATCCGTGTCCCAAGTTTGTTTATAGTGAACTCCCCGTATAGGAAATAGGGATTGTAGCTAAACGATGCGTCAAAGGTGCGCCGCAGGATGTGATATTCAGCGATGTCACTATTGGCGAAGCGCTCTGACCCGTTTGTCACCCCCACACCTCGGTGTTTACCCAACACAAGGCCTGCGCACATGCCCACAGGCCTTGTGGGCATGTTCGTGTCATCTTTTTTAATAGAGCGCAAGGCACAGTAATGAAAAAATACAAACAATTAGTGAAGTGACGTTAGGTGCCGGATCTCCCCCGAAAGCAGTCGTCAGGGGATGCGAACTTGACCCACTTGGGCTTTTGTGCTGAGCTGGGCACTGTGCATGCTGCATTGTTCATGCAGGCCGGAGTGGTAACAAAAGACCCCCTCTTTCCCCTCACCGGAGAACACGAACTCCAGCCGAACGCTGACGCCGCGGCTGAGCCATTGTATTTGTTGTCCCCATCTATCTAGTTCTAAAGTTAACCACTTGGGGCGCCACGGTCTGATCTCCTCCCCAATAGTTAAAGCGACCTCTTTCTTGTTGTCCCAGAAATGTTTTGTAATTGTAATATCAGTGATATTGCCACGCGCGTTGTCCTGCGAGCGCATGGCCGAACGGTTACCGCGCTTGGCTCTCGCGCGGACGCTCTCGCGCGGAGGCTCCGGGTTCGATACCGGAAAGCCGACTTCTCTTTTATTTATTCCTTCAACTTGACATTCTGGTAAGTTCGAGAATTTTGTCATCTGATCGAGTTACGAATGTTCTACGCGCTGAACGTTCTACGCCGAATGTTCCTGAAACCCACGCGGGTACAAAAGGTGCTCCGAGTGGCGGTCCGGAGTCAGTCTCGCCCCAGCGGTCGATCTTGCTGTTTCGCCGACATCGACGCCTGCAACGCTAGCCTTTCTCTATTTTGTTTTGGGAACAAGTTCGCCCCCTTAAATGTTTAGTTTCTTTATTTATTCGCCGCCTCGTCATTGATCATTCGTGACAATATTTTGCTCTTGATAGTCGGACTGCATAAAATAGCCCTACGATACTTTTTTTCCCCCGTTTTGTGTTGTTGCGTGCTAATAAACCATTATGGTAACCCAGATTTGCGTAGCTGCATAATTGTCGTTGACAATGACATCGATACAAATTAGGCAATGCGGAAGTATCTTCAAAAGTAACTGAAATACATTTCTAAGTATTTGTACTCTACTCAAGATACTTTACAGTGAAAGTAACTTGAGTAGTATTTTAAATACTTTATGAAGCAGGTATTTAGTAACTTAACTTAAATACTTTTATCAAGTATTTTGTCCAACACTGGTTGTCAGTGCCCCTTTAAGGGCAATGGAAGTGGAGGTAATGTAGTGGAGATTACTTAACAGTTCAAGGTTTCGGGATTTGGGATGAAGAAGGTCTGAACTAATGAGGCAAATGCAGTAACCTGCATGTGTTTGGCAGAAATCTGGTGAAGAAAGGAATCTGAAGTTTTCTGCATTGTTAGGTTGTCTAAAATTACCTGCCCCTCACTTTCTAGATTGCTCCATCAAAAAGCTTTCTTGATGTATACTCTTTTGTAGCTTATGTATGTTAATTAAAGCAGGTTTCAGTACATATACCAATAAATTTTAAAGCCACCACTGAGCTTTTCTTAAAATCGAGGAGAACGGGAAAAAGAAAAATGCGAAATGGAGTTGTCATTTAATAAAAAATATCCAAGCTTCATAAGAAGCAACTTTTATCCACAGCTTTATTTCGTATCGACCCGGCTGCATCATTCTTTCTGAACTACGTGCTTTGTCCCGTTTTCTTCTTTTGTCAGTGTTGGGAGTCTGGACGTTTTCCTAGTTTTTGGATCGCACGGATGTCCCATAGAGGTTGGGGTGCTCCATGGCTCTGTCCCATTTTCTTCAACACAAGCTCCGACGAATGCCAATTTTTTGGCTGCCACCGAAAATAGACACTGAGTAGCCCTTGGGAAAAAATAAACCCTGATAAAATGGAACTCTTCAAATGTGGGATAACATGGCAAGTTACAAAAGAGTTGCTTTCTTTTAACGCAAAAGCATTAAAGGGACTATGAAATGACCTCTCTACTTTTGCCAAATAACTTTCACATTAAACCTTCAATGTTCACTGAACGCCAAACACGCATCCGTTTTCGTTTTGGTCTATTAAGTTCTACACGAAAAATTACTGAAATATTGAGTTTTTCTTCCTCTCAAACTCGCTGCAAAACAAGCCGCGGCGTAATTTTGACGGTCGTGACGTACTGTGGCACCGGGCAGTAGGAGGATGGGAACGTTAGCAGCGAGCTGGCTGTGTGCCGGTAGGTTTTACCACAGGGTTTTACTGCGCTGATGGCGCCGATGCCACCGACATATTTTTTGAATAGGCGCCTCTCATCACCGCTATAGCCATGGACACATCGCAGCTGAGCGAAATTCAATTAGATACGTTGCACTACAGCGCCAGCATGGGACTGGTCCCACACGCCGGTACGAAGCGCAGCAGGTCGTCAGCACGACAGCCGCTTTTCCACCACTGCCGGCCGTTTACGCGGTATCTCTAAAAACAAGGGAATGCACTGTCACTCGCTGGCGTAGCAAAAAATGCACAGAGTTTTTTATGGGCTCAAGCTTTATTAACTTTTATTTTGTCATAATAGGCTCGCAGGGCGGTGTAGATGAGAAAAGAAAAAGATGCAGTATGCCGTCTTGGACGATCACGACTTTAGAACACGACTCTACTGATAGTGCAAATCTTGCACGCGCCTTTTCTACGATTGCAAAAGACGATGTAATCTTAGCAGCGATAGCAACATAGAAATTGATTTTGCGGTCACATAGACCAGTGGTTCTCAAATGGGGGTCCGCGGACCCTTTGGGGTCCGCGAAAGCATTCTAGGGGTCCGCGAAGCCCTGCCTCATCAGTCAAGCCCGGAAATAAAACTTGTCTTCTTTCAGATTGAGAAGAAACATTCCAATTTTCGGATGCGTTTCCTCGAGTATAGCTCAATAAGAGAAGTTTACTTCACACTAGCCTTTAGTTATATCCATTTATTAAATCACTATCATAATTAATCTATACTTTCCCTTCCCAACACCTCGAACGGGGTCCTCCATCATCTCCGCCGATCCACAAGGGGTCTGCGAAACATCAATGGCTGAGAACCTCTGACATAGACGTTGCGAGAGTTCAGGAATGCTAACACTAATCACTTTTCTCGGGTGGTGAAGACGCGTCAAAATTCATATCCTTCATACACGCCTTTAAAGGGGCGGTGCAACGATATTCGTTTTGAGCGTTTTTCACTTTGTTTGAGCTTACTGGCACTAGTGGGACCCAAGTACACTCGCACGCAACGCCACTGACCAAGAAACCTCTTTGTTGCGGTGTAATTTCAAGGAGAAAGCGAGCGTTTTCTTTCAATCTCTCCTTCGCAAATTTTGATGACGTATCCTGGTGGTAGCAGCATCCTCCAGGGACGATATTTGAATGCGGCTCATAGATTGGACCCGAGCATTGCGTGAGCACTCGATTTGGGCTCGTGATAATTGATAGCTCGAGAAGCATTCGGTGTAGTGGCCCGTGCCCAATCGCTGCAACGACGACAATAGCCGAGCCATAACAATGTCTGGAACTCAGCGCGTGTCCTGTGCTTTGCCAACCCCAGCGCGTGGCTATGATCAACATTAGCGGCATATAATCGGCTCCAGATCAGGTGGCCGCTTGTTCTGGCTGCGAGTTGAGGGGGTGAACGCTGCTCGTTTTTCTTTAATTTTCTACTGGGACTTCTATTGCGTGGGGTGAAAAACGAACGCGTGTTTCATAGGTCATTAACGTCAGGGATCCGTTCTAAGCGGTATTTGCGCGAAGTACAAAAATTGTTGCATCGCCCCTTTAAATACTGTATGCACCAGTAATACCTTGAAATTGAGCACAGCATGGAAGGCGGAAAAAAAGAAATCCGGGCGATGTTCGAGGAGAGAAATGATAAGAAAGCACTACTGTAGTCGAAGTAAACAAAGACGACGGCACGAGCGTTTCTGTTGTCTTGAGGGTGCCGCCACAACATCGCCGCACGAGTCAGTGGATCTTCCCTTCTAGGACGTGCTGGGTTATCATCGCAACACACAACTAAAGGCCCGTTCACACTCTTGCGACCTCTTAAACCTGGGTTCCTTAAAACTTCTTAAACCAGAGGACACACTGGCGCCATCTATTGGGTAGCAGTGTAAACTCTGCGGTCCGGCATACTTTTTTATTTCTCTCGCGCATTATCCTTTCTTTCTTGGCTCGAAAAACTTTTCTCAATGTTATAAACGAGCCTTTCTATGGGTATTACGCACATTTGACCTCGGAAATCCCGCAAAACCTTCGCTCTTGTGAAATGCAGTTCCAGGGTCACCGCATAGATGGCGCCACAATGCCAGTGTATTCCCTCGTTCTAAAAAAATTTAAGAAGTTTTAAGAGATCTCGTCTCTCTCGGTCGTACTCGGTCGCAAGAGTGTGAACGGGCCTTAAAATTCAGTCCAGGATAGCGCTCTATGCAAAACGATGAGCTTCCACCACGACGACCACCATCGATGCCATGTTTTTTAGCATAGCAGGAACCGCTACCGGCACAGACGCAAGTCTTATCTTTCTCTTGCTTCGTTTACCACACGATAGATGGCGCATAGCTCCGAGAATTATAAAATTCGTCAATTTCTGTCACATCGCTAATTATTCAACAAAATGTGGATCAGAATATTTTAACTTTTAAACAGCATTTGCCAGCCATTTATTGTTTATGATCGCGGTGCTGGTGAGGTAGGCTCTTATCCAATAGGCGACGTGGATTTGGCTGACGTGCCGTGGCACCGCGGATGCATCGCAGTGAAAAGGCAGAGAGCTTTCGAAAAAAAGAATGTGTAAAAGAGTTCTTTTTTTTTTAAATTCTATAGCGAAATAAATTTTTGTGTTTTGGTTTTCTTTACACACCTTTTACGACGTGCAGTGGATGAAATTCGATTTCAAAATCGTTTCATGGTCCCTTTCACTGTCCCATGGAGCGAGCCGACGTCATCAGTTTGAAGCGTGCCAAACGGCACCCTAAATCCTTTCTCGAAATGAAGCCAGCTCCCAGCTATGAAACCACGCGAAAAGCCTAGACAACGGCACCTAGTTTATTCCGATCCCAAAGGGGCGGAGTAAAGCTGATGGATTTCACCTTCAATCCCATTGGCTGGCGTGCGTCGACAAGGCTCCCATCAGTGTCAACGACCGCCGCCCCATGGTGCTGCGTGTCTGTGCCGCGAGCGCGCCTGTAAAACAAAGCGTCTAAGGTCAGACCTGCAAGGAGAGCTGGGAGAGCGCGCGCATGGCCGACACAAATATGCTGCAAACAAACCACGGGAGCAGAAGAACGGCACGCATGTTTTCATATTCGCAACTCGTAAGAGGTGCTTAGGTGTACCTTGATCCTTTTATTTTTCCGTATGTGGTATTGTGGCTAGTTGAAACAGTTGCCCCGGCGAAATTTTGATGGCAGTCGGTTTACATAAAAACTGGTTCGACACATCTGGTCTATGGTCTGTTGCAGGTTGGGAAAAGTAGGAGAAGCACCCCTCTCTTTCCACTTTAGCCGAGCAGACACTATAGAGGAGGCAAGTGGACTCTGCTCCTTTCTCACCTCTTCAGCATTTGCTCTGCTGAAATGGAAGTGGAAGGTTTCGAAAGAGGAGCTTATCCTGTTTTTCTTAACCCGCAACAAATTACAGTAACCCAAGTTTTAGGTAAAAATGTACATAAATATATCTCTTCATTTTTTCTAAAGTTATTATTGACAACACTGAAAACGTGACAACAGTTTTTGTGATTTGGGGCAATACAGCTCGTTCCTGGCAGATTGCAAGAAGTTTGGCGGTGTGAAATGAATGATGGGGAATTTCTCGCTATTAGAAATGAAAGCTCGACCTGCAAGTTTTACAAAGTATGACGTCGCCCTGTTGGCAAGTGCTGGGACATAAGACTTGGTTTTGGCATAACCTTCATCTGCCGTTTTCTCAATAGCTATCCTGAATTCAGAGAAAATGAATATTGTGTTGGGGAGAGTAGAGACCAGGCCATTTCGAAAATGTTGCTGCCTTGAATAGCTTGAAAGTCCATCGGTGCTCCCTTTCAACAAGGTATCTCCCCGCGGGTAAGGAGCCCAAAGATTGTGCCCTCCTCTCCAGCGTTTGCTCTGCTAAAGTGTAAAGAGGTGGGAGGAGCTTCCTCTTTACCTGTCACCGACCATAATGCATGCATTGCTTGCAGGGACCACATGGATGACATAGGGGAGGAGGAGAGGGGGGATCGTGAACGGAGCAAGTGTCGGAAGTACAGGAAGGAGCTGGGGCTTCTGCAGGCCAAGGTGGACTTTCTGGAGGAGGAGCTCCTTGCGGAGCGTCGTCTCTGCAGGAGGCTCCAGGATGCATTCCTCAGGATCAAAGGCAGGTTTTGTTTATCCAAGTGTTAGGGGGGGGGATTGGTGGCCGAGTGCTTTAGCGCACCACAGCTTGGAGCACACGGAGCGGAAGTTCGCGCTGTGTCACCCAGGCATCCTGGTTTCGATCCGAATAAGCATCGTACCGGCGTGCGGTCGTGGGTCACTCACTCACTGATGGTGCCCACTAGCAGTGGTGCAGCACTGCAGGCGCGTAGCCAGGGGGGGGTGTTCCGGCGCCAGAACACCTCCCGAAATTTTACTTCATTATATATATATCTTCATTATATATATATATATATATTATGTTTTTTTTTTTTTTTTTTTTTTTGTGTGTGTGATTGCATCAGCACCTTGAAACATCCCCCGAAAACATTTTTCTCTCTACTCCACTGCTGCACTGGCTAAATTTCTCATCTACAGTGGAGACATCAGATGCCCGCTGGAGCCATAGCTTCCTGCTGTCAAAGCATAATTATTATTCGTCGAAGTGTGCTGTATGATGTTACCAAAAATCGAGACACGGGGACGGCCGAAAACGACAAGTTCAGGCTTTCAGTAACTTCTAGTAGACCTTTTGCCGAGTTGCCCAAGCATCAAAAAGAATGCCAGGAACGTGGGTGCACGCACTGCGCGTGTTGGACTCTTCGAAAGCAAAAATGACACTGCACGAGCATTCCACAGACAGCACGTGCAGTGCGTGCACCTACTTTCCAAATATTCTCTTTGATGCTTGGGTAATTTAGCCAAAGGTCTATTGCAGCCGGCTTGCTCTCCTCAATTTTGTGCTGTATGGTTGTTTTCAGTTAAGAACTGTACCCAAAAATGTCTGGTTGGTTCGTGGGCATGCTCAGATTACTCTGAATACTGGCACGCATTTAGGCTCGTAATAATCAATAGCTCGACAAGCATTCGGGTAGTGGCCCGCGTCCAGTCGCTCCAATGACGACAATAGCCGTACCATAACAGTGTCTGGAACTCGTCGCGTGTCCTAGTGCTTTGCCAACCCCAGCATGTGGATAAGATCAAGATTGGCGTCATGTAATCGGCTCCAGATCACGTAACTGCTTGTTCTGGCTGCGAGTTGAGGGAGAGAACGCCGCTCTTCTTTCTTCATTTTTTCGACGACCTCTATTGCGGGCGGTGAAAAACGAACGCATGTTTCATTGGTCATTAACATCAGGGATTCGTTCCAAGCTGTACTTGCGCAAAGTATGAAAATCGTTCCGTTAATACACTGTGCGTTCTTTTGGGAGTAGATATTGTTTATTTTAATACAAAATAGCTATATGTTATAACTAAAAAAACACGAGAGCTTCCTTTTTCTTTTCGACTGCCAGATCTCGGAAGAACTCTAGTGTTGGTACTTCAGTGATTCGAGGAATAGGCCCTTTTTACGTAGGTCATCATTTAATATGCAACTTCGTTTGGAGCAGTTTCAGTGCCTCCTCCTTCATCTCTGGATGACCGAGAATTGCACTGTGTATTAAGTGTTACATTCAGGCAGCTCATTTACATAGCAAAAGGTGCTGACTTTTTACGTATGTTGAAACTTGGCTCCCTTTGCAGAGAACACTGTGATGAATGGGCAGGTACCTTCTCAAGTGAGAGCTGTTGAGACCCAAACAGACGATCAGGTGAGATCCACATGTGTACTGCGTTATACCTTACGATGAACCGCAGCAGGTGCTACAAGCTATCCCAGCCAATCCAGCACTGTGAATTTATAGCACGACTTTCCGTCCCACGTGTAACTGCGCCACTTCTGAAGGTCACGTGACACCCACACGGCATTGGATATGCTTTGATGGTTTACAGCATCTTCTGCGGTTCACCATAAAGTGAAACAAGATGTATCCAGTCAATATTTTGTAGTCATGCATTTTCTGCCTGGACTGTCAATAATTTGTGAAATGTATGACATAAGTTTATTTATCACTCAAAAATGTTGTTTATCGTGGACTGTAGGACAACTCAAGACAAAATGAAGTTTGTTCATAAGGTCAAAAAGTTGTCTAATGTGAACTATTAAACAGGGGTCACATGGGCAATGAAAACGGGCACCGCGCGGCAGTTCTATAGCCACTTGCGTGGTCGCTGTGACGTGGACCTATGCCATGCCGCCATGTCACAGCGTCTGCGCAAGTTGCTGTGGAAATTGCTGCATTGTGCCCGTTTTCATAGCTCATGTGGGCCCTGCTTGGGCCCCGTTGAGTGCGCTCCTCACCGAGCACCGGTGCACTGCGCAGAAGCAATACCCCTGGAAGCTAACTCTGCGGGTGTTGCTTTTCTGCAGTGCACAGGTGCTCGGAAAGAAGCACGCTCAACGGGACCACGGGAGCAAAAATTATGAATTACACAAAAACGCCGTTCGAATTAAGCGGCTTATGAATACATTACAAACATAACGGGACCACCAACATTTTGAAATTAGTTTGAATTACCGCAAGTCTGCTGTACTTGCACCCTCCTCTTGTAGGTCATGTGAAAAAAATGGTTCATCAGAATTCATGATTTGGGCATCTTGGTCATGCGATGCGAGTTCTTATAATTGACTTTGTAGAGACGAGTAAGAGAAATAGAAGCACAAAGTGTAACTCCAAATTTTTATGTGACCACTGTGTCTGAAACGGTCGCATAATTAAAAATATTAAAGGGTTCTGATCATTCTAGGTGAATCTCAGCCTCAGTTCAGCCTTCAACACTGCACAGTGCAACACTGGGCGCGTTAAGTCTGTGTTATGTATCCACAAGATGCTGGATTTGTCATGCCCAGTCATAACCGTGCGGTCAGAAGTGGCTCATGTGGCTTGTCCATAGTTTCGGTGTGTCACGCACCTGTATGCTATGCTCCGTTTAGTTGCTGCGCTTGAAGTATGAAACTCGGAGCATCGGAGTAGGAGTAACGAAACGCGGACTTAATGCGCCCATTAATAGGCCTCTTGCCAGATTACCCAGGCACCATTTGGGAAAAGTTTGGACATATATACGTACACCTGCTGCATACACTCGCCTTACCTGTGTGAAGGATTCAAAGTACTACATTACTAAAAAAAGGTGTTGACATCTGCATTTGCAAAGTTTCATTGGGCTTTAATTTTTGCTTTCGGAAAGTTGCTGCCGCAGACGGCAGCATGTGCAGCGCATGTAATATCGGCCTCCAAATTGCTCTTTAGTGCCTGGACAATTTAGCAAAGCGTCTATTGGCCAAAGAGCCTCGGGGCTAGTGTTCCCAAGTTTGATTCTCTTCCGAAAAAACATTTCTCGGTCCTCCCCCAGTTTGGACACGTAACACTATTTATTGAAGGTCATACAACTGCCCGGTGATGCCATCCAGTTGCGGTGGCGCTCACGACGCCCTCTGTTGCGCCTCCGTTGCAACCGTCTTCGTCCATGCAGGAAGTAGATCGCCGCCAAAGCAACGGCACAGTCCACCTTGACGGCGGAGGCAGTCCGGCGTGTTCTGTCGTGTCCACATTCCCCAAGGAGCAAACGAACGGACTCCCGACGTTCCAGGCGGCCCTTCCTGTTCTCGCCAGTCAACCGCCCGTGGCGGCAGAGCCGGCGCAAAGCACAGCGACGACAGAGCCGCCCGAGCGTGCTCAACCCGACATCGCCGAGAAGCAGACGGGAGAGAGTGGCTGCGAGCGCTGCTGCGGAAAATTGGTCTTTGACGCTACCGTGTCGTCAATTGCACCCGTGGCCACCAACTCGTACACGGAGGGCAGCAGCTCTAACACCGACATCGACCTTGATGCGACGGAAGAAGAGGTCAGGCAGTACGGAGAGGGTCTCGACCGAGCTGTCTCTTGCTCACACCTAGAGAATACCTTTTCATCGCCCTCTTTTACTTAGCGTCTGTGGCGTGAGATTGTTAACGCCAAATTATATTGCTCAGGTTAGGGCCTCAAATAAGTACTTTCCACCACTCTAGTAGTTTTGGTGGCAGTCTCTTGATTCTAGGAGAAAAGCAGAAAAAAGCAGCCATTGCTTGATTGTGCTAACCGCGCTAGTACGCATACGCTCCGAAAATTTTGAATGGCCTAAAAGGATTTATTGCTTTTGTTTCAAAATTGTTTGTAAAATGTTTCTGTAAGGGAAATCAAAGTTATGGTGCAAATCTTTGTTTTTATAGTAATCTACGAGGGTGATAGTTGTCTCAATGTACATAATTGACTTATTTGGCATTTTGATCAGTTCCCCTACCCATGTACTATGGAGGTGAACAAAGTACAAGCTGTCCCACCATACTTTAATATAAAGCCAAATCACTGCATATGCACTGTTGTACCTGATATTGCTCAATATGTTTAGTTCGATAGATATGAATGTTGTAATTCAGGTCTGTTTTACTCGGTGCTTTAGATGGGTAAATGTACAATAAACTTTCGTTAATTCGACCTCGACGGGACCTTGAAATTCGGTTGAAATATCCGAATGATTGAACTAAAAAAAGGACAAAGAAAATCATTAAAATTAAACTTTCTTTTATTGTTCAAAGTACTCACAGATGATCTGCTGCCGTCTGCGCTTAAAACGTGTGTCCAAAAGCATGCTCCGTAGAGCAGCGTAACTAAACATCACGTCCCAGGAAAATCACACACTACAAAAAAAAAAAAAAAAAAAGCTTTACGAGTTGACTTTGGCGCCGGGTAGCCAGACTGTCAACGGCAAAGAAAAATAACACAAAAAAAAAAGAGAGAATTTGCGCTTTCTGGCGCGCAAGATGGAACGCATACGATCCGACAAGCGCTTTGAGAGAGAGCGCGCTGTCTCCGCTCCCGACCACGTGCTATATTCTCCGCGCTACTCCACGCCAGGTTGGTTGAGCTGGCTTGTGTCATTCACTACGGTCCATCTCAACAACGAAGAGGAGCAGGCGCATACTTGCGCACGTTCGGCTTTGCAGCGAAAGGCTCGTGTTTCACCCTACGTTGGTGTTTTGTTTTGCCGTGGTGTCGTGCAATGTGAGCCCGCATGCATTCGCTCAGGACGAATTATCCAATGCGGAGTCTTCCCGAGTTCAAACTATCGAACTTTTTCCCCCTAGAAATGTATGGGCGGTCGCCGGGACTTCTGAACACGATCGAATTAAACGAAAAGTCGAATTAACTGAGGTCGAACTAACAAAGGTTTACTGTATAAACATTAATTTTTTTTTTTTTACACACTTTCCAGATAAATTTGTAAGCAGTTGGGCAGTTATAAACTTTGATGCACTCCTATTGTGTTTTGGCACAATTTTGTGAGCATCATACAATCTATCTTAAAGGGGTACTCCGGCGATTTCTTCATGGTCCCCGATTTGCTTGAAATTTTGCTAAACTCGCCAAACAACATCGCTAAAATAGTATCCCAAATATTAGGTTAAAATAAATTTTTTTCGCGAAGTTGTTGAATTTACAATTTTGGTCCTCACCGTGTTTTTCAAACTGAAAGTCTCTACTGGCAACAACGAAAAAGTGACGTCAGTGGAAGGCAGGGGTTCACTCTTTGGTCTGTAGAATTTGTTCCCAACTGATTTGAAGCAGCTTTATGGTGTCAAATGAATGCTTTGGAAGCTCGCTCCAGGATCTGCGCTCCAGCACCGATTAAATGATTGGCATATTCTATTTTTTAGACTGTTCGCTCGACTGGCAAGCCTGCCCGCCACTGACTCGGCTCTGAAAAGTGCGGGTAAATTTGAATGTTGGTTTTTGCATCATTTTCATTTGCTGATTTCGCAATAACTATTATGAATTTCGCGATACTAAATAGCATACCGGAAAGGGTAAAGGCCGGGGAGTCAGAAAATATAGTTAGTTGAGGTAGCTCAAAAATCGCCGGAGTACCCCTTTAAGTGACTTGGTAAAAAGAAAAAAAATCAGTCTAGACATATTTTTTTTTTAAATCTCTACTTATGTAAGATGTGAAAGGTGTAAAGAAGCCACCTATATTTTCAATTGTCTTTGGGCTTATACAGCATCTCCCCCCAAAGAACAAGTTTTTTTTTTCCGCAAAAATAAACTGCATCACCGAACGCTCATTTTCCGCCCAAACGTGGCGCAAGTGGTTCGAACCAGACGCCAAGGTTTCAGAACTAACCATTATTTCAATCAAAAGTTAGAACTGATTTTCTGGAAATTTGAATGGAAAAATGGTGCCCGTTTTTGCTCGTTTGCTGTAACTGGCCATGTATGCGAGAGTTCCGTCAGCCGCAATTTTCCCGTTGAAAATTTCAGGAAATCACTTGTAACCTTCGAATAAGATAGCAGATAGGTCTGGAACATTGGCGTCTGGCTCGGACCTCTAGCGCTGCATTTTGGGCGGAGAATGAGCGTCCGGAGCCGCATAGTTTATTTTTGCGGTGGAAAAAAGCCCCGTAAATCATTTTTGGGGACAGCTTGTACGTGGCTTGCATTAGCTTCGCATCAGTGGCCATTGCGGCGGCCTTGCTGCACAGCGAGTACTTTCTGCAGCGTATGGTTCGCACCACCGAATTTGTTTTTCTCGGCAAGAACGAGTAAAAGCGACCACCGGCATAGTGCAAAGATGCCAGGTGTGAGCTACACGTTTGTTTTGTGGGTGCTAACGTTTCCGTTCCTTCCACCACTATTTTTTTTTTTTTTAGATGAAGGAGTTTGATCTTACGGCATTTGTCAACTTGAGGGATGAAACGCTGGCCCTGCAGAACAGCACCATGAACGGTCTGGAGCCGTCGGAGACCGACCACGTGCCGGCCCCTGCCGAGAGGTGAGTCGGCGTTGTGGTGCCCCCACAACTCCTGCATGTATTCACACTTAGCAGTGAAAAGCCCTTAGGCTGTCTGGGAGAAAGAAAGAGTGGGATTTTCTCAGCACACAACTTAACTGTTCGTTGCCGAACGCTTGCTCTCCACCCAATATGTAGCACTAGCCGTTGGGACCAGGTGCAAAAGTTTCAGGGGTCATTCTTCGACTAAACTTTTTGTCCCCCCATTTTGCCCAAACGTAAAACTCCTCCAAAAACAAACAATCTAACCTTAGCCGTTTCAAAAGTCCCACGCATCATTCTCAAAGTCACTGGTTGGTACCACATGGCTTTGGAGAGGTGCTCAGTCGTCGCGACGCCTTGCCGAGTTAGAACGCGTCGTTTCCAGAAACTCGTGCATGGTTGCACCTTTTGTTCTCGACAGCTCCGCACTCGACTTACAAGGTGAATGGTGGTTTTGCACCTTCCGAGGTGCAAGCAATGGGTGTTTTACTGCAGATTTGCATTCTCACTGGTGCCAACTCAGATTTCGCAACCGTTTGTTGCTGGCCGCCTTAGCGCTGTGGCAGCGAGGTAGAGTTTGCCCGGCTGGCCATCTGCCAAACTCGATGCGAGTTGCCCCGCACAACACACTCTCGCCTTAGATCGTGCTGTCTCGGCGGCATCGCAAATACGGTGGCCCCCCGTCGGGAAGACGGACGTCTCATAAAACGCAATTCCACATGGAATGGTTCGGTCAACGGCGAGTTTGCGGCGGCGAGTTTCGATCGACAGAGTCGCTGACGTGTCTGCGCTCGCGCGGGTCTTTCCAGCGGCGGGCAACCCGAATCTGCCGGGAACGGGGAAGTCTTGGCAGCCCGACCGACCTTCAAGTTTCCAGACCTCCCACTGGACGTGAGGCATCAGCTGTCCCGGCTGAGGAAAGGGGACCTCGTGCCGACCACCCTCAGGAAGCGAATCGTGGCCCGCCTCTACTGCGCCCTCTCTGCGGGCACCCTGTAAGCCTGGTTCCGCGTCTTGTAAACCGGGAGTTCCAAGGTTTTTCGGTCTCGAGGAATGGTGGACCGCACGGATTGTCACTTTCTCGCATCTTGCTCGGACCCGGCATTGAGGGTGATCGAGCTTTATCACTCAACTTAGTGCCCCGATTGAGCTCATTCCACATCACTAGTGGTTCTAACAAAAAGAAATTAAACGACTGTTTGTGTTAACAGTGTCGTGCAGTGTACCTCAATTGAATGGCAAGGGATCAACATTGACGAAGTAGAATGGTGCTGGAGCCTACAGGCTGCATAGTAAGCAATGCTGCAGAGTGTTTGGTTTGACTCGTAGCTATGGGCATCATTGGGCGGCTTGTGGCTTCCTAAACTAGTGCTTAAATTGGAAAGGCACTCCACTAATGGGCAGGATCAGTCTGGACAATTCAGGATTTTGGGGAGCCTGTGAAAGTTCAAGGGAAACCGCTGGGTCTCTAGGAACCCAGTTTAGTTAAGAACCCATGCTGTAAACTATGGAGTGGAAAGATGTCGAGGGGCCATTGTTAGACTACTGACAAGGCCCACGTCTCACAGGATTATTTTTTGCTCCTCAGATCAATCAGGTTGTCCAAGAGTAGACTATATCAGTGACGCCACGCGTGGGATGTGTTCGTCTCGCTCGTAATTGCCAATGAGCGACGGCACCGTCGGATCTCTTCCATCTTGATTTCGACGGTTTCTGCTAGTTTTCAAATGCCACGGTTTTTCACCCCACGCATATTTGTCTGGAAATTATGCGTGTTCGTTGCCTCCGTTGTTTCCTATTATTGAGGTGATCTAGGCTAATGTCAAATATATAAGGATAGAAAATACTCCTTTTGTTTGTTTGGAGACAGTGACGCATAGGTTTAGGATTGAGTTAATTTTATGTCCACGTTTTGTTGCTTATGATTTTAGGGCTCACGAATTTGTTGCTCATTATTTCATGTCCATTTTTTTTGCCCTCTTATTGTCTTTTTTTTTTCACCTGTTTCTTTAAAGGAGTTTGGGTTAAAACAAAATTATGCATCCAGGTACCCAGGGAGGCTCTACTCCACCGCAGCGGACGAGTTAGTGAGGAGGTTTCCTCAGCTGCGTGATGCTTCACCCACAGGATGCGTAAGTATAGACTTGGCAACCGTGGGGGACCTATTTACCGTAATATACCATAATCTATGGATTGCCGACTATGCTTTTGAAACATTTGGAATATAGAAAAATTACATTAAGTGCCCACGCCAGCAGACTTCACTTACTGAACTCACCAGAGTGCTCCTCCGTGTCGGCTGCTTCTCCAAGAAGCTGGTGCAAAGCGGCAAAGCTTTCCGCACGCGCATCGGTGCGAAGTGTAAAGCTCGATGCAGAAGCACCCGCATAAAGTAGGCTCGACGAGGGCAGCGTGGCCGCTTTCAAGATTAAGGGTTCCTCCCGACCCATGTACTGCTCCCATACCGTTCCATCGGATTAAACGAGGCCCTACGCTAGCTTGGGCTTCTTCTGCTTTTCTGGTCTTTGGCCATAGAGAGAACATGCCTCATTTGCCTTTGAAGGTTGTTGCCGAGCGTAGACATCTCAAGCGGTTGCTGCGATTCTGACCGACTGCGTTGATCCAAACGTCGTAGCTGAATGTGAGACCCGTCTGCATGCCGTCCCCCTTTTCTTTCCTTGGTCTCGGGTTGTCAAGACGTTGAAAATTCAACAGCTCGACTGCATGTTCTCTGTTGTTTATGTTATACCGTAAAATGCCGGGCAAGCGCCCACTCAAAATTTAGAGATAATCGAGACGAAATGGGGGATGGGCGCTTGTCCGGTCATCAATTTTACATATGAATGTACTGTGCGTATTTTCTCCGATCTTGCAAATTTGGGTATGGGCGCTTAATGTGGAATGGGCGGATGCGCGGTATTCTACGGTAATGCGCGAGCATGGTGAAGTTGGCCACACATGCTGCTACCGTGCGAAGGAAAGGGGGGTTTGAACCCCGCTTGGCCTTGTTCTTGCTTTTATTATCTCTACCCTTCTGGAAAGTTCCGGTGCATTCTCGGCTGTCATCGTGCATTCTGGTTTAGAACAACCACACGTATAAAAGCGGGGGTAGTATGACACTTCTGATTGGCTGTCCTTCCGTCAGCGATGCTGCATGCTTGTACCTTTCTCGTTATGTTTGTAGGCACGAGTTTGCCTCGTTAAGCATTAATTTCCAGTTCTACCTTTCACCTACCGTTTTTTTACATTTAGAAAGAACTTTGGAGTTATTGGTGTGGCCTATATCGCCCTTTCTAGAAAACATGGCACGAGGGAATGCGCAGTCGTGCGAAGAACATGCGCCGGAAGATGGGTCCGGGGATTCCGGAGGTGGACCGTGCCAAGGCCAAGGTCCGGCTACGCCTTGAAGCGACAAGGCCACTGGCCGCTTCCACAAGCGCAGACAGCGGCAAGTCATCCACCGGCCGTGCCTCGGCCATCCGATGCGTAAGCGCGCATTTTGTCATTTCCTGTGCGCGGGAGGAAAACGGAAGCAAACCGTCCGGTCGACACCGCTACTCACATATCTGGCAGCACTTGATACGAAAACTTGAAACCTTGTTAGAGTTGAATGCCCTAAAGCAGATCCAGAAGATCCGAGCATGTGTGGTATGATACGAGAGTGGCAGCGAGAAGCAGCGTCAGCCGGGCGGTTTGTTTTCTTTTTCTCCTGTTTCATAAGAATCATACCAAGTTTTTGTTTTTTCTGGCATGTTTTTTTCAAACACCTAAGTTCACGAAGTTTGAGTATGATAAATGCACTACCTAAAGACGTCCTTGCAAAAAGTTGCCTTGATCTCCGTTCATTGGCTTATTTATACAACTTTTTTATGCCCGCATAGCGCTCAAGAGCACCCTGTAGAAACGTGTCTCTATAGACCAACGCGCTGTTTACAAACAAGCCCTCCCGAGGTATGGACAAACTCTCAGGTTCCGCACATTGTATGGGCACTGTGGGTGCGAGGGAATCAGATTTGTGTGAAGTGAAGCGTGTGCTCGCCAATAGCGGCGCCATCGCAGAGGCCCGACGTCAGCACCGTGTGTTGGTTTAATGGTTTTTAACACTTCCCACGTGAATTCTCTGTGCATTGTTAGGAACCTTAGACGTAGTACAAAAGTTAACAGGCTTATAATGGCCCGAGGAAATTCCAAACCATAAACCACTTAAGTTTTGTGCCATGACCTCCTTAGTGGGAAATATTAATGGACTGTGCTGACTGTGTGAGGGTGCCACGGGATATCACACCCTCACGGACCTCCGGTGGGTCGGGAGTTATTGTCCGGCAACATATGAGGATTGGTAAAAGACTGGTTTTTCTTTGCAAAGGACATACTACTCTTTACGGAATTCAGTGTCATCTGGCGGCTCTGTAGCAGTCTTGACTTTTGCCATACTAATGACAAAAGCATAGTATTTCATCTGTCATCGTCATTCTTGTATATCAGCGGCAAGCGAGAATGTGTTCTTCACTGTGCACTCCTTTCTCGATTCCTTTTAGTTTCAATGGTAGCAAAGAAACAACTGGTCCGTACAAAGTGCCGAGTAAAGTCCTCAATAAACTTAGCTATATCAAGGGGCTTTAGAGCCAAGTGCGCAAGAACAGATAGATTTAAGTCTGAAATGGATGCCGACACAGTGCTTGTATCCAATTTGCATCTCGCACGTGATGTCTCGAAAGCGTGATGCACGCAAGTCAAGTCGTCAAGCTAGCACGTCCATATTCTGAGGTTTAAAGAGCACCACCCCAAATAAAAAAGTAAATTTGTAAATTTGTGCGTAGACAACAAAGGTAGATCTGCCTTTGAGTTATGGTGACGCTGGTTTCCACTGTAGATGATAAATTTTGCCCATGCAATGCCACTGCCAGCCTGGAGTTCTTAACATGCATTGCGTATTAGTGATACACTGCCGCACCCCTGTACGATGCTTATCCACACTGGAAGGGGCAGAGGTGGGGATTAAACCCAGGATCCCCGAGTTCCGCAGCGCGAGTTTTTGCTCCACGTGCTCCGACCTGCGGTGCGCTACCACGTCCAGCCGCCGCTCCCCCCCCAGAAGCAACCGAGGAATTTTAAAAGGGTCCCTCGCATTGTTGGAATTGCAGCTGCCTCAGATAGAGCTTGGCAAAGAGGAGGACGAAGACACCGTCGGGGCGCTGGTGGGTTTCCTGAAGGCGGAGACCGAGAAGCCCAGTCGGGACATGGTCAAGATCAAGGTGGCCATGAACCGGACCTTCTTTGCCAGGAGGTACTGGATGACTGACCTCAGCCTCACCGTGGAACGCGTCACCCAACGCTACCCCGCGCTCAGGCTCGAAGAGGAGGCAAGTCTTGTGGATCGATCCCAATGTTCACACATTCTTTCGATGCTTGGGTAATATCAGTGGAGGTTACAATCGGAACTCCTTGAGCTGAAGTTCGTTAAAAAGGAATGTTTTTGCAGTATCGTAACTTTTACCATTTGCGGCAGAATCTGAATGGTACATCTTAAAGCGATAGCTTTAAGGAGCTCGTGCCGTGGAAAAGTGCCGTCCGCGTCAGTGGCATGGGACGGGAAAATCCTGATTGGTCGATAGGGTCGTGACTTCATGGCCACATGGCCTCGCGTGGGAATTTCAAACAACTCGCAGTGCTCCCATGAAACGTGACGTCACGCGTGGAATGAAAGTGATTGAAACACGACATGTAATACAAATTAAAGGTCGACACATGTCTCAAATGACTTCACTTTATAAAGTAATTCACTTGCCTTAAAACAGAAGTAGAAGAATTTTAGGCGGAGGTGGGATTCAAGTCCACGACCCTTCAGTTATGAGCCAGACGCGCTAGCGACTAGGCCACTTGGACGCGCTTTCATGGCTTGGGGAATGAGCAGGGGTTTATCTTTAGCTATCGCACTCCACTCTTAAAGGCGAAGCTTAAGGACACATGCAAAGGAAAAAAAAAAGTTTTTTTTAAAGAGCCTAGATAGAAAAAGAATATCATAAAACAAATTAACAACGAAGAAAAAAAAATTTTAAATCTCTATTTACGGCACGAAACAGATTTGTAGTCGACGCTCGCGGTAGCCGCCACTGGTCATGTGGTAGACTTGTGCGCTGCCATCGCCGCACACTGAGCGTGGTGCGTCGCAGGTTGAACGCGTTTCTCCACGCCACTGCACTCGGAAGGGAACACTTCGACGCGCCGCCGCTGTCAATTTCTGACTGGCGCAGAGGTCTATCACGTGGCGCTTGCGCTCCTTCAGGAGCTTCTTTTAGGCTCTAAAAGTTACTTATTAATCTTCATTTTTTGTTGCACTTCAAACGAAGATTAATAAGTAACTTTTAGAGCCCATATGAACCTCCCGAAAGACCACAAGGACCACGTGACCATAGCGACCAGTCTTCCGCGGGCTCCCGCGGGCCCCCGCGGGCGCCAACTACAAATTTGTTTCGCGCCATAAATATAGCCCTACAAATTTTTTTTTTTTTTTTTCATTGTAAATTTATTTTAAGACATTTTTTTTCATCTAGGCTGTTTAAAAGTATGTTTTTTTTTCTCTGCACATGTGGTTTTTAAGCGTCCTCCTGTATTTTCTTTTTTTTTTTTTGTTAAACTGTAATAAAAATTGTCTGATCTGAGAAACGTGGCAACCATTGTCACTTTGGGGGGCCGTTAGGTGAAATGGGAAGCAGCTGTCGGAGAGCAATTTATTTCAAGAGAACTTTCAAGGTTGGAAAGAACTTGCCCACCCTTTCAAATACAAAGGCAATTATATCAATAATCGTTACCGAAGAGTGTCGATCTATTAGAGCAAGCAAAATTTCGAAGCCCGTCGAGCTAACCTGATGCTCCCGTGTCTATGCTGCGTTTCACGATAACTTGGCAAATTCTGGAGGCTGCGAACCCCGCGACCCAATATAAGAACGCCAGAGCAAGGTACGTGATAACACTCCATGGTCGAAGCCATGGAGGCCTCGTTAGCGCCGCAGTAACAGCGCCGTCGCGACAAAAAGTTGTTCTAGGCTTCTTTTCATTTAACAGCAATTGAACTCGCGCGATTCCTTCTCTGACGAGAATATATGAAGAATAAAGAATAAATAATCACAAATTTATGAATTTCACAAATTAAACCGAAAAAGTGACGCCACATCTGTATCCGCTCCCGATTGTTCTCCTTGTGGCGCCATGGCGGTTGGCGCCATGGCGGTTGGCGATCGCCGGCGATCGCAGCCGTGTAATCGTCCATTTCCACTCAAAACACCGCACTGTGCCCTGGCATTAGCACCCGTCACAAATTCGCGGCTAAATTGAGCGTATGGTTGTCTCATGAACTGTTCCCAAAGTGCTCGCTATTCTAGTGGACGGAAATGTTGCCGCAGTGGACGTTCATCCAAAGTTGGTTGGTATCGGAGCAGACGACTCTTAGCTAGCAGACGACAGCCGGTTCCTCCGGACCTCGCGCCTCACATTTGGCGTAGTGACACAAATGCTACCATGACGTCGGGTCACGTGCCTTGCTCCGACGCTCTTATTGGGTCACGGGGCCCTAGCCTCCACAGTTCGCCAAGTTATCGTGAAACAGAGTGTGGCAGTCCGATGCATGGTGCAATGATGGAAGTTCTGTGCCATTTGTGCCAAATTGCGTTATGAACGAAAGTCTGCTACATCTTGCTCCAAAATGCCATTTTTGCTACGAATTGCACCACACCTGTGTCAAAATAAACCTCAAGCAAAAAAATAAAATTTTGATTACTGGTTGACCCTAATATTCAGAAAAGTAGAAGGGAAGGAAAATTGTACAAATAAGAATTTTTCACTGCATTTCGCATCCATTTAACGAACCCCGATCTAACGAAATTCATGAACTAACAACATTTTTTTCGTCTCCTTGTCTTGCTTTCATTGAAGACAATGTATTTTACTCTCGATTTAGCGAAGTACTTTTGCACCGCAGTTTCGATTTAATGAAGTCTTTGGAAATCGCACATATACCTGTCGGCAGCCTCCGCAAGAAAAAATAAATAAATAACAGAAACAAACTTCATTCTCGAAAACTGTGCAAAGAAATGTGCGGTCATGATCTCTTTCACAAATCATGTCGTCGGCGTCGTACAACGAAATCTCGCACTTCGCAAATGACAGCATCAACCTCATCTTTCGCGATTGCTTGGTGATCGCATTGCACATCACGAGTATGGACGCGCACTTTTGCGGCATACATTGCAAGCCTAACCTCCAACTCCGGAAGGCATCCCCACCTATCCAGACTTTGGCCCGCGGAAGCCTCATTGCCGTCACAGTTAAGATCCCGCGCCATTGCAGACTCCACTGGAGAACAACCCACTCCGACGGGTCCAACTGGCATCCAGCAGTGCAGTTGTTGGTTGCTTCTGGATGAAGAATGTCTATAAACGAACACCAAAACCTAAACTGCCCAGATCCCGCATGTCAATTAAAAAAAAAACATAGTTGGCACCCCAGCATGATTTTGACACTCAATCAAACGACTTGCGACTGCGAAAAGAAGCCGCAGGGAGTGAGGCATGAGGCTGTTCCAGCGGCCTCCGGAGTGGTTCTTGCAAGAAGTGCTGTCACCCCCGGGAGCCGGGCGTGCCGTGTGCTGTTCACCACTGTACATTCGGGATAATTTGCGAAACGCTATCAATAATACTCGTTCGTGCAAATAAAAAAAAAAAAAAGATCTTGTAAAATGAGCGCACAGTATGGCGCAATGCTACAGGTACAGCGGCTGAACTTGTAACAAGCCAAGGTGTTCATGATGCCACGATTGTTTCGTTTTTGTCGGCGGTGGAAGGAATGCTTTGGTTTGATTGTAAGTCAACCTCAGACTTTAAACTTTCAAAGCTTGAAAAATGGGTCGACCTAGATTCATGTAAATACGATATGAAATTTCGCGGAGTTCACTATCGACGATTTTAAGGTTGAGAGACAGCATTATGGCTACTGTAAGTGCCAGTGGTTGCTTTCCCGATTGCACACTCTCCTGCGGTGCTAGGTGCTGCTACCATGAACATAGAAAATGAGGGTCGATGGGGGTCTATTATTGCCACAATATGTAGTGGAATCTTATTTGTAAAGCTCACTTGCGAGATGTGAGGCTAGTTGGAGGTTGTTGGGAGCCTGGAAGGCCAATTGCAATGACAAAAACAAAATCCTTGATCCAACGAAATTCACGATTTAACAAAGTTTTCGGCTCAAAAGACAACTTCGGTAAATCGAGGTTCAACTGTAGATTGTTCCGTCTTGAGTCGGAGCATATTCGAAGGGTTGAACACATTGGTTTAGCCGATGAAAGAACACATACAAGGAGATGACGAATGCCAGGATGCCGCACTTTGATGATGCGAATCAGCTGGTCAGAGCCATTGATGCTGGACATCGACCACTCTGGCTGGTTTATGTGCTGCCGGGTTGATTTCTGGCATCGTCTAAATTACCAGACGCTGTCGTCAATGTCGGGAACTAAGAGTCCCGCGAAAACTTTGTGAAATGGAAGGATTGCCGATTGCATTACTGTGATAAAACAGAACCAGGGTCTTGCACTCCTGATGAGATCACTGATAACTATATCTGCCAAATACCTTCGTGCTCTGGCTGCAAAGTACCGTGGAACTTGCGCCGTTCACATCAACCTCTACCGCCTCTCACCGGCGTGCACGCGTCTTGCTTCGCCGCTTTCCAGCAGAGTGCTAGGAGTAGCGGCTGAGCTGGGGAAACAGATGTTGGCATCTGCTCCAAAAGCATCAGTGGCTGCTCCAGACCAATATTTTGCCTGCTACAGAACTGCTACAAAAGGTCAAATACTGCTTCCACCACTGATGGTGGTGAAGCTTGACGTGCATGCCATTTCAAAGTAATGAAGCACGATTATGAACTTTGAACTCCACACCTCTGCTGTGAATGGCTTTCTCCAGAAAAAGAGATAGTAAAATGAACAGGCTGTTGTCGAAGCCTCAGTCCCTTGTAAGCTTAGTTCAAGGTCATGCTGCCTGTAAGATATAGCTACCACGAGCAACCGATCGCCAGTTTATCTCGTTTCTTACTCTCAACTGAGAGGCTGTCACTAAAGCGTCTAGTGTGCCAGTAAATTTCGACGTCCATTTGCACTTGTGCAAGCTCTACTGCTCAGTTGTTCAAAGAACTGTGCATGACGGTGCTCTCATCGCCGCATCTTCCCCACCCTGGAGCAGATCCGGTACGAGTTCCAGCGGCTGACGCAGAAGGATGCTGCGGCCGGCCTGCAGGCATTCCTGGAGCACAAGATCGATCGGGTCTCGCACTGCTCATGGAGAAGCCAGCACAAGGGAGAAGGCCAACGAAGTGATGAAGGACGCGGGCTCCTGCCTCCCAGCGCAGACCAAGAGTGAGTCGACCTACTTCGTCTCACTCTCACTTCTACACGGACACGACGCTACATACCATGCAGACGGCGTGATGCTTAGAGGAACACTGACACTTCTACAAGAAAGTTTTTTTAATTTTTTGTTAGGCGATTTGTTGTGGTGTCAGGAGACTACTCAATCAATATTTTGCTGCAGAGTCACGTATACTTTTAATAAAGCCAAAAAAAAGAACTGTTTCATACCGAAACACGAGCACGAAAGCTCACGGCCGGAGGTCGACGTCTGTGTCCCCGTGTCTGTTACGACGGACCGCAGCCTGCAGCATTTTCCGGAGGCTCCTGTGATATCTTTGTGAAATTTTTTACCGAGTTATGCTCCATCGGTTATTATTTCATGCCCCAACCCCAAGAAAAGCGTTGAAACACGAAAATAAGGTCTATACTTACACTTTTTTTTTTTTTTTTTTCTAGGCTTCCTGGCAACGGCATGCCTTTGCCTTTTACCAGGCTTGGTGCGGGAGAAGTCCGATCGGTTCCTGAAAAAATTGGTACGGTATTTATTATAGTCCCACATTTAGGTGGATTTCTTTGGAGGACATATATTATGGCATCAAGCTAGAATTGTCTCAGAACTTGCATATAATGGAATTTGATGTAGAAACAATCCACATGGAGACGACCCCTCACTCCTTGCGTTGATCTCGAAATTGGGTTCCTCGAGTTGCAAGTTTTCCTGCAATTCTTTAAATATTTTGCTGGCAGAAAGCCTTGTAACTGGGTCGACTGGCTGTTAAAGGGATGCTGAACCGAAAAACAGAATCTAAATTCTTTGTCGTTTTGATATTTACAGCACACGAATGGCTCTTAAATTACGGTACTTGAAACAATAAAGTAGTCTAAATTATATGATTTATGTAAATAAATATTCTAAGGTGCACCTGGCGAGTTTTTTGAAAGCTCGTTTCGTGACGACAACAAACTTGTAGTACGCAGAACGCGGCTATGGTGAGCCATCAAATTTGGCTCGGTTGGCTCCGACCTACCTCGTTGGCTCCGACGTGCGCTCACGCCGCGTGGTGGCGCGACGAAATGGAAATGCGACGTGCGAACCCTGTCCCGAAACGATGAGATAAATTTTTAAAAGAAATGCAATTTTATCTGATAAATTTGTCGAACAGTGTTCATCATGTCGTTTTTGACACGACACCTATGCGGCGCCGAACGGCCTAGCGAGCGTCGCGAGCAAGCGGAATCTTGGCGGCATCAAACATCAGCGTTGTCGAAGTCTCCGTGGTCGCCGTCGTCATGGCCAAATTATCAGCACGGGAAAGAAATCGCCGATCTCCGAAAAACCCACAGACCAAAGTCGCCGCCGTCGCTACGACGCAGGTGCAGAAGTGGACTGGGGGTGGCAGTGTGCAGGGTGGCTGGCGGGGCTTTATGGCTGGCAGGTAGTGCGCAGCTAACTTGGCTGGATTAGTTGGCAAACTTCCAACGCGACGGGCATCCGTCTACTATTATTCAAAGCGCAACTTTCTTCCACGCTGTGGCGCGTCGGCAGCTCGACTTGTTCACGTCAGTTCCGTTGCAGTTTGTTGACGTCAGTTCCGTTGCGAGTAATCCCAGAGGGCCTCGCGCGCATCGGAGGCTTCTGGCGCTTCTGGCTCAATCAGCGGTCGTCATTCCAAGAAATATAATAATCCGATCTCCATCCCTTTACATGAATAGCATTTTTAGGTATAGTGCGGTCCCGGGAAGCTTGTCCGGGGCTTATTTCGGCAACTTCAGATATCGGTTCAGCATCCCTTTAAGCTTTTCATTATGTTTTGTAACATGTGGAAATTAAGAATGTAAGTCCTTTACGTTAGCTCATATTCCGATATTTCCCATTCAGTTAACGGGCAAAATGTCTCTTACCGATTTTGCACAGCTTTGGTTTTTCCGCAGAGTAAAGTTGTAAGTTTGATATGCTGACGGAGGTTACCTGAGGCACTTGTATAAGCAAAAAGAATGTTTAGCAGAGATTAAAGGTCAACTCCACCTCATTTTTGTTTTTGGAAAAACGATGCAGTCCTTTTAAGTATCACCTAGGAAGGCCACACGTCAAATATTACAACCTAGTTCTGTCTAAATGTTTCTTAAACGGTCCGGCAAACTTTGCAACTCGCCAAGTTGCAGAAATCGGCTAACTTGAGCGGGCGAATTGAGGCGCAGCGAAGAGCGCAGTGAAGGCTACGAAGTGGGCGTGGCCAACATTGAGCTAAACATCATCACCATTGCCCCCTTTTTTCTTGTTTTTACTTCTCCAAGCAAGCGTAACGGGTAACATCAGCAACGTTACCTCTCGGCGCTCAGTGGTGTCCACATGATTGGCATAACGCGCCCTGCGCAGCGCTCTTGTGAGCCATCCGGCCGCCCCGCTGTGGTTCCGCCGTTACCGCCGTCTCCCGCGTCACAACTGTCGTCGTTGTCTCACCGTTTGTGATTATTGTTTCTGGTATGAAACAGTTTCGTCCACACTGCGGACACTATGTGCGCAAACCGTGGTAAAGAGTGTGGTGCAGACGGTACTTGCACCTGGCACACACCCGCCCCTATCCCGCCCTTTGTTGCGTAGAGGATCACATGACACCTTCGCACCACGTGATAGCCGTATTCCTGGATTGGATTGGATTGGGGTCTGCGGCTTTCCCCTTTGCATCGGGTGATCAACAGTAATGGATACTGGATCTAGCCTAGTCAGTCGCACCTCCCGCGATTTCCGCTTCCGCTTGGTGTTCTGTTGGTCGATTGCACTCCCTCTGCCAATGTGTCTCTCTCCACCAGACCTCCAGCCGCCTTTTCGTCACCTCTATCGCCGATTGAACATTCTTTTCTTCTTCTTCTCCTTGCTCTTTACCGATTCGGAACCTACTGGTAGCACCGTCGTACTAGGGATCGGTACAATCTGCTGGCACTGCAGCACCAGGTGCTCCGTCGTCTCGTCGGTCTGCCCGCAGAGTGAGCACGTCCTCTCCTGCCCCTCTGCGAACCTGGCTCTCCACATCCGGGTCTGTAATGTACCCATGCGGGCCTCTGCGAGGAGTCCACTGCCTGTCGAGTTGTTGTACCAGGGCTCTTTTCTTATGGACTCCTTCTCTGCGTAGTACATCGCGAAGGACGGCTTCGCCGCAGCTCTCGTTCTCCACCTCTCCGTCTCCACTGCTCGGATGCCCTCGCTGATTGCCGCTCAGCCCACCCGGTTCTCGCCCGCTAACTCCAGCCAGGTCGGTTCGAACCCATAGCAGTCCCATGGGCTTCGGAGGCGGTGCATCCATTTCTTTCCTGGTATATCATGTAGCGCAAGTTGCGGTGGGCCCAATTTCTATCCGGGAGTCCGTGCACTTTCCTCTCATAAAGAAAAGAGAAGCTTAGTGTGCAGTAAAATGAATAAGAGACTAAAACAATGGTTTTTAACATTGATACATGCATTTGAATTACTCCTTGGTGAAAGTGCTGATGTTATTTTTAAATATAAATTGAGTGTGCTAGCTTCAAAGTGGTTCTAATATGTTTGCACAATTGGCAATATATTAACATTCCAGGAGCATATTTGTTATTGCAGTGGTTGCCACCATTTCGGGGTATGTTTCATGTTTGGAATATATAGCAAAAGTTGCTTTCTTTTCAACTCTGGTGATGCATTAAATTGTCCACAGTCTCCTGAAGTTTCACGAGTAGGTTCCAATTCATCGGAAAGTCACACTTAATTTGATCATTTACAGCGTGTAACTGCTTTAATGTTAGCATAACAGAATTGACTGATTACAGTATTTGATAACATTGCATCGTTCCTATTATTTTGTTTTTTTTCTAACCCCCTTCCTATTATTATTATTATTATTATTTTTCTAACCCATTGTTGCGTTACATTACGTTATGTTGCATTATCTTACGAAAGCTTACGTCGGCTTACTTTGAGAGTCACAGAGACATCTGTGCTTCAAATGAAGCGTGGCAAGCAGTTCAAGAAGTAGACTAGCATGCGACATTCGAGGCACTGATGTTCCGGTGACTTAAAGGGATACTACAACGAAATTTCGGCGCTCATTTTTTGGTCTATATCTGTTCAAAAGAGCAGTATCACATGGAACATACCAATATCTTGTTAAAAAGTCTCGAAAAGGAATTTTAAAATGAATTAACGATTAGCAAAGAGCACCTGGTGGATGTCGCTAACGCCTCGTTTGTAATGTTCGTCTAGGAACCTTGACAGCTAGTGACGGAGGTTGTCTCGCCTCCGGCCACGACGAGAGAAGGGGGGAAGGAGGAACTCCCCTCTTCCGAGAATCCCTTTTGTGTGTTGCAGAAGTCGCTATTGTCCCCCTACAAGATTATAGAAGATTAACCCGTCACTCAAAATTCGTACAAAAGCAGCCGCTTTGGTGGCTGGAACGACTAGGCCATCCTCTCGGCGTCAGCCTCGCCGTAGCTTTGCTTGTCTCGAGACGACCTACGTCACGATTGCGTTGGATGTCACGTGCTCTAAGCTGGGCCTTCTCCGAGCGCTTGCCAGATTGGGCCGTTTATAACGAAAAATACAGCCACCAGGATCAAAATACAAACGTGCGATTGTCATTTACGAATATTGTGGATCATATTCAACCTATTTTTGAACACGACGGGAATATTTCAAATTTCGTTGAAGTATCCCTTTAAGGGGGATACGGCCCCGAAATTCAAGTTTTTTACGAATAAATGCATTTTCAAAAATATTATGTTTGGGTTCACTATATTCTGAAGCATAGTTTCAGAAAGTTTCATTTATAAATGTGTCGTCCGAAAATTAAAAAAAAGCAAGTTGAAACTTCAAACGCATTTTCCTCAGTTTCACTTTTTGTCAGGCATTCTTGTTTTAGGAAAGCTATCATTTGACATTCTGAATAGAGAAAGACATCATTCAGGTTTTCTGGGACTGAAAAATTTCTGGGGAACAAGATAGACTACTTCACGGTTAAAAAAATCTACTCCTTCATGAAAAAAAAAAAAATTGTTGAAACAAAAATTTTACATTTTTTTTTAATTTTGGGATGTTGTTATTTTTGTTATAATTGAATGTTTTGCAATTTATATTTAATCTAGGTTGCACTGTAGGTATTGTTCTTCACAATAAAGCAAGAAGTTTGCCGCCAGCTGGTATTATTTTTCTACGATAGACTCTTAGTGAAGTGTCTTTTTTCTGAAGTGCGAGAACCGTAGCATACTGCAAAGTTGACCGATAATGCTAAAACTTTGCAGACTATCCTTCCTCATAGTGCTGAAATAACCCTCAAAATTTGAACCAAATTGGATGAAGGGTTCAAAATTTGACCCTCCCAGGCCATATCCCCCCTTAAACATAATGTAAGAAAATGCAGGGAAACTCGCTTGTGTGAATAGGCCTATAGGTGGTCTTTCATTTCCTCAGGAGCCAGGCACACAGCACCACCACCCCACCATCATCTTCGCTGGAAAGGACGCCTTCAACTCATCCATAGTTCAAGTTGCCTTCGAGGACATCGTCATCACTGTGGTAGACATCAAGCACGCCATCTCCCTGATGATCTGCATGTACTGGGCGTTCACGTGGAGTATGTCACGGAAGCCAGAAACACCTTGTCCATCCTGGAGTATGTCTATTGGCGTGAGGCACACGCAACTCGGCACGAGTGCGCTGAAATTCGTCAGTTCGTTGTAAATATACGAGCAGCTTTCATCCGTCACCCCCATGGACGGTCCATTTGTCGGGTGCATTCCACCCTTTTATCGTGTTCACCTCGGGCATCTGTAAATAAACGGTTATAGTCTTTCCAAGGAGTGAAATGCCCCGTTTTGATCGATAGTGGAATGGGAGAGATAAGGAAAAGTGCCAAAAGAAATATGGGGGAAGAAGAGAGACTCGGACGGGATGAGACTTTGTCCCGTTTGGTCTCCCGAATTTGTCCCCGCATTTCTTTGGTACCTTTTTAGTACTTACAGTTTGAAAGTTATTGTTGGGGGTTGAGTCTCACTCGTGATATGGGCATCTGGAAGGGCTATATCTCTTCCCACAGCCATGTTTACTGATGATAGAATCTGTTTACCTAAAGGACAGCTGCTGCACCGAGCTCCCTGTGAACCGTGTTGCACCAACTCAAAGAAAAGCCCATGTGTTCTGCCTTTCCGAGGGTTTAAAGCTGCCATCACACTGCTATACATTGTATGAAGGGCAGTCTGCAGTCTTGTGTTCCTTTCTTGTACGTGAGAGTCCTGGCACATTGGTCATACGAAAACTGCCCGCTTTAGGCATGTTCGAAGCACACAAATGCATAAAGCAAACATCTTGATGAATTACCCGAGACTGGACGAAAACCTAGAAACATCATACATTAAAGAGAAAAGAAAAAAAAAGAGTGACAGCAAGACAAGGTCTCAAACTCGGCTAAAAGTTTATCCAGTAAACCTCTCTTGTATACATCCTACCTTCAAGTTCGCCCCCTTTTCCACAAAAAAAAGTCGGATCGTTCACTTAGCACGAAACCTAGAACACTTCGCCCTGCCACTTTCCCCCTTTTTTTCTGAACAAATGCATTTTGCGTGTGTCTTCCTGCACCCTCGTATGGATGCTTACAATGGCAAACTGGTATGCCCTCCGCGAAACAGATGTGTCATTGACCTTCACTTCTACACATTCCCTTCAAAAAAGAACAAAAAAACACTTAAATTTGTAGAAAGGCTTTGAAAGCGTTACTGATCTGCAAAGATGCTTGACTTATACAAGTGCCTATCGTCTTTATTCAAACTGTTCTTACCAATATTTTCATGTCATTACGTTCTTTGCGCAAGACTTCTGTTTCTGCCCACTGGATTGCGCAATTACTGCATTCCTGGGCATGCTTCGCTACTTCTGGGTTGGGAGCTCTGATTTTGATGTTTCGCCTAGGCCCAGTTAGTCTGTCATTTAGACATTAAGAAGTTTGGTCCATGTATTTGACACCGCAAGCCAAAGGAATCTCGTACAATACCCCACTTTCACAGGGAACCGATTTCTCTCTATGTGCTTTTAGGCCTCCCTTCCTCTCTGCAAGAAAAGGAGTAAGGTTCCCCAACTTGAAGTCTGTGCTAAGCGCAACGTGCACACCAAACTTTTTTTGCACATGCCTTCAGATTGTGCAATATGATAATATGGCATAACCACATACCGTTTCTTAGGTCTCTCCTCTCCCCTTTCTTTTTCGCTCATTGGAGTCATTTGCCTACCGATGAAGCCTTCCTCGTAACCCGCGCCACATTGTCTTTCATGCTGCCTTTTTACTGAGCTTGCCAGATAAGGGATACACAATCTGTTCATTGCATTGGTGATAAGAGACCTTACCGCTCCCGCTTTCATCATTTTAGAGTGACAACTTCTTGGAAGAACAGGCTTTATAGATTGACTTTTTTATACTCCCAACATAAACCCTGCCTTACATGAACCCATAAGTGAAAAAATTGCAACACTTCCCTCTCCGGCTGTTCCACAGTGAACCTCAATTTGGCTGCTGACTTTTTTATTAGTCTTTCGATTTTTTCCTCTACTCCGCTGCGAAACGAACACACTATGATGTCGACATACCACCTGACCACGCAGCTCTCAGAAGGTAATTCCTTGATGCCCTCAGCTATGGCAGAGTCCAAAGGGTTCAAATAGATTTCTGCCAGTACTGGTGCCACCAACGAACCTAAACACAACCCTTCTTTATGAACATACGTCTTGCCCTCATATTCCACAACTGTAGAGTAAAGATAAAACTAAAGTTGTCACAAAACCATCTACCGATACGCCCGATCCTGATTGAATTTTTTTCCGAGCTGAGCTCCAGTACATTCCTCACTCTCTTCATTAGTAATAACTAACGAATAATATATATCCTTGGATGTCCATAGATAGGACTGAGCACTGCTTTCTACGGTTCATGTTCAATATGTCAATCAATTCATTCGTGTTTTCAGTGGCATTTTTGGAGATGGACATACTCTAGCCCCTGTTGAAGGAACTTAGATATAACTCTTTGCCACGTTCCATTCTCATTAACGACTGTGTGAAAAAGAAGCTCCGGCTTGTGATCTATGAGAAAGAACTTCTCCAAGTTGAACGTCTTGAACTCGTCACCTTCTTGGCCATACCCTCGAAATCCTCCAAAAGCTAGGGCATCAATAGTAAATATCAAAAGTTGAAAGGTCAAGGACAAGACGTAGAACAAGGTGGGACATGACAAAATGCTGTATGAGGGGGAGGGGGGAGAGGAGGTCCCAGCCAAATGGAAGATTTCGGGGGGGGGGGGGGCATGAACCCCCCCCCCCCCCCCCCTGGCTACGTGCCTGGTTCAGGGTATCGTAGCGGGTTGCAGAGAGCGTTGCGGGACGGCGAAAACGATCTCCGAAAACTCCCCAATAAGGGACCTTACCTGGATGGATGGATGGATGAATACGGCTGAGATAGCTGGGAAGTTTGCGTGGCGCCCCCTTACGGCGAATCGGGATGACGTCACGCCGAGAACAGAATTTCGCCCCGACTCGCCCAGCTCGCCTTGTGGAGGCTGGGACGACGTTAACTGACGGCGCGCACGTTTCGATCTACTTCGTTTTTTTGCGCGTTTTTTGTAGGAAGTGTACATTTTCATATACGGTTTTATTGAGGTATGGCCTGTAGCTGCAGGCGAAACTTCAACCAACATTTCAGGCATGTTGACAGCTAGGGCAGGCAGCGTGCGAATCACAGCTGGAATATGAAAATGAAGAGATGTGGCTACACTTGCAGGAGCATTGCGATAGATTTACATCTCGCACAATCACTGACGTAATTTTGTCCACCATTTTGTTGTTTTGAGCTGTTTAGCGTGTGCAGAAGGCAAGCATTCCAAGGATTTACATGACCCCTTACATGCGTAGTGCACAGAAGATTACAAGTCTTACCACGCTGACATCTCCTCAACAGGCTGCGATGTAATTCTTAATATTAGTAAATTGTTTGAAAAATAAACTAACAACAAAATGGCGGATTGACGTCATATGAAAACAACCTATACAATTATGTATGCTATTTCGTTTATTATTATCATTATTATTATTATTTTCTTCTCAACAAAACCGCCGAATCAGAAAAAGCAAGCTTCACGCTGCTCGAGCATCGTGTTAAATATAGTTTGGGCCATGGAGAGAGAATCGCAAGTGAGACAGCCCAAGTACAGGGGCAAAAAAAAAAAAAAAAGAAGGAACACAGGCATATACCAGTTATTTATTTATATCTATTTACATTGCTCGCATTTCACCTTTCCTAATTCTAGAAGCTTATGCAAACTGTCACCTTCATCAGGTTCTACAGGTACTGCTACTAGTGCAGCATTTTCCACTGGACAGCAGTTCAAACGCTTGATGGTCCTTCTGTTTTCCTCTGTTGTCAGAGGGTCCAGCTGTAGGGAGTTTGGATATGGCGTACTAGAACTGGGACACCATAGTTTGGAGGCTGAGAAAGCCTTTGTGAACCTGAAACAATTTTTTTTTTTTTTTTTACTTGGAAATGACAACTAAAACTAAACAGTATTTTCCGAATACACAAGGCTGGAGTAAAGAAATGGTGCCCGGAAAAAGTACAAACATTCCAAATTACTGCAATATATTGCTGTGCATATTTTGGGCAGTTCAATACAGTACCTCAAATAGAGAACTGGTTGTTTTTCCCGCCATAGAAACACGTTTCAACTAAATGTGCGTGACCCCCCCCCCCCAAAAAAAAAAAAAAGAATAAAAAAGAAACACGTTTGCATACGCTTACGAACAATATAATTAATTCACAAGAAGCTACAGTTATGTAAAATACCCTAAAATATAAAAAGCCGAACCAGCGCATCCAGAGTGGCACTCCCAGAGTCAGGGTCGCGAGCTAATTTGTTTACCGCCCAAAGGCCTTTGACGTTGTTGGTTGAGAATGCAGCGACTTCAAGCGTCCACCATGCTTTTCACGAACATCAACAAACTAATCGAATTCATCGTTCGACGCCATCTTCCTTTCTTGCCGGAGCGATGGGACAATCTGTAGGAAAGGGACAGTTTGTCTTTGGTTCCTAGCAGAGTACGGGTATAAACAAGCGTCGGTGACTTGACCAACGTAACCTCAAAACACGGTGACGTGTATTCCTCGACCTGGAGAAAACTTTGACGCTGTTGGTTGAGAATGCAGCGACTTCAAGCGTCCACCATGCTTTTCACGAACATCAACAAACTAATCGAATTCATCGTTCGACGCCATCTTCCTTTCTTGCCGGAGCGATGGGACAATCTGTAGGAAAGGGACAGTTTGTCTTTGGTTCCTAGCAGAGTACGGGTATAAACAAGCGTCGGTGACTTGACCAACGTAACCTCAAAACACGGTGACGTGTATTCCTCTACCTGGAGAAAACTTTGACGCTGTTGGTTGAGAATGCAGCGACTTCAAGCGTCCACCATGCTTTTCACGAACATCAACAAACTAATCGAATTCATCGTTCGACGCCATCTTCCTTTCTTGCCGGAGCGATGGGACAATCTGTAGGAAAGGGACAGTTTGTCTTTGGTTCCTAGCAGAGTACGGGTATAAACAAGCGTCGGTGACTTGACCAACGTAACCTCAAAACACGGTGACGTGTATTCCTCGACCTGGAGAAAACTTTGACGCTGTTGGTTGAGAATGCAGCGACTTCAAGCGTCCACCATGCTTTTCACGAACATCAACAAACTAATCGAATTCATCGTTCGACGCCATCTTCCTTTCTCGCCGGAGCGATGGGACAATCTGTAGGAAAGGGACAGTTTGTCTTTGGTTCCTAGCAGAGTACGGGTATAAACAAGCGTCGGTGACTTGACCAACGTAACCTCAAAACACGGTGACGTGTATTCCTCGACCTGGAGAAAACTTTGACGCTGTTGGTTGAGAATGCAGCGACTTCAAGCGTCCACCATGCTTTTCACGAACATCAACAAACTAATCGAATTCATCGTTCGACGCCATCTTCCTTTCTTGCCGGAGCGATGGGACAATCTGTAGGAAAGGGACAGTTTGTCTTTGGTTCCTAGCAGAGTACGGGTATTAGCAAGCGTCGGTGACTTGACCAACGTAACCTCAAAACACGGTGACGTGTATTCCTCTACCTGGAGAAAACTTTGACGCTGTTGGTTGAGAATGCAGCGACTTCAAGCGTCCACCATGCTTTTCACGAACATCAACAAACTAATCGAATTCATCGTTCGACGCCATCTTCCTTTCTTGCCGGAGCGATGGGACAATCTGTAGGAAAGGGACAGTTTGTCTTTGGTTCCTAGCAGAGTACGGGTATTAGCAAGCGTCGGTGACTTGACCAACGTAACCTCAAAACACGGTGACGTGTATTCCTCTACCTGGAGAAAACTTTGACGCTGTTGGTTGAGAATGCAGCGACTTCAAGCGTCCACCATGCTTTTCACGAACATCAACAAACTAATCGAATTCATCGTTCGACGCCATCTTCCTTTCTTGCCGGAGCGATGGGACAATCTGTAGGAAAGGGACAGTTTGTCTTTGGTTCCTAGCAGAGTACGGGTATTAGCAAGCGTCGGTGACTTGACCAACGTAACCTCAAAACACGGTGACGTGTATTCCTCTACCTGGAGAAAACTTTGACGCTGTTGGTTGAGAATGCAGCGACTTCAAGCGTCCACCATGCTTTTCACGAACATCAACAAACTAATCGAATTCATCGTTCGACGCCATCTTCCTTTCTTGCCGGAGCGATGGGACAATCTGTAGGAAAGGGACAGTTTGTCTTTGGTTCCTAGCAGAGTACGGGTATTAGCAAGCGTCGGTGACTTGACCAACGTAACCTCAAAACACGGTGACGTGTATTCCTCTACCTGGAGAAAACTTTGACGCTGTTGGTTGAGAATGCAGCGACTTCAAGCGTCCACCATGCTTTTCACGAACATCAACAAACTAATCGAATTCATCGTTCGACGCCATCTTCCTTTCTTGCCGGAGCGATGGGACAATCTGTAGGAAAGGGACAGTTTGTCTTTGGTTCCTAGCAGAGTACGGGTATTAGCAAGCGTCGGTGACTTGACCAACGTAACCTCAAAACACGGTGACGTGTATTCCTCTACCTGGAGAAAACTTTGACGCTGTTGGTTGAGAATGCAGCGACTTCAAGCGTCCACCATGCTTTTCACGAACATCAACAAACTAATCGAATTCATCGTTCGACGCCATCTTCCTTTCTTGCCGGAGCGATGGGACAATCTGTAGGAAAGGGACAGTTTGTCTTTGGTTCCTAGCAGAGTACGGGTATTAGCAAGCGTCGGTGACTTGACCAACGTAACCTCAAAACACGGTGACGTGTATTCCTCTACCTGGAGAAAACTTTGACGCTGTTGGTTGAGAATGCAGCGACTTCAAGCGTCCACCATGCTTTTCACGAACATCAACAAACTAATCGAATTCATCGTTCGACGCCATCTTCCTTTCTTGCCGGAGCGATGGGACAATCTGTAGGAAAGGGACAGTTTGTCTTTGGTTCCTAGCAGAGTACGGGTATTAGCAAGCGTCGGTGACTTGACCAACGTAACCTCAAAACACGGTGACGTGTATTCCTCTACCTGGAGAAAACTTTGACGCTGTTGGTTGAGAATGCAGCGACTTCAAGCGTCCACCATGCTTTTCACGAACATCAACAAACTAATCGAATTCATCGTTCGACGCCATCTTCCTTTCTTGCCGGAGCGATGGGACAATCTGTAGGAAAGGGACAGTTTGTCTTTGGTTCCTAGCAGAGTACGGGTATTAGCAAGCGTCGGTGACTTGACCAACGTAACCTCAAAACACGGTGACGTGTATTCCTCTACCTGGAGAAAACTTTGACGCTGTTGGTTGAGAATGCAGCGACTTCAAGCGTCCACCATGCTTTTCACGAACATCAACAAACTAATCGAATTCATCGTTCGACGCCATCTTCCTTTCTTGCCGGAGCGATGGGACAATCTGTAGGAAAGGGACAGTTTGTCTTTGGTTCCTAGCAGAGTACGGGTATTAGCAAGCGTCGGTGACTTGACCAACGTAACCTCAAAACACGGTGACGTGTATTCCTCTACCTGGAGAAAACTTTGACGCTGTTGGTTGAGAATGCAGCGACTTCAAGCGTCCACCATGCTTTTCACGAACATCAACAAACTAATCGAATTCATCGTTCGACGCCATCTTCCTTTCTTGCCGGAGCGATGGGACAATCTGTAGGAAAGGGACAGTTTGTCTTTGGTTCCTAGCAGAGTACGGGTATTAGCAAGCGTCGGTGACTTGACCAACGTAACCTCAAAACACGGTGACGTGTATTCCTCTACCTGGAGAAAACTTTGACGCTGTTGGTTGAGAATGCAGCGACTTCAAGCGTCCACCATGCTTTTCACGAACATCAACAAACTAATCGAATTCATCGTTCGACGCCATCTTCCTTTCTTGCCGGAGCGATGGGACAATCTGTAGGAAAGGGACAGTTTGTCTTTGGTTCCTAGCAGAGTACGGGTATTAGCAAGCGTCGGTGACTTGACCAACGTAACCTCAAAACACGGTGACGTGTATTCCTCTACCTGGAGAAAACTTTGACGCTGTTGGTTGAGAATGCAGCGACTTCAAGCGTCCACCATGCTTTTCACGAACATCAACAAACTAATCGAATTCATCGTTCGACGCCATCTTCCTTTCTTGCCGGAGCGATGGGACAATCTGTAGGAAAGGGACAGTTTGTCTTTGGTTCCTAGCAGAGTACGGGTATTAGCAAGCGTCGGTGACTTGACCAACGTAACCTCAAAACACGGTGACGTGTATTCCTCTACCTGGAGAAAACTTTGACGCTGTTGGTTGAGAATGCAGCGACTTCAAGCGTCCACCATGCTTTTCACGAACATCAACAAACTAATCGAATTCATCGTTCGACGCCATCTTCCTTTCTTGCCGGAGCGATGGGACAATCTGTAGGAATGGGACAGTTTGTCTTTGGTTCCTAGCAGAGTACGGGTATTAGCAAGCGTCGGTGACTTGACCAACGTAACCTCAAAACACGGTGACGTGTATTCCTCTACCTGGAGAAAACTTTGACGCTGTTGGTTGAGAATGCAGCGACTTCAAGCGTCCACCATGCTTTTCACGAACATCAACAAACTAATCGAATTCATCGTTCGACGCCATCTTCCTTTCTTGCCGGAGCGATGGGACAATCTGTCGGAAAGGGACAGTTTGTCTTTGGTTCCTAGCAGAGTACGGGTATAAACAAGCGTCGGTGACTTGACCAACGTAACCTCAAAACACGGTGACGTGTATTCCTCGACCTGGAGAAAACTTTGACGCTGTTGGTGTAAGAACGCGACGACTTCAAGCTTCCCATATGATTTTGGCAGACGCCACCGAACTTGTCGTTCGACGCCATCTTTTTTTCTTGCCGGAACGGTGGGGCAATCCTCTCCTCTCGGCGGAGTACGGGGATGAGCAAGCATCCCTGATGTGACGCACCTGACCTCGAAGCGCAATGACGTTTGCTTCTCTCTATGGAATAAATCTCCGTCGTGTGAATACACCATTAGAAGCTTCAGCATGAGAGATACATGGCGGCGTGGGAAAGCCGGTTCTCGGATGTAGTGCTGCATAAAACTAACTTCCATCTTGTGAAGACTTAGCGTGTATTGTTCAGAAAAAAGTTGGCTTTCATTCGGGGACGTTAGGTAGATAACTCGACAGGCTGGGTTGTAATCGGAGAGTCAAGACTTTACCACGCATTTCGACCAGTAGGCCCAGGAATGGCACAAAAAGTGCCAAGAACGAGCCATCTCGCGTCGGCGTTAAATTAAGAGAGCACTGTACTTCAGTGGCGTCACGAGGGTCAGCGGTACCCGGGGCGGCAGCCCGCCGCGACACCCCCCCCCCCCCCCCCCCTCCCCTCGCTCTCGCGTGGCGCGTGGCCCGCCGCGACTCCCTCCCGTGGCCCGCCGCGACACCCCCCTGAGCGCTGCACCCCGGTCCGCCCCTCGCCCCCCCCCCCCCCCCCCCCCCCTTGTGACGCCACTGCTGTACTTTCCCAGGGTATATGTAAGTTTTCACTTACAAAAAGATAAAACAAGGATAAGAAGTCTTAAACGTGCCATTAGGCTTAGCGCGCGTGGAGAAGGGTCGTTGGAAAAGTTTATTTTTCACCGCAAAAATAAACTTTGCTTTGCCGAATGTTAATTTTCGCCCAAATGTAATGCTATCGGTCCGACCAGGTGCCAAAGTTTCAGCACTAGCCTTGACTTTATTCGACAGTTACACGGGATTTTCTTAAATGTTCAATGGAAAAATACCGGCCGACACAGCTCTCATATACATCTTGTGGCGCCAGGTACCGAGAACGGGCGAAAATGGGCCCCATTTTTTCCATTGAAACTTGCAGAAAATTACTCACAAGTTGTATAGTGCTGAAACTTTGGCACCCGGTTCGGACCACTGGCGCTACATTTGGGCGGAGAATGAGCCTTCGGCGATGCGTAGTTTATTTTTGCGGTGAAAATAGGTAAAATGTTGGAGAGTACACGATGCATATTTGAATAAGCAAGGCTTTAAAAAAAACCTAGCAAATTAGAAACCAATTTTCTTTAAAAAACACTTTTTTTTTATTTGCTTCGTGTTTTGCTAGTAACAACGTATGATTGCGTTTTATCAGAAAATATAAATATAAAAGAAAGTATTTTCTTTGTATGACTGCAATTGAAACTTGTCAGTAGTGCGTTGTGACAGTGCGTTCTCGCATAGGTGATATTCTGGACAATATATTGCGGCATGAATATGACGAATTATCTCAAAAGAATACTTAACACGTATGCCTAAAAATACCTGAAATTATGCGTAATTAGAAGTAAACGTTATTTTACTCCGCAATAAAGCTTGCCGTACGCTTGTCGTACGGCTTTGAACGCCGCACGTTTAAAAAGATTCAAGCTTTATTTCCGGTTATATACACAAACATAGCCTCCTTTATACTGAAAATGCCTGCTCAATGGTTTCTTTGTCGTCGTCGCGCCTACTTCACATATTTGCTACTAGGGGCGCCAAAACCCCATACAGAAAAGCAGACGACGCTTGTCCGCTGTCTGCTACTACAGTTCACTGTAGCTAGTGTAAGCTACGTTATCACGTTAAGCTATGTGATAACGTAAGTTTTCCATGTTAGGTTACGCGGTAACGTGACTTTACGTGTTTAAATAGGTCACGTGATCACGCAATGTTTTTGTGACAGGAGTAACTTCTTTCGGTTGTCGTTTGATTCTCAGAGCTCTAGAGCGCTTAGCCATAGCCGGCATTAGCCGGCATAGCTCAATAGCACGAGGCTGCCTGCAGCTCCCGGCACGCACACCGTGACGCCACACGGTGTGCGTGTGGCGTCACGTAGTAGAAGGTGGATATTTGGCACGGGTGGTGAATGAACATGTCAACTGCAGGGACTGCTTCCTACTGGTTATTAAGCAGGCTTCTACGGCTCACAGTGATTCCATCATCAGGCACCAGGACAGGGCAGGACTATACGATCCATCGGAGAAGCTAGTGAGGGTGCTGTATGCGCTGAAGAACTTCATAGAGGTTTTACTGAAAAAAAAAAACGAAATATGCTGAAAACGCCTTTGTATGTAGCTGATTAGACTTGCGTAGATACACTTATGCCATGGCATTCTGAAATGCGCAAAGGCAGATAAAGATGTAAACCATTACAAAGATTTCCTGCAAATTCTGTCTACTAAGTATTTCAGGCCAATTTCCACAAACTACTCTGCATCCGTGTCTGACAAGCGTGACCTCAAGGAGATCTTCTTCAACAAGACACTATCTAGGAAATCGTTAAAGCTCTAGAACTGCATCCATGAAACACAGTGCAGACCAGAAGAAACCGGTCAAAACATAAAAAAACTGTGAGCTTAAAAACAAAATTTTAAAATTGAAAATGTATTTTAAGATCCCCGGTCAGTGCGTTGCCGACGGGTGCGCAGGTTTTCGGTCAGCGAAGGCTCGTTCGCGGTCCTGAGAAAAATCCCTTGACTGCCGCATGTGGTCCGCGGGTCGTATGTTGTCCTGCTCTGCTCCAGAAGCAATAAAAACGCCAAGTGGCTGCTGTTGCGACGTCGTGAACGTCCGCCAGCCTCTCTGTCTCCTTTTTAATTTGGTTTGACTATTACTGTTGTCGCTGTGACAAGCACCAGAGGTCTGGTAACATTTCAGCATAGAAACAAAACCAAGAAGTGAAAGCTAAAAGAAAGGTTAAGACTTCTTTTATATATGAAAACTATACTGACGGTGCCCTGCGCTAGTTATGTAGCACGGGTTACAAATGTATTCAATTCACAAATGGCGTCACAGTGGACTGTAGCAGCGGGCAGCGGAGAAGCGTCGTCTGCATTTTTGTATAGGGTTTTGGCGCCTCTAGTGGCAAATTTGGGAAGCAGGCGCAACGACGACGAAGCATGGGGAAGCCAACCATTGGGCAGGCATTATCAGTATAAAGGAGGCTATGACACAAACTACTATATTTTACTTACATTTCGTGATAGATCGCGATTATACCTTGGTAAATGAAGCAAATGCAAGGTATATGTACATGGGTAGCGAAGCTTCCATAGAAGCCCACATGTCGAAAAAATGGCGGCCCATGGAGCTGCTTTAGCGCCATCTATGAGTCGTGGGGACACTTCCGGCGGAACAAAAAATAAACAGGAAATGACGACACTTCCGAAAAAAAAGTGACGTCATGCGTGCGTGCGGTTTGGCGCGAAAATTAAACAAAAAGAATTCCAGAGACTTCAGGTAAAATGAACGACATATACACTAAAAAGTCTCAAACATAGCTCTGTGTTTGAGCTTTGTTTGATACTTTTTAGTGTGTGTGTCGTTCTTTTTACCTGCAGTCTCGGGTTTTTCTTGGGATGTTTACTCTATACTGGATCGTTTACGTCCTTATTTGCCTTTGTTCTTATATTTTGTTCCAAATGTTTTTTTTCTGCAGCCGATCTGCTATGAGAGTAGTTCATTTCGTCACACCATCGTGTCTTTGCACTGTGGTTAAACTCGAGCCACAGTGTTTTGCTCTTTCTTCCTTCAGGATCCCTCGGAAATATTTGGGAAACCTTAAAGCGAATAATGTAATTTCACAAAAAAGGAGTGAATCCAATTGCTGGAGTGTGTTGCGTATGAACTACGCTACAGTAACTCTAATGCAAGTCCAACTTCGCATTAACAGTCGCGTTTTATTTGTTTTATTCACTTACAATCATTCAATCAGATTACTCACTAGAATCATACAATCGGTATTCACTATTTTGAAAGTGTAATGGTGAAAGAAAACTAGTAGATCGGTACATAAGGCACATTATAACATAATAAGACAATGTACAATCGGCTGGATGTTGTGAGGGAATTGACAGTTTACAGGCAGCCACTAATAACTCAGAGGTTTCACACTGTTCCGAGGACAACTGTGGTCACCACAGTAATACACAGAAAAAAACTACACTTGTCTACGCAGTCCTTGGGCACTGTACCATAATGCTGAAAATATTTTAACTTGCATCTGCTGGTGCTGCTACACTGCAACGCAACGATTGTTTGGTGCAGGTCAAGGAAGCCAAGTGGAGTAAACCGTCTTGGAGCCATGTGGTATGCTGCACTTCATAAGCCAGTGTTGCTTCACAGCTTTAAACGCTATATATGTGAATCAGTTAGAAGACTACATTACTCCTCAAGAAACCGAAGAAAATGAAAGGTTCGAATAGAACATGCCCACACCGCTTTAAAAAGTTCTCTAGGTGGTCTCACGTACGTAGCCTGTGCACTTGCTGCCTGGCTTTACACTTTGCTGCTGTATCTATCTCCGGCCAAACCGGCTCACAATGCTCAATCTAAGCTGTGCTTCAACGAGTGCAGCGACAGCAGGAGACACATGAACGCGGACACTCTTAACGACTTCGGCACCAGTCCTCATCTGACGTTGTCGTTGCAGCCTTCTTTGCAGCCTCTTGTTACGCTCTTGAAGCTGTCGCACCTTGACTCTCAGGGCGTTCACCTTCTTCTTGTCGATGCTGCGGCTTTTGCCGGGTGCTGCAATTTGATAAATGAACCAGATCAGGTCTCCAAGAAAAACTTGCATTCGCCATCAATTTATTAAATGTGTAATCTATGCACACTCAAAAATACTCCTCAATGATTTGAAGTGTCTTTAAACAAGAACAGCAAGTATGACAGACTACACATATGCAATTCAAATTAAGAAAGCAGCAGTACATCTTTATGTCGGACTAGGCGCTTCATGTTGGCCAGAGACCTGATAGTCCAAAAAGACAAGGGCGCACACAGAAACATGCAAGTCAGAATAGGCATCCAAACTGTGAAATGCATTTTTTAAAGCTTGACCATACCTTACTTATGCCGATGGCACTGTAACAGTGAAGCGCTCGCACAAAAACAGGCAACTAATGTTTGGCAGATAGGACAAGGGACCATGACAGGCTCAGCATCACACACATATGACCAAGGCAGCTTTTCGATAACTATAAAAAACACTGTCTTACGTGAGGTTTTGCGGGAAGACTTATGATTCAGTGAAACCGGTTAAGCTGTTTTGATTTTATGGTGTTAACACCTGCGCGTGGAACATTTTTTTGTATTTTTGTGTGCTTCACAATGACAATATACCGTGAAACACAAAAATGTGGTGAACTTTGAACAAACTTCGATTTGTAGCTGCCAGCTACCCGGTCTTGTGTTATGTGACCCCTTGCGCCATCAGCTCTCAAGATAAAGTTTAGTATCCGCTGGTGTTTTTCGAGCCTTGGCTTTTTATTTTTTCGGTCTGACCTTTTATAATTTCACAAAAAAAAACTGCAAAAGAAAAAAGTTCGCATCATAGAAAGCACTCACATTTGTGAGAAGGCCCAGCAGCACAGCCAGAGAGAGAGTCTCTAGGCGACGGTGAAGAAACCAAAATCTCCATGTCAGCCACGTCCCCGCTGGACTCTTGAGCAGGAGCAGCACCTTGACGTAAAGCGTAGCTGGGATAAACTGCAAAAAAAATAAAGAAAGATTTTTACAAAAACTGTAAGTAAGAAAGCAAGTTCAACAAAGCGGAAAGTTGGGCGAGTTGGTTGTTCATCTTAGCTGGCAGAAACAGTGCCTCTCTGTGTACTTTTACAGCGCCTGTATGTATACTCCTTGTTTCTTGTCCTTCGTCAAGTTGCGCTGTTTCTACCAATTAAAAAAGCAAGCTCACAAAAAATGGGAATAAAAGGATAGCACAAACAATATTCGGCCACCACTTATTATGGGCCCCTAGTGGACTGTTACCTAATAAGGTGCACGAGTATGTGTGGTCCAATGAAGCCGCAGAAATCCGCTCTGCAAATTTAATGTGAACTTAGCGAAGGAGAAGAGGTTGAAGTCCTCCCTTATTCCCCTATTTGTACGCATAAAACGAAAATTCACCTTCGTTCCATGACAGGTTTATTTCAGAAGACTGGTGGTCAGGGTGGCCACAGGAACTCCGCGAGTCTGAGCGGACGGAGTACGGAGTCAATGAGGTTGGCGAACTCCTCTCTGCAAATTTAGCGTGAAGTTAGTCATGGAATAGTAGTTGAGTTCCTTCCTATGTGTCTATTCTAACACACGACAAGGAAAATCACCTTGTTCCCACGAAAGTTCCATTTCGGAAGACTGGTCGTCAGGATGACCACAGAAGCTCCGTGAGTCTGAACTGCCGATGTGTAGCTCGGTGAGGGTGGCGAACTCACCTCTGCAAATATATGGTGAATTCGACTATTTTAACACAAAATGAAAATCACTATCTTTCATGAGCAGCTTTATTTTGGAAGACTGGGTGTCGGCATGGCAAAAGATGCTCTGTGGACCGATATTGACGTTGATTATGTCACCTCAAATAAAACATGTCATTATAAACGGGCCTGAAATGAACTTCTAGCAGTACCTCTGACCATGTTCTACCAGCTTTTTCCAGCTAATCTCACCTAGTTCTATTGCAAAATGCTTAGGTCATGAAGACCATGAGGTAATGCAGTGGTGCTGGCAGTTGCTGCCACTTTATGTTAGTTACAATGAAAAAGCTCACCATGCACAACTGCTGAACCTGGAGAGCTTCTGCTGGAAATGTCGCCATGTGTTGTCTCTGCAAATAATATAAAAATGTTATGAGCCCACAGAAGCAATATTTCAGCCCCCTGTGGTAACTATTTTTCTAAGAGCGGGTTAACCATGCTCTAATCACAAAGTGCACGGAAGGTTTATTGGTCTGCTTACCTTTTGTGGGAAGCACACTTGGCAACGCATTGTGACGGAGGTGTCCAGGCCGCAGGAAAGCTGACTCCTCAAAATGTAAGAAGCAAACGACCCTGTCTCGTAGCTGCCATGGAGTCTTCCACTGTAGACTTCGGTTGTTGCAGAACCGATCCCAGGCTTCGCGCCTGCAGATAAGGCATGGTGCTGTGTGGGTGCCGTGAATACTTACGAAAAGAAAATGTAGCCAAAATGTCCACAAACCAAAGCAAATCAGAGCAAGGACATTAACAAATGCATGACATCAACGCTCTGTGTACATCATGAAGAGTAAAAACACGAGTCTTACGCACAGATGCCCTACTATATATCTGTGTTGTACCACTGATAACCACGCCGATGATCACGACACTAGGCTCCTCAGAGCCAGGCCGGTACAGGTAAATTTGAATATCGTGGGCATTTTTATAATGACGGCACACAACGCTGCGAAGTCAACATTCCTAGTACAACATATTACGCCTTCAGGTGTAGTTTCTTGTGCACATCTAGACAACCCTAATAGTTTTAGGTAAAACTAACAAGAGTTAAGAGAAGACCAAACAAGGGGGCATGACATCACACAGCAGGCATGTTACTGACAGTAGCTAAGTCTCACCTTCGAGAGTCGAGGGGAAACCGGTGCAGCGAGATGCCAGCCGTGCGGGTGTCGCTTTCACACACTTCCACGGAGCACCGTTTCTTTGCGTATCGCACTGTGCTCATCATCGCACGTTGAGCCCCTTGGAGGCAGTAGTGTCCAAGGTCCAAGCGCACGACTGCCAAGTTCCCGCGCAAGTAACTGGGCTAATCACGCCCGAGCAAACAACAAAACTTCCCAAACGGTGTTAACTGCCGCTAAAACAATTAAAAGCGAAGAGCACGTGGAGGCCCAAACACAAGCAAGCAGACGGACGTCAGCAGCCTGTCTTTCCGCGCGCCACAAGGTCTACAAAGAAGTGCAGATATCGCTATTGCTAGCCGGCCTTTTTGCTAGTGGCGTACAGAGGACGCTAATAAGAAGTATGCATATTATTAGCAAAAACAAAGACAGTTTTGAATTCTATAGCGCACCAAATATGATTGGTAATATCTAATAATTATATTCAGCTTGTTTAAAAATACAAATGATTATACTTCTAGTCACAAACTAATTAATTTTAATAATGTTTGTCCCCACCTCTCCTAGTCGCGCTTCAATCGCATCCTTCACGTGACCCTCCAGGCCGATGTCGCTGGCAATTTGTTTTGAACCGCTTTTTGGCCGAAGCTTCGCTACCCATGTACATATACCTTGGCAAATGTATATAAGACAGTTTAATTTGTAGAAATAATATCGAAATTATATTAAATAAAAATAGCTTATTTCAGCTTTCTGGTGATAACAACTAATTAAAATATCTTCTAAAAACTTGCAAAACTTTGCCGAAAATCAGCAACGGGGAACTGTTAGACATTTTATTCTATTATTTTAGAATACAATTTTTTTTTTATTTACTATACTGAAATCTGTTCTTAAAGTGTCAGAGAAGAGGCCTTGTATATTGCTTGAGAAGTGACAAAATAGCGAGCGGTCAAACTTGGGATCCCCGACAGGTGGAAGAAACGTTAGTTCTGGCCTCGGCCGCTTGAATAGTGAATAACATGAGAAAAAAAAAAAAAAAAGCCAAATTTGTTGTTTGCGCTTTTTTTATTTTTTTATTTCGAGAATGGACCTAAAAATTACCTATTCTTGTAAAAATTCAAATATTGACCCAAAAATTGTGCTTGAATTGAGATGTAAACATCCAGATACATTTCACACTTTGATAGCAATATGGTATGCATGCGCAAAGGCGCGGCGAAGTATCGAGTATAGTTATCGGAGCCATCTAGCCAAACCTACCGAACTTAGTTGGCAGCTCAAGGAGTACAGTTGTCTGTCGGCACAACTTTTATCTAGGCATTTTAGTTTAAGCAATATGCAGCGCCTTCCTGCGTTGCATATAGAGGGAGGAGGAGGGGCATACCCTCCTCTCCGTACCCTCCCCTCCTCCTCCTCAAGAGCTTCGCTCTAATTCGGCATTACATGGAATCGTAAACGTCTCATTTTTTATTAATAGCTTTATAAGCCCAACCACGCTCGAGGTCACCTAATCAAGGTCACATAATGCCCGCGGCTGAAGTGCAAGGTTACGTAATCAAGGTCACGCAATGCCTTTGGCTGAAGCGTAAGCTCCCGGTTGCGCAAGCGCCGGTTGCGTAAGCGCCGGTCATGACAAAATGCTGTATGATGGCGGGAGGCCCCAGAACAATGGAAGTTTTCGGGGGGAAGAGGGGGAGGGGGCCCTCCCTGGATCTGTGCTTGGGTTTTATTAATTCGTTTTAATAATCAATGTTGAGAATCAGGTATTTGATTTTGGGGCATGTACACTTAAAGGGGTACTACAACGAAGTTTCGGCGCTTATGTCTTGGTCTATTCGTGTTCAATGGAGCATTATCACATCAGACACACCAATCTCTTCATTAGCAAAGAGCACCTGGTGGATGTCGCTAACGCCTCGTTTGTAATGCGCCCGTCTAGGAACCCTGACAGCTATAGTAGGTTACAAGTCAAGAAGGTAGCGGCAAATGCCCCTCAAAGGGAATCATATATCCCTCCGCCACCTCCGCATCCAATAGCGCCCCATCGTTTCCTTGACGTTGCGGCCAACGCGCGAGGAGGGTCGTGCCTTTCTGTACATATTTGCTTTATCTCTCGACTTTGACTTAGCATTGTGGAAGCCACGAGAGGGAGATTAAGTCTTCCCCCTTCCGATGGAAACAAAGACGACTTTCGGGGATTAGCTTCCCCGTCCGATTGATACAAAGGCTGCTTTCAGGGGCTCGGTTCCTTCTCCGATTAATACGAAGGTCGCTTTCTTAAAAAAAAGTGGGGGTCGGAGACAAGTTGGCACCACTCTGTGGCCATTATCTATCCATTGAAGCGGAACAAGGAGCGTTTCCAGTGAACTCTTCTTTCAATTGCGGAGGGATTTGAAACCGGCGCACCACGCTTGTGGGAGGAGCTTCTCCTACCTTCATAACTTGTAAGTTGTAACCGACTATAGTGACGGTAACTGTCTCGCCTCCGGCCACGACGAGAGATGAGCTGAAGGAGGAACTCCCCTCTCCCCGATACTCTCTTCTTTGTGTGAACCAGAAGTCGCTATTGTCCCTCTACAAGATTATAGAAGATTAACCCGTGACTCAAAATTCATACAAAGACAGCTTTGGGTTTATCTGCGGTGTCCTGATCGCTAGTGTGCTTCGGCTGCTTTCAGCGGATGCTACGAGCCATCGGGGCCTATCCAAGGCCGTGTGATTGTCACGTGACCTTGGAGAGGGGGCACAGCGACGCGCGGAAAGCGTATCACGAGCTACGTCCACAGAGCGGGATTGGCTGGGATAGCTCGCAGCGTCCGCTGCGTCCGGACATAAGGTCCCGAGACAAACTACGTCACGATTGCTGCGGATGTGACGTGGTCTCCGCTGGCTGCTGTCCGAGCGTTTGCCAGAGTGGGCCGTTTATAACGAAAAATACAGCCATCAGGCTCAAAATTGAAACGTGCGATTGTCATTTGCGGATATTGTGGATCATATTCAACCTCTTTTTGAACACGACGGGTATATTTCAAATTTCGTTGAAGTATCCTTTTAAAGGAGCTGTGTAACGATTTTAACTTTGATAGAATTTGCATCTTCTACTTTTGACATTGTTTATCTTGTCACAAAGGACTGAAAACACATCTCCTTCCTTCGAAATGTTTCGATTCCGCCGCGTAATCGCGAGGCAAAAATTAGAATATTTCCCGACTTGCAGCCGCGAGCGGCGGCCATGAAAACCACGCGGCATGACGTCAATGAGGGACTTGTAAAAAGATATACTCTGTTTCACCTTATAAAGTACCGCAGGAAAGGCTACAAGCGCGAGCTCCTTGCTCTAGGGCACATCTCGGCGGCACAAGCTCTCGTGCGTTAAGAGTAGCTCCCAACGCTATGAGCTCGGGCTTCCAGCCTTGTCTACGGTACAACATAAGGTGAAACGGAGTATAGGAAGTTGTGCAAATAGGCCTGCTCGATAAAAGGTAATTTTTCTATAAATCTTGTCGTTCCAACTTAAATATAAATGTGTTAAGAACCTGTTATCATCGACAAAACTTTTATTATCCGGAGTTTTAGTGGCGCCATCTATCCGAGGTCAACAGAACCGCCAGCTCTATCTGCTACCGCGAACAGCCGCCAGAAGCTGGAGGGGGACGGGGGCAGAGCCGAACGGGGATGGCCGGACCCGGATGAGATTTTGATCGCGCTGCGCCAACACCGCTGCGCAAGCACGTGGTCACGTGGTCGCGAGCAGGTGAGTTCTCGCTGCCCACTGATGGCTCTAAAGAGAGAGAGCTTCACCGGAACCCCGCGCGTCCCCCATTCACGTCACAGCGCGTGGGAGTCGGAAGATGGTGAAGGAGTTGAGAGGTGCTGAAAACCTCAATCTTTGTCAATTTTTAAAATAAAATCTAGGGCATGCAGGCAAAAGCGTTTTTGTTTTGTTCTCTACTTAAGAAAGGTGGAGACACCAACTCCCAAATTATTTGGACAGAGCACTGTTCTCACACATCAAATGGCTTCAAAGAAGACTTCTCGGGCCTGCATGAACTGTTATTGCGCAACAGGCAGGCTTTCTTGATATAACAAAAGCAAATCAAGCGCCTTGGACACTGTTTGGACCAACGCGTTCTTGTTTGGAACACCGCTCCTAAGAGTGGGAAAGCCTTTCAAGTGCTCACTTCCGGGACAAGCCGATTACTTCCGGTGGCTTCATACCTGTTTGCTCAATGCGCCATCCAGCCCTCTAGTGGAGATCAATGGTTGCCATTAATAAATATTTTGATATATTTCCAGTGGTGTACTCGCGTCTTACCACGTATATACTAGTACTTCACTGCGGAGAGTGACTGCCTTTCCTCTCCATCTTCTTTATCGTTTGACCTAGGCAATTACACAATGTTATTAGTGCGTTCTGTATTAATTTTTATGTTTAGAAAACACGCGTCTGCTTTAAGTGGGCGTTACAAAGCAAAAATAATCGTATATTAAAATTTCCTTCTTTTTGCGGGCATTTGCTGTGTATGAGTATCGCTCCTATGCAAGCAAAATTGACAAAAAAATAATGTTAAAAAAATTAAATAAATCAGATTTATTTGATTAAAATCACATTTATGTGATCAACATCAGATTAATTTGAGTTTGAATCGGTGTAGTTAGGAAACCATTTTGATGAATTACCCGAGAAGGACGAGAAAAATAGAAACATCAACCGTTGTTGTTGTTGTTCACGTTTTTTTATTGATGCCCTCACCACCTTGATCTCAGATCATTTGTGGGAGGAGATGAGCGATGGGGATGATGTCGGATGAAAATATGTTTAAATAGGTGGCGGATGCCTGCCTCCCGAGTGAATTTCAGGAGGGACTGAAGCACTGCCTCTCTGTCTGCTTGTTCGCCTTCGGGACTCCTCCATTCTTGGAAGTTTGTAGGACGAAGCTGATGTGGTAGTCCGCGGAGGACACTTCGGCGAATACGCTCTGTCGCTGTGCATCCCCAGACAAGGTGCTCCAGCGTAGCTTGCTGTCCGGACTTACACCGGTCGCACTCTCCTGCGACAACGGGTGGCGGGTCGTCTGGGTGTCCTCGTCGTCTTGTGAGGCCAAACTTATACTGAAGAGCCGGAGTCATGGCGGTGCGCGTTCTAATACGCCGCAGGATTACCCTATCGGCCCGACTGAAGCGTGTCGGTAGGGTTCCGTGAGGGTCTGGTGGTATTTGGGCAGCGAGGGTTTCCCTTCGATGCTTCCTTTTCAGGGACAGAAATGCGTCTGGGTTGAAGGGTAGGACATTATTTTCTCCTTCACGACTGACACCCTGTTGGTCCTGATTTGGAAGCACCGGCGCAGATTCTAGCGCTGCTTTGGCCGCGTTGTGGGCCTCTTCGTTTCCGTGGATGCCGGAATGGCCCGGCACCCACCCGACCTGAAGTGTTCGCCCATCGAGGGCGAGGAGCTGAGCGAGTGTCCTCAGCTGGCGGACCGTCGTATTGTATGAGCTGACGTCCTGGCACTCAGCCGTGAAACATCAACCGTGAAACATCAACCGTGAAAGAAAGGAAAAAAATGAAAGCCGTTTACAACTCCCTGTAATGCCGAATTGGAGCGCAGCTCTTGAGAAGGAGGAGGAGGGAAGGGTACTCAGGGGAGGGTATACCCCTCCTCATCCTCCTCCTTCTCCTCCTCCCCTCACCCTTCAATCTCCTCCGGGGGGTCACGTGACCTCGGGGGGGAGGGGGAGGGGGGGTCACGTGACCCCTCAGGTCACGTCACCCCCCGGGGTCACGTGACCTCGGGGAGGGGGGGAGGGGGGGTCACGCGACCCCCCAGGTCACGTGACCCCCGGGTCACGTGACCTCGAGGAGGAGGGGGAGGGGGGGGTCACGTGACGTCGGGGGAGGGGGTCACGTGACCCCTCAGGTCACGTGACCCCCTCCCCCTCCTCCCCCAGGTCACGTGACACCCCCCCCCCCCCCCCCCCGAGGTCACGTGACCCCGGGGGGGGCTCGTGCGGTGCATTATGGGATATTTCCCATAATGCACCGCGCGGTTACGCTGACGCCGACGCCGACGGCGACGCCGCTCAAGCCAGAAACGGGCGCCTAAGAGCTGCGCTCTAAAAGGTGACAGCTCGCCTGGGCTCTCAGAAAGATATCATTGCTAGATGTATAGATTGTGTGTGTGTGTGTGTGTGTGTGTGTGTGTGTGTGTGTGTGTGTGTGTGTGTGTGTGTGTGTGTGTGTGTGTGTGTGTGTGTGTTTGTGTGTGCGCGTGTGTGTGTGTGTGCGTGTGTGTGTGTGCGTGTGTGTGTGTGTGTGTCTGTGTGTGTGTTTTACTTGTAGTGTTCTCCTACATGGCAGATCGATTGTGCTATAAAGTGGACACGACCGACCCGTGTGGCAACATGATGACAACTAAGGTTTATTGCCAGAAAAGGAAGGCTTGAATAAAGAAGAAGAAAACAGACATAGAAAGAAACACCGACACGTGCGAGCGGTGCTGGCCTTGCTCGTACCATCACGTCGCTGTCAGTCATTACTCTGTTGCTGCATCCTCACTTCCCAACAGATTGGTCAATCCATTTGATCACTGAAAACAACACGGAAGAATTGCTGTAAATTTAAAGTACAGTCTAATTAACAACTTATTCTTGTCAGCCCCGCCATGCTAGAACAAAAGCTTCCTCTCTTTATTTATTTTTTTTGGGGGGGGGGGGGCGAAGCTCCTTAGGGGCTCCATGTCCGTCTGGCGTCCGTCCATCTGTCTGGCGTCCAGGGCTCGTGCTCCTGCTCGTGAGCTCACGTGCTCGTGTAGGGCAAGAAAAAAAAGGATGAAAAAAAAAGGTAAAAAAAAAAAGATGAAAAATAATGAAAAAAATTGTGAAAACAAATTTTGTTTGCGCAGTCGACAGGATTCGAACCTGTGCGGGGAGACCCCAATGGATTTCTAGTCCGGGACGAGTAGGGGGCTCTAAGATGTCGTAGTAACTCAAGAGCTGGGGATGTCATGGATGAAACGTTGCATGCGGCCGCTCAACGTCTATACAGGAGAGGGCGCTGCGGTCAAATGCGTATATAATCGCGTTAAACTTTGCATGCATTGGCTCAACGTTTATAGACGAGAGGGCGCTGCGGTCAAATGCTCAAATGCGTATATAACCACGTTCCGTACCACACATTTTCTTTCTGACATGGATGAAAACGAACGAAAGGCTCGGCATGCTGCGGCTCAGCGTCTACGCAGACAAGCACCACCAGAGCTTCGCCCCAATCAACATCATTCCCCACGTGGAGATGCGGTTAATTTTTAGGGTAAGCCGTCTTTGGAGATCTGTTTCATGTGCATTTTCAAAGGAAGTTTTGGAATTCGTATTCGATTCTACGATACGTTTACAGGAATTCGCGCGCCAAGTCCCTCCGCCTCTCCATCTTCCACCCAATCACAATAGTCATATCTGGATTCGATGCGCTACGGTCGCATTCACGTATCCGCGGAATTCGATTCGATCTAAAATGTCGCTATTCGCACGCCCCCTACTTGCTCGTTAACGTTTGTTGCGTGTTCACTATAAGCGTCAGTATTTCCCTCACTTCTCTACTGTTCCCAACCCTCGCTCTCCTCGCGAGCAGACGACGTTTATCGAGCGAGCTATGGTTATGCATTTCTTCCGGGAGTCGACGACCTCCAATACTCGAATCACTGGACTTCCCTACTAAAAGGGAAAGGAGGAATCGAAAAAAGAAACAGTTTTGTTGTTGGGGGAGAGGCGTCTCTCGGTCGCCATATACGCGAGGTCTTTCCGTTGCAAGACGGATCAATGCATTGCCGCGACTCCGTGGCTATTTTTGGGGACGCGGCGTTTGTCCGACACTCGGGATACGAACTTTATCGGGCGTGTACGGAGTCCGTTTGGCGCACGCGAGCGCCGCAAACGGTACGTCGCCGGCGTGTGGCGACTGCACGGTTCCCTAACACGCGTCCCCATTCGTGCACGAGTTGACGGAGGCGCCAGGGTGCGACTTTTCCGCCGTGCTTTCTTTGCACGAGAGTTGGCGAAAAGGCTTTGTCGGTCCTCACTCTTCCAAGAGGACGAATCACGGAGGTAGTCTGGGCTGGTAGGGAGAACCTGAAAGGAAATCGCATAAACTTTGAGACTGCAGGCAAGCAAAAAACGAAACACAAACACTGCGCACACACACACAGACCGCCAAAATGGCAGTCAATGTTTTGCTACGAGATTTGACCTCTTCGCTAACCTAATAGGTCACTGACTCGTTCAAGAAGGCGGTGCAGTGATTTTCGGACTTGGGCCAATTAACTGAGGGATTTTATTTTTTATACGTCACCTATAAAGAAACGCAACAACATACAAAACAACCTTTACGTGCGTGCGCGTAAAGCTTTTTATATTTTTTTTTTGTTTTTTGTTAGAAATGAAACAAGGTGAAGGTCGGTGCACCCGTCACTCGTACCTCGTACCGTCTTGCGAAGTGGCGTCACTGTTAGTGCCATGTTCTGTTCTATCTTCTGAGTCCATTTAACTCCCACAGTCTAAACAACTAACGACGAATTTGTATTTTTTCTTCACTTTTTTATTTTTTTTTATTTTATTTGTATATATGCATATGCGTGAGACCTGGCGTCACACGGGCCCGTGTCCGAATACGACAAGGGCACATGGGCATAATGACCAACATTGTTTGAACTTCATCTCGATAGTCGGTATAGTCAACACCGTTCAGACTTGGCGGGTGTAGGAAAGCTTGTCCAAGTTTTAGTGGTTGCACGATGATGCTCAAAACTATACCCAGGGAGTTTTGTTCGCTGTCTTCCTTGCACTGTCCCGAACCTTTTCAGGCGTATGCCATACGCTAAATATACAGTGACGTATCATTCGTACAGATCCCTCCGCCCCCCCCCCCCCAAAAAAAAAAAAAAAAGAAAGCGTCCATAATGCAATGCTGTTCATAATGATGAAACGAAAATACACGCATTTATTTAGTCCGTCCACGAAAAGGTTTTTCTATAAAGCGGGTATTCGTATTAAACGGGTTCCCTACTAATGAGACATCAGTTACTAGTCATACTCTCATGTTTCCACTGAGTTAGTAGACATGTAGGTTTCCGATTATTTTATTTTCAGAACGTTGCCAAAGTCCAAAGCTTTCCATCACTGCTTCTTTGTTGTTGTTCTTTTTGTATATATATATAGGGTGTGCGAGACAGTGGTCTCTCCCTGGGGTGTCGATAGTCTGCCAGGCTGCCTGTAAGGAGACTTCACCGTAACGCTTTACTTGTACCTAGTTTCTTTTTTGTAACGATATGTAACGAGAAGGAACGTCACTTTTTGATGAGGTATCGATCAACGTATTCAGTTACTTCTTGAGGGGAACGTGTGCAACACAAGTACCCAACTCACATCAATTCGCGCGTGTATTTGTAAGACTAGGAAACGCTGAACAGACAATCAAAAGATGTGCACAATGTATGTTAGTCCACAGTTAGCCCAGAATTCACGCATTAAAAAGCGAGGAATTATTAACGACGGGAAATATCGGAGGCGTCGACTGCTTCCTAAAAACGAGACACTCAGAGTAATAAGCAGGATGTCGAACCGGAACCGAACCGTTATTTTTAGGCGAACCGGAACAGAACCGAACCGAAATCTTTGCCGCCATCTTGGAACTGGACTGGAAAAAAAGAATTAACGGTAACCGGTTCAAAACGGATCACAATAATTTTTTTGTGTGTTATTACCACAAACTAAATATTTGAAAAAAAAACAAAACAAAAAAACGGGCAGATATATTTGTATTCATATGCAGAATTGCAATGTATGAGGGATTGTGGGTTTTCGTGGTGTTCTTTATATTGGCACTATGATTAATCGTAAGTCGTCACAGCTCGTGTTCACGTGACGTTACGGTGTTATGACATGCTGTTAAGTAATGTGTCGTCACGTAGCCCCGTGACGTGGTCACGCAGTGAGTCACGTGACGTGGTCACGTGACTCACCGCTTCAAGCCTGTTTAAATTGAGAATGTCACTAGATGCGCTAGCGTTGTTGACTCCGTGACGCCATTTGACATCACGACTTCGCACCACGGATCACGTGACACCATGGCGTACTCGATTGTCAATTTGTGAAGTATGCTCTATGCTTTGCCATCCCCAGGGCATGATATGATGAACACGTTTTTTTTTTTTTTTTTGCGTCTGTTATTGCGCGGAGAGGAAATAACGGCTGTCTCGCAGGTTATCAACTTCAGGGATTATAGTTCTTAGCGGCATTTACTGCAAGTGCGAAAATTGTTGCACGACCGATTTTACATGCACACATCGTTGAGGCATACGAACATTCTTTCGTATTTGCTGAACTGCCTCAAAAAGTTACCCCCAGAATAGAGGCATTGGAAGTACTAAGTGTGACTCATTTATCCGACGCTATATAAAACCACAAGTATGTACGGGAGGGATACCTGAAAAGAAACATTCTGGTGACCTCAGAGGGGCAGCAGAACGTTGGCAGCCGCTCTTGTGTCTCACAGGAATATTGTTCTCACGTTCTTCCTCAAGCTTCCACCACCTCCGTATTTTTATTTGTGGCATTCTCGCTCACCGCTTGTCCCGAGAAAGGGGTCCAGGCGTGGTGGAGGACTGTTTATTCTTCAAGCCCGGAATTCGGTGTCGTACGCCGCCATCCCCAAACTGTCCTGTTCCCCATCCACGCGCTCATGCCTTGCTCCGCGGTTGCCCCTCGCGCGCCCGCCGAATCGTCCCCACATTTCCGTGTCCGAAATACCCACAGTTAAAACTTCCCAATATTTTTGGGTCCAAAATAATAGCAATGGAGGAGTACTGTTAACAGGTGGCACAAATATAATTGTCCAATTAACACCCCCAAATTGAGGAGGCTCAAGAGTCGATTCCTCAGGAATAAAAAGTATTTTCTAAAGGAGCAACGGAAGGGTAGTTTCAAAAATATAAGTGTTGGTTCCTCGGCCCCGCATCTACGACACAGACAGGAGGGCGTGGCTCCGAAAACTACTTTGTTTGCAAAAACACTCTTGCCAGAAAGTGCGTTTTTGTGGTGTCACTCTCCCCTCGTTCCTCACGACGCTGCATCAAACAAGAATAATTTGTGTATCTCAGATACATGACGTGCACTGACCTTACATCAGCTGCTATTGTGGCGGCCTTACTGCTGAGCGCGTACCTTCCGCAGCGTGCATTTTCCCCACCACATTTGATTTTCTCGGCAAGAACAAATCGCTTTGATCACCAGCATAAAATGCGATGACGTCACGTGCAAACCATGTTAAACAGTTCAGTTTCCAGGTGGAATGCAATGTCCGCAACACTAGCAGAAGTAGATATTCAAGTTGTAAGGAAGTGTCAGGCACGTAGCCAGGGGGGGGGGGGGGGGCGTGGCCCCCCCCCCCCCCCCCCCCCGAAATCTTCCATTTTGCTGGGACCTCCTCTTCCCCCTCCCCCTCATACAGCATACAGCAATCTTGGCTACGTGCCTGGGATGTGTAGTACGCATATAAAGCAGTCTCGCGATGATATGCGGCAACCTAATCAATTGTTAGAGCGCATGACTGATAAAGCAGGGTTGTAACGTAAATGTTCAAAACAAGTGTACGTAAAACCGAATGTGACATTAACCTCCCGAGACAGTATTTCGCGAAGTTCCGAGCTCATACAAGCTCATACCCAAATATGGATTATATTAGAAAAATATAAGGATCCTTGTACTTCGCGCTACTTATGTGTAATTAGGAATATCATTGCATTCATCTCTATTTCTTTTTGCAGTAAGGCATTGCGTATGGAATCATTTAGAATACAATTTATTATCTCTCTCTCTCTCTCTCTGCACCTTTCGTGTATTTGCCCTCATATCTATCATGTGAGCACACGGTACCTTTTTGGCATACCCCGCGACCCGGTGTTTCACACTGCCAAACAGCGAACAAAAAAAAACACGTTTCCGGAGATCGGATCAAAAGCTGGCGTATTTTCGAGTATCTCACTCTCGTGTCGGTCTCAAATGGTTATGCGAACTTCACACAGTCAAGTTTGTTGATGACAGAGAAAATATATTTAATGTCTGACTGAACATAAATGCACCCCAAACTATCTGAAGGATGCTCTGCAAATCTTTTCCGGCGTTTTTATCCTCGATAGGGCACGTGTATTTGTGACTTGAGAGAGCCTTGAACGAATTTCTGAGTTTGAAGTTGGTTTAAATAACTATGTGTTCCTGACACATCAATAACTTTCAAAACATAGAGAAGTCTGTTATTGTCCCTTTTATGTGATGAACATAAATTTTAGGTGTCTGTGGGCTGGACAAAAAGAAAATACACAGGGGCGTGTGGCTAAACTATGAAGATTACGCACGCAGAGCGCCAGAAACCGACCAATTAAGTAGCTGCTGCCATCTCGAATAGAGCATCAAACCCTACTTTGTTGTATTTAACAAACAATCATAAATTAGCGAGGGTGACGCTTATTTTCAAATTGAATTGACCGGGGATTTTGTCAAGAAGAAGCCTCGAACATCCAGGCTATATCAGTTTATCCTGTATAATAAAAAAAAAAAAAAATGTTCACTTGGGTATACACGCTATCTTAGGCCAGCTTCGATCTGCATGAGTACGAAGGTGCGCTATAGATTAGAGTGAACAATATCTGATCACATGCTTTCTGCATGATTCTTCGCCTACAACACTGCGAGTTATATAGGATCGCGTTGTGATTGCCGCTCAGAGTTTCTATCAAAGGCAGACTGAAAGGGCTTGTCCCAAAACTTTCGAGACATTTGAAAAATATTGCTGTTATACTTTGTCTTATCCTACGATGGACTAAGGGCCAAAGCCACAGGCCGCCAGGTCCAATCACGTTCCACGCTAAGCTATGACACGCCTATAGCATTGCATTGATTAGGGGTGGACGAATAATGCTCCGAACCCCAAAACGCTGCGTCGAATGTATAGTTTCGACGCTGCAAACAGCCTGTACGTCGTGGCTTTTTTTGCAATGTAAAATTGTTGAGTCACTCACTGCTATTCGATCGGACCACTGTCCGCCCATCCCCATCAGTATACATCAGTATACATTGTATACATCGTCGCCATATATATGTGGCAACGATGTGCGCATTCCATGATTTTATGCACTGTAGTTATGCACCTTAGTTCAAGAGCAGAACTGTGATTCAACTTCTAAGACTGCGACGCAAATTGTACCATACACAGGTATATTAAGCGACCTACCTCATACATGATGGGGAAAACAGCTCAGAAAACACGGACTACGAAGAGGAACAAACACGACAGCATTGTCCTGTCGTGTTTGTTCCTCTTCGGAGTCCGTGTTTTCTGAGCTGTTTTCCCCATCATGTATAACGTCAACCAACTGGCCCAGTTCTCCACCTTATTACGACCTACCTCACTTCGTGACAACCTTTCGACTCAGGTAAAGTATATGTGACTGACGTAAACAAATGGATGTTGAGTCGTATAAACACGACGTCTTGTATGTTAATCTAGTTTTTTTTTTTTGTGTTGTGTTGAAATTAAATAACGCAGTTCCTTATTTTTGGTATTTGAAAATAAAAGATGATTGTATAAAGGATAAACAAAACTTTATAGCTTCTCATTTCACGGCGGAAATAGTGCCTATTGCCCAAACAACGCATACAATATATTCTCACTTTAGCGGTTCAAACCGGTTCGAACCTGTTTGAACCGGTTTGGTTATTTTTGCTCCCCGGAACGGAACCGGAACTGAACCGAAAGCCGTGAACACTAAGCCCGAACCGAAACGATAAAAATTTCGGTTCGACTCTGAACGAGAAAATAGCGCGTTACTTTCAAGCTGATGTAACGCGTTCCTTTTGAATCGAAGTAACGAGTAACGTTCTTGGTTATTTTTGTAACCAAGAGTAACTCTTGGTTACTAAGTGACGGTAATTTAGTCATTCCAACATTAAAGTCCCTTGATGGTTCTTTTTACAAGGAACGACAACTAAACGAATGACGAAGCACATTCCGTAGGAATAAAATGGCGTCGTTCAGTTTACTCGTCTGCTGTGCGCCGCCATTCGTCCTAAAATCTGCACCGTCACGCAGTCGACGCTTCAAAGAATGTCGCTACTTGCAGGAACCTGGAACCTCTTATCTAGGAACTTTAGTGTACAGTGTACATGTCTGTCTCTAAACTAGGAAACCCTAGTGTTTGTTCCACGGCGGGGAACTCTTTGTCCGTGCCGCTGCTCAGTTGGTATAGACCCTTATCGAAATACTGCCCTATGTTGGCAGCTGAGGAATCCCTGCACAATGGCGGACTAAAACCGGAACGTCACGGAACACTTTATGCCTTTGGTTGGAATAGAAGAAAAAACACACCCACAGAGAAAGGTGATGAGCGCAGTGACTTTGCACTTTCGATGCTGTTTGATTGGCTCGTCTGCTCCTAGCGTTGGCCGCGCTCCGACTTTCGCCATCTTACTGAATCACTTGCACGTTCCACAATGTCAGTTGTTCCGCCATTGTGCAGGGGTTCCGACCTTCTAATAATCGGCACGCGAATTTCGAAAGGGGCCTATTCTGTTTGCTGAGTGGATCCTTACCAGGGGTTTCCCCAGGATTCTAATCAATGGGGGGTGTCCCAATGGCTCGGGGGGGGGGGGGGGGGGGGGTAGGCGATGCGAGGCGAGGCTAGATAAAATATAAAACTGTTTCTTTTTTAGTCCACTAGCTAAATTACAGACGTCTATTAACCAAATGCTCATACCCGTAATGCATGTTTCCCTTTCTCTATATATACACCTGAGAGGTGGTGTTTTCTACTTAATCTGAAAAAAAGAATTTTTTTTCCTTTCTTTTTTTTTTTAGATTCAAGGGGGGGGGGGGGGGTGTCCAGGAAAACTAGGGGAGGTGTATACCCCCCCTAGGGGGGTCTGGGGAAATCCCTGATCCTTACCCTTCGACCAGGCAGGGCGCTGGCAAAGATGTCATCACCGCAAGATGAGGTAACCCAAAACAAAGGCATCGGGGCACGCTATTTTCTACTTTGTCCGTACTGACTGCTGCCCTTACGAAACACCGTGTCTTTTTTTTTTATGATGAATGTACAGTGTGACTGCCTCGTATGGCCGCAGTCATACAAAAGAATCGATGTTCGCCGCAGACAAAATTATGACAATTATCTGCGGCCTCAATCATTGTCGAAGCATGTCTAAACAGACGAGAAAAGTCCCACGTGGCAAAGGCAGCAAAGCCCCTCCGAAAGAGTACGGACAACCAAACTTGGATACAAGATGGCGGCCGGGTCAATAACTTCGCTGCGCTCTATACTCCAGCTACTCTGTACGTGAGATGTCATGGTGGTGAACGTGGAGAATGAAAGGGTAGCTCTTTCTCCTCCTTCTTTTTTTATGATAGTTTTTCACTTTTTTTTTTTCTTCCTGTCCTCTCTCCACGCTCTATTCAAACCCGTGGATCGAAGTCCGAGTCGCGCGCTCTGAAGGCGAGACAGAGTGTGGTTTGTTCGGCCGTCGGAAAGTGCACCGCCCGTCGTTGGCGGCGGTCCCCCGGTACACGCGGTTGGTTCGTGCCTTGGATCCGGCGTGGTGGATTGCTCGGCGCTCGGACGCTAGCTCTTACCGGTAAGTGTTCAGACCTCCTGCTGCGTCTCTCTTTTTAAAAGCCCGGAAGGTGTTGGGGGGGGGGGGGGGGGGGGGGTCGGATCCCCGTGGAAATTGTGACGGAACGCCGCGAGGAAAACCGTCACAAAATGTGTGACACGGATTTAAGTGGAAACAAAGGAACGCATAATTGGGGGGGGGGGGGGGGGGGGGACATGATTATACATAGAGACGAAAGAACGAGATTCCGAACGTCGTCCGGCGAGAATCGAACCCAGAGCCTCAGAAGATTCTGAGCCGGAACGGGCAATACTTGTTTTGTTGCTTTATGGCAAGGGGGAAAGTTGTAAAGCAATTAAAATGGTTAATTGTGTGCTAGTTGGTACGTGTGTTAGCTGGAAAAGCGCCTCAAAATTACGCGGACACGAGAAGGACGGGACAGGACCAAGCGCTACTTGCAACTGAAGGTCTATTGAAAACACAATCACTATTTGTACACGCAGTCAGGCTCCCGACACAAAACAAGCGCGTTTTATCAGTTAAGTGCAGCCACGGTGCACTTACGCAGCTACCCCATCTAAGGAATCGACACCTATCCTATTACTGCGGACACTGATACTTATTTTCCTGTGTTCGTTTCCTGTATCATTGAATCATTTTTCCCGCCCTTACAACATCTCTACTAGAAGATGTGGTATATCGATATATAATAACTAATAATTCTAGCAGATATGAGTTGAGTTTGCATATACTCCGTTCATCTTTAAGCTGAGACTAGAAGTTCCGCCTTCCGCGCGAGGTCGCTGGCTTCCGCTCTGCTTTGGTTGCGCGTGCCTGCGCAAAGCGCTTTCACATTTGTGTTAGTAAGGGCGAAAAGCTCTCGCTGAAGGCAGAGCTTCTAGTCTCAGCTTAAGGGTGAACGGAGTACAGTACATAACCCTGCCGACCATTCTTTCGGATAAGCCTCTTATGATATGATTCTAAACGTTGATTTATTGTCATACAGTAAATATATCTTATATTACGTATACATTTTCTTGAGGGGAATGTATCGAACATTTATACAAGTGCTTAGGAAAGGCCTTAAGAAATAAATAAAAAATAAAAATATTAGTCTTTTAAAAAAGTAGAGGCTGCTAACTTCGGGGACGAACATTGTTTCGAATGTGAAGGCATATCGCAGTTTGCACATTAGTAAATGTCGAGCCTTACCAAGGCCACATAAAACAATCCAAGCCCGTGCGATGGAAGTTTGACGTCATCGCAGTGAGATCGAGCGCAGACACAGATTGGGCGCGAGTGCCGCATCAGCGTTCGGCTGGTCCTCGCGTCCAATCAACGTGTCGAAGGATGCTCGGCGTCGAGCTCGGGTTCAGTTGCGCAGTTGGCGGCATCCGACCGTGATGACGTTCCACGGAGAAAGAGGAGGATGTTCGCACGTTATTCTTGCTGATGTTGACCACACAGACCATCCAGACCTTCTCCGCACAAATTGGCCTTTTGAAGATTTAAACACTATGGAGGGGGATTTTGAGAAGAAATGTTGCGTACATACTTTTCCCGCAAAATCTGGCGGAAAAGATATCTCGCTACATTTAGCTGGATATCCCTGACATTGTTGGCCCTCGGGCAAGCGTGTGGCATTTGCGTCAATAAACACGTCATTATCCGGACCCAAGGAACCTTTTGTGTTTCTAGGCGGTACCCCCAAAGGGGAAACCCACATCTGGCGCTCCACGTTGGGCGCCAAATGTGGGATTCGGCTTCTTTACCCCCTGGTCCTCATTGCGGTAAATACCCACTCCGTAGTCCGCTCCTTGCGCAGCTACGGCCGGGTCCGTCCATTGACTGCCTTTTTGGGGCACCGGTGACGAGAGACAGCACCAACATAGTGAGTCCGTGTTCGACGTGTTTATTGACTCAAATGCCACACGCTTGCACGAGGGCCAACAATGTCAGGGATGACGGCGCTGTCTCTTTTGACAGGATCGCCAGTCGGAGTCCGCGCTGCCTCTATTGACAGTATCACGGAGGGGGAGGATCAGGAAAAGAAAGGAAGGCTCCATCGAGCAGAGCCTCCCCCAGCGAGAGTCCTGCCCGTTGGATTAGGGCCGCCTTATATAGCCTGCGGGAATGGACGCGTCCAGGGTGGGTGGGATGTAGGTTGGCTCCCCGGAGGAGCGGACGCGTCCAAGACATGATCCCGAGGGGTGTGCCTTATTAAGCAAATCACCCGAGAAGGGCGAGGGAATGGCGAGGGAGAGCCGTCCGCAAGGGAATGCGGCTTCCCCTCGCATCCAGGACGCGCCCCCGCGTGGCGACGCCCCACGGCCTGCCTGAGCTAGGCCTAGAAAGGGATGCGGGGAACACGTGGTTCCCACACTCGATTTTATGATTAAAAGAATTTACATCTCGTCAGTTTTACGTTGTTTATCGTGTCCCGGAGGATAGAGAAAACACCTTCTTCATTGAAAATGTCGCGATTTCGCTGCATAATCGCAAAGCAAAAGTCGAACTTTTTCCCCCACCTGCAGCCGCAAGTGGCAGCCGAAGGAACTACGGCGAGAAGATTACGTCACCTCACTCGGCTCTAAGCTGCAGCATAACGCCCGCTAATGTCAGCAGAGAAAGGGAGAGGAAGCGTCCTCCGAGATAGCACACGGGAACCTACACGGCACTCCGAATGACGTCACTAGGAGTGCGACCAGGTGTGACCCTGAAGACTGGGAGTGAGTTGAGGGGTGCCCGAAATGCCAATATTTGTCTTTTGTTTACGCAACAACTAGGACACGCAGGCGAAATCGGTTTTCTGTTCTTTACTTCAGAAGTAGCAGAGGGCAACTTCCACAAATTTTTTAACCCCAAGTCCGGTAGGTAGGTTTAAGAAAAATAAAAATTAAAGGGCCCATGAAACGAATTTTGGACTGCAATGAATCAATTTATATTAGTATTTTACTAATAGCACATCGTTCAGTGGGCCAAAAGAAAAAAAGTAGAAAGTCAAAAGCCTGACTTTCGGTATGAAAATTGGAAAACCACAGCGGACTATTTCGTACCTCCTTCCCTTCGTAAGCTCGCTGCCTTTTCTCTGTGATACATCCGTGGACCCCGCAGCGCGTCATCGGGACCCCGCAGCGCGTCACCGGGCCCAAACGAACGTCACACGACACCGGAGCTCACTTAATCCGTTCACCCCTAAGCTGACATTGTGGTGGAAGCTACGCGCTTGCCGGACCAATCAGCCGCCTCCCTTTCATCACCTGACCTCATTCTCTGCGCGTGGGTATGCGCGAGAGAGCGTGATCACGTGGCAAAAGTATGGCTGGCCCAACGAGCACGTAGCTTCCACAGCACTGTCAGCTTTGGGGTGAACGGGGTGGGAAAGCAACTTTTGTCTGAATTTTGAGCGACGGCTAATCTTCTAGGGGGAGAATGGCTGTATCCGGATTAGAGAAACGAGAGTCCGAGCAAGAGGTGACTCCCCCTTTCCGTCTTCTGGAACTGTTTGGTAGAATGCGCGATTTGTGAGTTGAGGAGGAAAGCTAAACAGGAAAAAGTTGGAAAAGCGTTTCATGACTCCTTTAACTTACAGACTCTCGAAAATAAAACAAAATAAAGGAACGCGGCGGTGCCGGAACTCACATGCATGGGTTAACAAATAAGTGGACGTTCTTCGTGACGTTCCCAACGACGCAGTCGCTCGCTCACCATGGCGTATAGTGTCTTCGGTGGACGTGGATCGCGGGGCCCTTGGGACCTGTCACGGGAAGAACGGGAACAGCTGGCTCTGGTCGGCGGAGGCCCTGGCTCTACGGAGCTCGGTTTTTGTTTGTGGGCCTCTGACTTCCCGTGAATCTGTCTGTCGTGAACCGGTGCCCCAAAAAGGCAGTCAATAAGGGACCCGGCCGTAGCCGTGCAAAGAGCGGACTACGGAGTGGGTATTTACCTCAATGAGGACCAGGGGGTAAAGAAGCCAAATCCCACACGGCTCAATCTTTTTTTATTTACTGTAGTTACCTTGAGCTTTCAGAAAGCATGTTTTTGCTTATAAACGAACGAAAAAAAAAAAAAAAACCTCTTTTTGTGGTAACTTTTATTGGAGATTAGTACAAAATAACAGGCGCGTAATGTTTTCTTAAATCTTTAGTTTACAAGGTTTAGCGGAACAATTAATATTGTTTTTATACAATCATGTCTCACCGGTGATTTCAAGTAGCGCGTCCCGGAAGTAATTCGCGGCACGTCCGCTTGGGAGACGGGGGTTGGCATCCCTGAAACCCCTTTCACCGTATATGCTTCGGCGCCAAAATGGCCGATTAAAGACAAAATAGAACAGTCACAGCGGATGCTATCGAATGCGATACTCCCTTCCCTAGCCAATACAGGACCCGTGCAGTTCCCCGAGTGGCCGCTGCGAGAAAAAATGGCGGTGTTGCGATCACCATTAGCTCGGTTCTCGAGTACGGATCGGTGGCACCTTTTCAGAGCAGGCTCTATGGCATAACGTTGCTCTAGGGTCATCCTTTTTTTAAGTGACCAGGGATCGCGAGCGCGTACTCGACGTGACCATGTAATACTGACTGTAGCCAACGTTGGGCTGTAGCGTCTACAAGACGCGACCATAAAGGCGGCGCTGTAAGTCTGATAGTGCACGAGCCACGTTCAAATGCAAACGTCTGTAAGCGCCAAAAAAAAAAAAAAATCAAACAAAATAATGTTGCTTGTGGCCTCAGCATTCTGTCGAAACGCCAAGAATCCGTTTCTTTTCCAGTCGTTTAATTTCTTTTGTCTTCTTTCATGACGTCCGTGAGTGACGCAGAGGTGCGTATAATGACGCTCGATCGAAACGCGGCCTAGAAATATTTCATTTTATTCGCCAAGGGGGCTGCTAAAAACTTGAGAGCTACAGGCTCATAGTGCACTTGCTGCTCGAACTTTTGCCGTCGGTGGAGAATGTAGCATGTTCGAGAGAAAAAGCGAACCGTGCTTTCTACTCCTATGCTGAGACTCGCGTGAGAGAATATCGACGTTCAACAGGGGGACCCGTCAGCCATCGTTTTTCTTTTTTCCCTCCTCGTTTTTCATTCCCGGTTTTTCCGGGTTTTCCATACCTCGTGCGGTCGACGTTTTCTTTTTCTTTTGTGTGTGTGTGTGTGTGTGTGTGTGTGTGTGTTTTACTTCTAGTTTTACATGCCTGCGGTCTGTTTTGTATGATGTGTACTTTGTGTCCCTTTTACATGGTTTGCTTTGCCGCAAAAAGAAACTACGCATCGCTGAACTCTCCTTATCTACCTGAATCTAGCGCTAGCGGTCTGAATTTCCAGATGCCAAAGTTTTCAGAACGAACCGTTATCTCACTCAAAAGTTATACGTGAATTTCTGGACATTTTAATGGGAAAATGGCGGTCGATGGAGCCATCGAATACACTGAGCTTTATGGCTCCGGTTACGGGAAATAGGCCCCATTTCCCCATAAAAACTTTAAAAAATAACTAACCAAAAAAAAAACAAAAAAACTTTAGTTTTTAAATTTTGGCATTTGCGGTTTGGACCGTTAGAGCTACATTTGGGCAAAGAATGAGCGATGAAAATAATCCCTGGAGAAGGGGAACAAGAGGGACAAAGGACAAACACAAATCTCCAAACACAGCTAGGCATTATAAACAAAGAATGAGCGTTTGGCGATGCGTAATTAATTTTTTTCGAAAAAAAAAACACACATTTTTTAGACCCCCCCCCCCTTTCCCCCCAACCCCGAAATAGATTCTTCCCTAAATTGTGAAATGATGCATATATTATGAGCTGCCGCCATTAGTTGGTATCATCGCTTCCAAAGTTAAGCCCGTGATTGGTTCCGAGTTCGCGCCGAGCACTGACGCACCACTCGTGTGGAATGCCTTTCGATCCAAGTAAAGTCCGAATGCCGACGAAGCGCTCGTGTCCAATCCGTGCTCAAGCACGACCAACTAATGGCAGCCGCGCATAATCTATGCATCATTTTGAAATTTCGGAAAGCAGTGTGACCCTTCGCAATGAATGACAGTAATCGCCGAGTTGGAGGCTAGGGGCGATGCAACAATTTTTGTACTTTGCGCAAATACCGCTTGATCCCTGACGTTAATGACCTATGAAACACGCGTTCGTTTTTCACCCCACGCAATAGAAGTCCCAGTAAAAAATTAAAGAAAAACGAGCAGCGTTCATCCCCTCAACTCGCAGCCAGAACAAGCGGCCAGGTGATCTGGAGCCGGTTATATGCCGCTAATGTTGATCATAGCCACGCGCTGGGGTTGGCAAAGCACAGAACACGCGCTGAGTTCCAGACATTGTTATGGCTCGGCTATTGTCGAGCCATAACACTCTATGAACCGCATTCAAATATCGTCATATTGTCACGAATGACAAGTGATGAGGCGGCAAATAACTGAGTAAACTAAACGTTTAATCGGGCGAACTTGTGCCCACAATAAAAAGAAACAAAAGATAACAGTAGAGCGTCGCGGGCGTCGAAGTCGGCGAAAGAGCAGAGTCGAACGCTGGGGCGAAAACTGGCTGCGGCTCGCCACGCGGAGCCCCTTATGTACACGCGTAGGGTTCTGGAAGAATCGGCGTAGAAGGTTCTGAGTGTAGAACATTCTGACCTCGAACAAGCAACATGGTTCTCGAATTTACCAGAACTTTTACGTCAGAGTTCACAAAAATGCGTCCCCGCGGCCAGGAATCGAACCCTGGCTTTCTGCGTGGAAGGCACGCGCGATAACCGTTAGGCCACGAGCGCGCTGCCTGCTCGGTCAGCTGCGCTCGCGGCATTACTCCCCCCTTTAAAAGTGCATCGCCCCGATGCAACACAAAACAAAACAAAGCAAATAAAAAGGACGGTAAACTAAAGAGTCATTGGGAAGGCATCAGGTGCACAGTCCTATCGGGCGTAGTACGGCTTCAGGCGCACGACGTGGACGACTTCAGGCCGTGGTGGGCGGCGTGATGATGTTCTTGTTCCGTCGGGCATGACCTCGTAGTTCAGCTCTCCGAGGCGACGAAGTACCTTGTATGGTCCAAAGTATCGTTTCAGCAATTTCTCACTGAGGCCGCGGCGACGGATGGGCGTCCACACCCACACCCTGTCTCCGGGCTGGAAATGGACGTCCCTGCGACGAAGGTTGTAGCGGCCCGCGTCGACGCGTTGTTGGGCTTGAATACGGTGTCTGGCGAGCTGGCGGACTTCTTCTGCCCGTTGGGCAACCACCTGGGCGTCGTCACTTCCGTCGACAGCCGGTTCGTGGGGTAACATCGCGTCCAGCATTGTCGCTACTTTTCTGCCATGCACCAGCTGAAACGGGGTTACTGCTGTCGTCTCTTGCACCGCCGTGTTGTAAGCAAACGTGACGTAGGGTAACACCTCGTCCCAAGTCTTGTGCTCTATGTCGACATACATGGAGACCATGTCGGCGATAGTTTTGTTTAGCCGTTCTGTCAGTCCATTTGTCTGCGGATGGTACGCAGTGGTTCGACGGTGGCCGGTGCCACTGAGACGGAGGATCTCTTGCGTCAGCTGGGCCATGAACGATGATCCACGATCTGTAATGAGGACTTCGGGGGCACCGTGCCGGAGGACAATGGACTCGATGAAAAACTTGGCGACTTCCACAGCCGTACCTGATGGAAGGGCTTTCGTCTCGGCGTACCGTGTGAGATAATCTGTGGCGACGATTATCCAGCGGTTTCCCGACGTTGACGGCGGGAAAGGGCCAAGTAAATCCATTCCGATCTGCTGGAACGGCGTAGACGGGGGAGCAATCGGATGCAGAAGTCCTGACGGCTTTGTCGGCGGTTTCTTTCGTCGCTGACACTCGTGGCATGATCGAGTGTAGAGGTGAACGGTCTTCGGTAGCCTTGGCCAGTAGTATTTTTCCCGAATCCTGGCGAGCGTCCTGCTGTAGCCAAGGTGCCCAGCCGTTGGGTCGTCGTGACAGGCTTGGAAGATCTCATCTCTAAGGTCGGCAGGGATTACAAGCAGCCACGGCGAGATGCTGTCTCCGAAGTTCTCCTTGTAAAGCACACCTTGTCGGAGGACGAAGGTCGGCAGGGCTCTCAAGAAGACACGGGGGATAGTACCCCCTCGTCCTTCGAGGTGCTCGATTAGGGCGCGCAACTCGGGATCATCTCTTTGACGTCGCGCCATATCGTCGGTGTTCACCGCGCCTAGGAAGCACTCGTCGTCATCGTCGTCGCTGCTACCGGGGGATGTCTCGACAGGGGCTCTGGACAGGCAATCGGCGTCGCTGTGCTTGCAGCCTGACTTGTAGACCACAGTCATGTCGAACTCCTGCAGTCGGAGGCTCCATCGAGCGAGACGTCCTGAAGGGTCCTTTAGGTTCGCAAGCCAGCAGAGCGAGTGGTGGTCCGTGACAACGCGGAAAGGGCTCCCGTATAAGTACGGGCGAAACTTCGTGATGGCCCAGACGACCGCAAGACATTCTTTTTCAGTCGTGGAGTAATTTCTCTCCGCTTTGGAAAGTGTCCGACTTGCGTAGGCGATGACTCGCTCGGTTCCTTCTTGCACTTGAACCAGCACCGCGCCAAGTCCTTCGTTACTTGCGTCCGTATGAATCTCGGTTTCCGCATCTTGATCGAAGTGTCCAAGAACAGGAGGAGTCTGGAGCCGTTGCTTAAGCTCGTCGAATGCGTGCTGCTGCTCCTCGGCCCATTCGAACTTCTCGGCGTCCTTCGTAAGTTTTGTGAGTGGTGCTGAAATTCTTGCGAAATCCCGAACGAAGCGTCGATAGTAGGCACAAAGTCCAAGGAATCTTCGCACGGCCTTCTTGTCTGAAGGCGCTGGAAATGCCGCAACGGCGCGAGTCTTCTCGGGGTCTGGGCGGACGCCGTCATTACTAACCACGTGGCCTAGGAACTTCAGTTCGTCATAGGCGAACCGGCACTTGGACGGCTTAAGTGTGAGTCGTGCAGTCTGTATGGCTTGGAGGACAGCTCGGAGTCGTCGCAAGTGCTCGTCGAAGTCACTTGAAAACACAACGACGTCGTCAAGGTAGACAAGGCAGCTCTGCCACTTCAGTCCTGCCAGTACGGTGTCCATGACACGCTGGAAAGTCGCTGGCGCCGTGCATAGACCGAAGGGCATCACCTTGAACTCGTACAGTCCATCCGGCGTGACGAAAGCGGTCTTCTCTCGGTCCCGTTCGTCGACTTCAATCTGCCAGTAACCGCTCTTCAGATCCATCGATGAAAAGTACCGGGAGTGGCGCAGCCGGTCTAGCGTGTCATCGATGCGAGGGAGTGGATAGACGTCTTTCTTGGTTACCGCGTTCAGCTGTCGGTAGTCCACGCAGAACCTAAGAGTTCCGTCCTTCTTCTTGACAAGCACGACTGGAGAGGCCCACGGACTGCTTGAAGGCTGGATGATGTCGTCGTTCAGCATTTCTTGCACTTGCTCTTGAATGGCCTCCCTTTCTTTTACGGAGACTCGGTACGGCGATCGGTGCACAGGGAGCGCGTCGTCCTCGGTAACGATGCGATGCTTCGCAACGGCGGTTTGGCGCACCTTCGACGACTTCGCGAAGCAGTCGCTGTATTCGGCGAGGAGGTCAATCAGCTGTCGTCGTTTCGGGCCTGGAAGCTTCGGGTCGATGTCGAGCTGCGCTGGCGGCGCAATGTCTTGTTGAGGTGGCAATGATTCGTCAGCGATCGCGGCGATATCGGCGGAGTTTCGAAGTTCCTCGACGTGGCCCACAGCGGCACCTTTCGTGAGGTGTTGCGTTTCTTGTCGGAAGTTCGTCACGAGCACCGCGGTGCGCCCATCCTGAAGTTCAGCTACTCCTCTTGCGACGCCTATTCCTCTTCCCAGGAGCAATTGAAGGTTGCCTTCCAGGACAACTTCGCCGCAGGTAGCTGTATCGGCCACGACGGGTACGACAACACTTGATCGCGGCGGCAGGTTCACGTGGTCGGTGTCGACTCGGACGGCGGCTGACGCTGTTTTGTGTTTCTCTGAAGGCGGAACAGGCTTCCGCAGCGTCAATCTGTTCTCACCCAGGTCGATGACGGCTCCGTATTCGCACAGAAAGTCCATGCCAAGAATGACATCTCTGGAGCAGTCTTGTAGAACAACGAACTTTACCGGACACGTCTCGCCGTGGATCTCGACGCGAGCAGTGCACCTTCCGATGGGCGTGATGAGATGTCCTCCTGCGGTTCGTATTTGGGGTCCATCCCACGGCGTCATGACTTTGCGAAGGCGGCGAGCGAGCCTCCCACTCAAAACGGAGTAGTCTGCTCCGGTGTCGACGAGTGCCGATGCGTCGTGGCCGTCGATAATAACGTTGAGGTTGTTGGACACCGAAGCAGGAGCGTCGTTGCGATTCGCAGCGTCGGGAGAGTGGGAGCGCTCCGTCGTTCTTGGAGGTTCTTTACTTCGGTCGTCTTCGGCAACGCCACCTCCAGGCGTTGCCGCGCCTAGTTTTCCCGGCGACGCAGGGGAGACAGGCTGTCTCGGCGAGACCGGCGGAAGGGCGATGGCGAGCGTCGGGGGGAGGGTGAACGGAATCCTCGGCGGGGAGTTGACTCGGGAGATGAAGAGCGGCGGAGGTAGTCTTCGATGTCTCGAGGTCGCTCTCCGAGACGTGGTCGAGGGTCGTTGGGTGCAAACCCTCGTAGGCCCAGCTGGCGGTAGGGGCATCGTCGGTAGATGTGGTCCGCTTCACCGCAGTGGTAGCACAGCGGGCGTCGGTCGGCCGTCCTCCACACGTCGGTTTTTCGTGGCGCTGCTTGTTCTGGGTGGGCGTGCACCCGATCGTCCTGGCGTCGGAAAAACTGCGGCGCTGGAGGTTCACGTCGTGGTGGCGCCATGTACGGGTGAGCAGGGGGCGGTGGTCGTCGAGTAGCGGCGGCGTAGCTCAGCGTCGGTGGTTCGGGAGCGGCGCTGACTTGTGGCTGCAGCGCCTGCTGAACTTCTTCCCGGACAATCTCATTGATTGAGGGCGAATCCGGGCTTGCGGTAGCAGGAAGAAGCCTCCTGATTTCCTCCCGCACAACGTCCCGGATGATCTCACGGAGATCCGGGCTGTTGCAGCTGGCAGTCGAGAGGGCAGCGACACCGGGAAGTCGCTGGTAATGGGAGGCCCGAGCTTGAAGGGCACGTTCGATGTTTGTCGCCTCGGTGACGAAGGCTTCGACGGTGCCCGGCGGGTTGCGCACGAGGCCTCCAAATATGTCGTCTCTCACCCCGCGCATGAGGACCCGCAGCTTCTTGTCGTCTGTGGCTCGTGGGTCGGCACGGGCGCTCAGGCGGAGGACATCTTCTACAAAGCTTGTGACGCTTTCGTCGGGGCCCTGCGTTCGAATTCGGAGGAGATCTTCTGCCTTCTCCCGTCGGTGTAGGTTGGCGAACGTCCGCTGCAACTCGGCCACACAGATGTCCCACGACGTAAGCGAAGCCTCGTGGTTCTCGAACCAATGCCTCGCAGTACCCTCCAGCGAAAAGTAGAGGTTCTGGAGGCACTGCTCCGCAGTCCATCCGTTGTGGCGCGCCACACGCTCGTAGTGCTTGATCCAGTCTTCGACATCCTCATGGATCTCGCCGTGGAAGGGAGTCGGCGTACGGGGAGCGGCGGGCAGGTAGACGACGGCGGGAGCGGCGGGGGTCGGCGACTGGTTGGCCATCGTCGGCCTCGTTGGCTGCTTGGTCCTGGGCGGCAGAAGTCCGAATTCCGGGTGTAGGCCTTGGGTGCGTCGACTGAACCGGATCTCGGTAGTGTCTTCGTTGGTTCTTCGTGGACTTGGCGTCGGACTTGCACTGCGGGCCCTCGGAGGGGTACGCGGCAGGGACATGCGTTACCCAGCACCTCCACCAAAATGTCACGAATGACAAGTGATGAGGCGGCAAATAACTGAGTAAACTAAACGTTTAATCGGGCGAACTTGTGCCCACAATAAAAAGAAACAAAAGATAACAGTAGAGCGTCGCGGGCGTCGAAGTCGGCGAAAGAGCAGAGTCGAACGCTGGGGCGAAAACTGGCTGCGGCTCGCCACGCGGAGCCCCTTATGTACACGCGTAGGGTTCTGGAAGAATCGGCGTAGAAGGTTCTGAGTGTAGAACATTCTGACCTCGAACAAGCAACATGGTTCTCGAATTTACCAGAACTTTTACGTCAGAGTTCACAAAAATGCGTCCCCGCGGCCAGGAATCGAACCCTGGCTTTCTGCGTGGAAGGCACGCGCGATAACCGTTAGGCCACGAGCGCGCTGCCTGCTCGGTCAGCTGCGCTCGCGGCAATATGGGTGTACTGCGATCCCCACTTTACGTCATCAAATTTTGCAAAGAAGAGATTGAATGAAAATGATCGCTTTTGTCTTTGAAATTATACCGCAACAAAGGCGTTTCTTGGCCAGTGGCGTTGCGTGCGAGTAGAGTTCCTGTATAGGCTCCCTACGGGAGCCAGAGGTTCGCGTTTGATTCCACATGCCGCGTGCCGCCCTCGCCGCTATTCGCCGAGATCCGATCACGTGAGGAGCCGTATCAAGTGTCGTGCAGCAAAGTAGACGTTGCACGCGCCCCGGCGTACCAGGCTTTTGAGCCCGCCGCGCGCCTCGAACGCGCGGCGCTGCTATTCGCCGAATTCAGTCACGTGAGGAGCTGGATCCACATGCCATGCGTGAACGCGCAACTCTGGCTCCCGTAGGGAGCCTATACAGGAACTCTACGTGCGAGTAACCTTGAGTCCCACTAGTGCCAGTAAGCTCGTGTAAAGTGAAAAACATTCCAATTGAATATTGTTGCACCGCCCCTTTAAGCGAACTATATGTCGCAGCGGTGTTAGCACAGTAATTTTGTTCAAATGGATCTATTCATTCGTATAATCTATGGACGTTGTACATCACTATTTTTTTTATAAATAAAAAATCAATTAAAATGACCAATTACACGAAAGAAGCATCGCTCAACAAAAACACAAATACAAAAAAGATTATTTGTTTGCTTGCGTAAATATTTTTCCAGCCTCCCGATTCGATATCTAAATTTTGCTGTGGCATGTTTTCCCCGTGCTTGATCCTGGGATTCAAAATGGCGCCGCTTCGTGAACGCTGCGGCACATGTTTTGGATAGCACATGTAAAAGCACACCGTACTGCCCTGTCTCTCAGCAGCTCAACTTAGTAGACAACTGGGGAATAAAATGTTAATATTTTAAGCTAAAAAAAAAAATGTTAGTTGTTTAGATAGCAGGAGTTTACTCTGTCAGATTATGGCGACATTGTTTCGCGCTGTAGATGAGAAATTTAGCCAGTGCAGTACGGCTGCTAGCCTGGCGTCTTTAACGTGCACCACGCAGTGGTGATACACGACCGCACGTCGGTACACTCAGAGCCGTATATGTAGAGAGTTTGGCCATTCGTTGGGAAGTATAGGAGACAAATAAGGAGGCGCCATTGGCTGAAAGCGGGTTGGGCGTGTTCCAGGGCGTCTTCAGAAATTCGAATGTGACCAACCAGAAGCCGGGAATAATACCCTGGCGGTGGTCGCGAGAAACAAACCTGATAACTGCATTGGAGTAACTCTCAATGACTGAAAATATGGTACACGTGATGTTTCAATCACGCTCATCCAAAATGATGGTGGAAGAATGCGACTAGCGGAACGATCGACATAATCCGTACGCCAAGCGCCGAGGGCCGGGAATCTGCCGTCTGAGCGGTCACACTCTGTCCGAGCAAAACAGAGTTGAGCGGCGCATTCGTTTTTTACATCCTTCTGCATGATCATGATGAAAACAACACGTGTACCCTATTTTCAACCACAAAGAGTCACTACACATCACTCTTACGCACTTATTAAAACCATTTACGAGCATAGACCTTTGATCAGAACTGTTTCTCGCTACCACCGCTAGGGGATTCTTTTCGGCTTCTGGTTGGTCAAGAGAGCATGCCAAGCCATCTTTCCGAGTCTGCCGCACGCCCTGGCTCTGCCCGCGCCTCCCATTGACCAAACTTTCTACATATACGGCTCTGGGTACACTCAGAGCCGTTTATTGAGAGAGTTTGGCCATACATTGGTTTGAATAGGCGAGCATCTCGGGCCAACCACAGGCCGCGAAACAGCCCCTAGCGGTGGTCGCGTGCTCTAAATTTGTGCCACGACTATACTTCGTTTCACCTTATGTGCGAGCGAAGGCAAAACTGGAAGCGCGAGCACGGAAGCTCCGTGCGTTCAGGCTTTGCTCGAGCGCGCGAGCTGGGGAGAAATGCAAAAAGCGCTGGTCTCGCGCTTCTAGCTTTGGCTTCGCTCGCAGGTAAAGTGAAACGAAGTATAATTTGAGCCGTGCCGAGCGGAACTCCGCGTCTCAAGACGCTCGCGCACCCCACCCTTTGCACTGCTTTCTTTCAGCCAGTCTCAGGACGCTGTTCTAGCAGTGCAGACAAAGGCATGGGCACGAGCGCGTGGCTTTGGAAAGTGCCTCCTATGCACGAGGTCTCGTACAAACAATAGCGTTTCGCTGAGCTAGGCTCACGCGCCTGTGCCTTTGTCTTCACTGTCGACATTTGTGAGATGGAGTAGAGGTCTCCTGATTGGTCGACGCTGTGTCACAAATTTAGTTTACGCGCTCTAAGCGTGGGGGGAATATTCGGCGCTGGCGGCGGCCTTTGCTCCGCCTATTGTCCAAACTCTCCTAATATACGGCTCTGGGTACACTATGCTCATCCAGATCGAATAGACTACTTCCATAAACCCCTGCATGCAACACGGCGCGCGTTGCACTCTGGGAACTAGTTGGCCAGGGAGGAGAGTGGCATGGTTTCGGTTTCGATCGACACGTCGACAAGAAATTATACACAGAGCGTGGACTATAAATGGCCGTTATCTCATGTTTTCTGGTCCCGAGAGCGTCATTTGTGGTCTCTAAACTAACCTAAATGGCCAGACATCGAAGCTTTAGCACAAGCCCAAGACGTATAGCTTGTCTTGACACATGCTTGTTTATTTTTGTGCCCGAGCCTTTCTGTTAGCGTTTCGAGGTATGCGGACGAGCCAGTGGTGGGAATCTCGACGCTGCGAAGCTCGGGGATCTTGCTTGTGTATGAATCAACAAGCTGTAGCAATCAATAAGTATGCCTACATCGAGCTCGCGCCTTTACATTAGTGTTGTTGATGATTGATGAGGAAGTTTGTTTCGTGCGTCCATAGACGAAATATAACTTTTTGCAATTACTGTTTTTCTTAATACACCTGAGTACGCGAGGTAAAACTCGGAGGCGCCATTGAAAAGCTCCATTTGAACTCACTTCTCATCTCTTATCTGTACTGCCCCGCAGCACTGCACTTGAAGTCCCCACCTGCTTGCATTCCACTAATATTCAACATCGCGTATGCGCATAAAGTTATCCTGCAATCATATAGGCACATTCTCACGTACAAACCCTTTTAAGAAAGCAAAAGTCGAGCAGCTGTGGGAAGAATGTCGCACCGTTCGCCGGAAGTGCGCCGGACGGGCATGAACCCCTATGCGGTGCGCGAAACGAACGAAATTATTCAAAGCGCATTTGACGGTTGCTAATGGCCATAATATTTGTTATTTGTTTGCTTTCTTCCTGACTGAGTATGCCGAGATAATTTCAGACACACCGTTCAGGCACAGATCTTGGGCGTCTGTAGAAGCTCGTCCAAAAATGCTTAGCAAGGAGTAGGGGACGCTTGTTAGGGCCTCCGTCGCAGCTAGTCGATCTCGGCGTTTGCGAAAACTTAATCTTCTATCAGCATAAAATTTGAGTGTGAGATATGTGATGACACGAGGAAGACATCATAGCAACTTTTGCGCAGTAGCGAGGTCGAATTTATTGCGTTTTATTAAACGTTCATGCGCCAACGCGGGGCTCAACTTTGATACTCCGGTGAGGACGCGGCTTGCTTTTCGCCCAGTGAAGCAACAAGAAGCGTACGTTTGGCAAACAAAATACGTGTAGGTCTCAAGGTAACCAAATTTCAGTTGTAATTCACTGGTACTAGATGGGATTACTGACATTAAAAGATGCACTCGTGGGGTGAGGTGACTAAGCCACGTCTTACTACGTTTGCATACGCACTCATAATATCCGGTGTTTCGGGAACCAAGGAAAGTGCCCCGGTCTTCGTTTTGTATCGCTCTGTATCGCTCGAGAATGAGTGTAGTGCACATTCGTAAAAAGTCAGATAATCGAAAACGCAAACAGCGCGTTCGGTCGCGGCGTGATAGCATGAGATGAAGCTGCTCAGTCGAAACCGAAACTGAGTGGCCAACTAGTTCCCAGAGTGCACTGCGTGGTATTTCGCCGCGATGGGGCGCGTCGGTTTTGGAAGATTGAGCCTGGGTTCCCTGGGTTCTGCAGCGCGAGCTCCACGTTTCAAGCCGTGCAGCTGCATGCTGCGCTAGGCATACAATAATAAAGAAAAGAAGAAAACGAAGTGTTTTGTTCCCAATCAACCAACAGATCTGAAGAAGCAAGGGTAGGTCCTCTTTCGACGACGACGGGCGTAGTCCAAATTTCCTCCGATGAACCGAAAATCGACGGCAAAGTCTAGCGTACGCTTGCCGACCCTGCAGCATGATCTTCAGCCAGGAAGTGAGCCACTACAGCGCGTCCCGGTTCCTTCCATGCAGCGACGCGCCGATCAAGACCAGTCCAGCCGGAGAGTTGAGCCACAAAGTTTCACTCGGACTCTCCTTTTCCTCGATGACGCTCATGTACGCGACAGTGACTGTCTTCGCCCTATGGGGTCTCTTGTTCTACGCCTTCCTGGTCGTCTGGGGGCCCTCAGCCTTCGAGCGGACGTACGGGCCATGACGGACGCCGGTTCAGCGGTGCATGGTCCATCAACACAAGTTTGGGGAATGCCGAATTAATGCATATTCGTAAACTAAAACGAAATAAACAAACAAACAACGTGCCTTCTTCACTTTCCCTTTCCTCCGCCCCAATAAAAAAAAGTGTTTCTTTTTCACCGCTGACACAAAGTATGCATATTCCTAACGAGCGCGTTGGTAAAGTATACAGAGAGAACAAAACACAGAGACGTCTGTGTTCCGCCCTCTCCTCGCTATTTCTTTTGTTATCCAGTAGAAATAATGTATTGCCAAACGCTCAGTTTCCACCAAAATGTAGTGCTTGTAGCTGTCCCAGACAAGATACCAAATTTTCAAAACTAACTGTTATGTCATTCCAAAGCAATAAGTAATTTTCTGTAACATTTAATGGGAAAATGGGGAATCGTTTCCGGGAGTTTGCACCCTCCAGCCCCGTGTATCCCTGGGACTCGTCGGCCACCAGAGTCCCATTACAAATTTTCGAAAATCGCTTATGACTTTTGAATGAGGTACCGGTAAATTTTGAAAATTTTTCATCTGATTCAGACAGCTAGCGCTACATTCGGGCGGAGAATGAGCGTTCGAAGATACGTATTTGATTTTTTTAGATTAGAAAAAGTACTACACTGTTTGCTTTGGGGGCAGTCGACGGATGCCGGTTGACGCATACCGGTTAACTAATCATGTTTAGTTGTTGTTGTTGTTTTTTTTTTGTTGGCGATTACAAGTTCAATGGACGTTCTCTGATAAAAACTGATGCCGATTATGAGATAATGTTTCGTTAAATATTAGTTGACAGACGTCGATGGATAATGGCTGCCGCATATGCCAGCCCACAGATGAGTCATTGGCGTACAAAACGGGCCGGTATGATTATATAATAATAATTTTAAAAAAGCTCGTCATGTCAGGACATCTATTAGAATTAGCCAGCGTTAGTTTTCAGTCTGAGTTGTCTATTCGTGCCTCTAAGCTTTGAACATGCCCTACATACGATGTAGCACGGGTACGATCGCAGAAAATGCGAAGAAACCCCAACCCGGTATCCGAAAAAGTATTGCATTGAATTTAGATAACGTTGGGTTCTCTCGTCAAACAAAGATAGTGTACGGGCAGAAACCGATGGAGAGGAAGAGACTATACCCGTTTTCACCTTAAGAAAAAAGGAAGTTTTGCTCATTGTTCATGCGCGGCGCGAAGCAGTTCTTACGAGATTTTGTTGTCGGAGGAAAAAGCGATGCTTTTGGCGTTTGGAACGTGTACGTCTTGATAATATAACAGATATCTAATATAAAATTCACTTACAGATATCTTAATTATCAATATAAAGAGGGAAATTAGTAATCCTCCGCGAGGAGCCGGACTTTTTTTACTACGGTTCTTATGGTGAAAACGGGCATAGAGCGCTCTGGTTGGAATGATTAGGGAGTAGAGGCAAAGCAAGCTGCCTTTATCTCTCTACTCATTGTTCTAACGCGTTCGAATGCCGAAAGCCGCCCCCCCCCCCCCCCCTCCCTCCCCTTACGTCGTAACGATACGCGGAGCGCAAGTTCGTCTGCTTCTGGCACAGGGGTTGCGATGATGTCAGCGCGCCGAGCTCTTATTGGCTGATTGAAAAAAAAAAAAAAATAGTGGGTAGACCTCAAGGTATCTAGCACTGAAGTCTACTACGCACTATCCTTCCAATCAAAGCCAATCAGAACTCGGCGTCGTTCTGACGTCACCGCAACTCCTGCACAGAAAGCAGACGACTGGCTCTCCGCATAGACGCTGAGTGGTCAAGAAACGGTTGACTTGGCTTATAATGTTCGCGGTTCTCGCTTTGTGATTGGTCCTTCGGCGTATATATATATATATCGATTGATGCCGCAATCTGATTGGCTGGTGTTCGACATAATGAGATGCTCGGGAACGCCACGCACTGCGTTTCTTAAAGTCCCAGTCACAGTGCTCACGCGTCACATAAAAAAGACACGCTTTTGTTGGCAGCAGACGTGATGACAGAATTACCTGCCTCAAGCATGTTCGAAACATGTCTGCTTGATGCATGTGTGGGCTTGAACATATCTGCAGAGAATTGTTGCATGACCTTCGTACGCGGAAGAAACACGTTCCAGGCAGTGTCCGCAGACGGCCCTTTGTACAAGGTATTGGCTGTGCAACCGCGGATTTAGCCGACGCAGCGACGCGTATACGGAACGCAAGTTCGTCTGCTTCTTGCGCACGGGGTTGCGGTGACGTCATAGCTCTGATTGGCTCCGATTGGAAGGATAGTGGGTAGACCTCGGTTCAGCTGGCACTTAGGTCTACCCACTATCCTTTCAATCGGAGCCAATCAGAACTCGGCGGCGTTCTGGCGTCACCGCAACCCCGCACCGCAAGACACGCATGACGCCATGCCGAGAGTCGCCTGGCGGCGACTCTCGGCATGGCGTCATGCGTGTCTTGTACGGTGTGTTCTCGAGCGATATTCGGGCGTCAAAAAATCCAATGAATAGACCAAGGATGGCCAAGCTGCGGCTCTTCGCGTGTTAAAGTGCGGCTCGCGGCTCTCCCACTCCCCCCACTCCCCCGCCTCCCTCCCGGTCACACGAGCACTTCCCTAAAAAGATAAATGGAACGCTTTTTAAATCGAAAGACAGGTTGCGGTTGGATAGACTTCTGCTACTTCTGCCTAGCTTACCTACATTTGGTCTGGTTTTGACTCGGATCATGGCCTCCGAGTTCCCGAAGCGCGCGCGCGATACATGCTCAGTTAGACTGAAAGTAGTTCGAGTTTCGTGTATTCCTCTGAACAAAACTTATCACCCCCCCCCCCCCCCCCCCCCCCCCCCCCCCCCCCCCGCGGCTCTTGGGACAGGTTAGCCTGGCCACCCCTGGAATAGACCAATGAACAGAGTGCATTGCAACTATTTTCACAAAGGTGTCTTTAAGTGGTGCATTTATAATACTCCAATTTTATGACTGTTGGTTTCAAGAATAAAAAAAAAAAAATCTAATCTAAAATCACTTTTTATTTTTTATACAGAAGGCTTTGCCGTTTTGTTTTTGTGCATATGAAGGAAGAAAAAAAAAAGGTTTTCTAAGGCTTAATAGTGCAGTCACGTGCTGTATATTAACAAACAAACAACATCTCTCTCTCTCCTTTTCTTTTTTTGTAAAATGAAGGGCGCATGACCACGACGTGATCGGTCTCCCGCGGTCCAACAACAACCCCCACCAATCCGGCTTTTGGCGTCTTCTTTTGAGGCCGGACAAAGCTATCTGGGTCCCCGGTCTTTCTTTGAACCACGCCGAAAGGCCGTTCCGGGTCTATTTTTACGGAAAACCGTTAGTGCGGATAAAACAGCAAAAAAAACAAAAAAACAACAACTTCACAGAGATGTACAGATATACATATATATACACATGAGTTTCGCGTTCATCGATCGCAGCGCCATTGTGCCGTGTAGCGTCCGTGGCAGCAATTAAGCTTGCCCCAGTTTATCGAGGGGGCAGGGCGGACTGAAACGAGAAAGGACATGTCGTTTTTTGTGGGTGTTTTGTTTTTGTTCGGCGCGTACTATATTATCTGGCTGCCCTATTTACGGCCTATGTGCCTATTTAACCTGTCCCAAGTTCATTGACGAGGATCTTTTTTATCAGGTGACTATCTGTAAAGCTTATCTGTGGCACTCCAGAAAACAATTAATTATGAAGAAAGGTAGCGCTAAAAATTTAATTGTTACTCAAAAGAAAGAAATTTAAAAAAGGCAGCGTTACTCAGCGTAGACAAAACAAAACGAAAACTGATTTTAAATTAATTATTACGAATAAAGTTGAAAATAATCGAATCCTTTGTTCGAAAGTTACCTGGTTCGAGAATGTTCCTTAATACTTCAACAAAATTTTAAATATTCCCGTCTTGTTTAAAAATAGGTTGAATATGATCCACAATATCCGTAAATGACAATCGCACGTTTGCATTTTGAGCCTGGTGGCTGTATTTTTCGTTATAAACGGCCCACTCTGGCAAGCGCTCGGAGAAGGCCCAGCGGAGACCAGGTGACATCCAACGCAATCGTGACGTAGGTCGTCTCGGGACGAGCAAAGCTACGGCGAGGCTGACGTCGAGAGGATGGCCTAGTCGTTCCAGCCACCGAAGCGGCTACTTTTGTACGAATTCTGAGGGACGGGTTAACTTCCATCGTAAACCGGAGACACGACAAAATAAAAAAAAAAACGGACAAAACAACAACAAGTCTCAATGTTGTTGTTTTGTCCGTTTTTTTTTTTATGTTGACGTGTCTCCGGTTTACGATGGAAGTTCTTCACCAGCTCGCCTGCGCTTTTACCCTTTCTTAGATGACGGGTTAATCTTCTATAATCTTGTAGGGGGACAAGAGCGACTTCTGCGACACACAAAAGGCATTCTCGGGAAGAGGGGAGTTCCTCCTTCCCCTCTTCTCTCGTTGTGACCGGAGGCGAGACACTCACCGTCACTAGCTGGCAAACCTAAGAACGAAGGGCGAGGGTAAGACGGGCCGGGGAGGAGGAAGCAGACGGAACGCTGAAGAAGAGAGGGGGAAACCTCCTTCTCTCTTTAGCGTTCCGTCTGCTTCCTCCTCCCCGGCCCGTCTTACCCTCGCCCTACGTTCTTAGGTTGCAACGGACTATAGACGGGCATTACAAGCGAGGCGTAAGCGACATCCAGCAGGTGCTCTTTGCTAGTCGTTTAATTCGTTTTAAAATTCCCTTTCGAAACTTTTTTAACAAGGTATTGGTATGTTCGATATGATACTGCTCCTTTGAACACATATAGACCAAAAAATGAGCGCCGAAATTTCTTTGTAGTATCCCTTTAAAGCACGCATTTTCTGCCCGCATAAAACACGCATTCTTCTGCCCGCATAAATAAACTGCGCATAGCAGTAAGCTGAAACTCCGTGAGAATGTGACGCTAGCAGTGATGATGAGATGCGAAAGTTTGAAGGAATGACGTTACCTGGATCAGAAGATACAACAAAAAATTCAAATTTATCTTAATAAACTTTATATTTATTCAATAATAATAATAGCAATAAAACCGGCGTTTACCCAATCCTAATATTTATCCAATAATAATAATAATAATAATAACAATAAAATACAATCTGGGCTCCTGTAGCATTCATTTGAGTGAAAAATAAAACTGTAACCAAGAAAGACAATATTGTTTTCTTCCATACTTTTTTTTAATGAACTATATTTTTAAAAATACACGAAAGAGTAAACAAAGAGGACGGACAGGACAAACATCTTTCGACTTTCAACACTGAAGCGCGAGACACATGCGCGTCAGTATCGTCCGATCTGACGTCCGATCCGACAGTCCGAACGCCGCTCCGGATTGCCGCACGCGACAGTTTGAGGCACACGCTTCCGACCTTGCACGCGGCACGACGATCCGTTCGGCTCCGCCCAGTTCCGGCATCACCATAATCACTGTGCGCTAACTTCGCCACCATGCATGAGCGCTTCAGTGCGTCATCATGACGTTCGCGCTAGCTGTGCTGTGATTGGCCAGACGCATCCGACAATCCGTCCGCCGTCCGAAAATATCTGGCGCGTTGGACGCACGTCGGATCGCCGATCCGACGTCGGATCCGACCAAATTTTTCGGATCAGGCAGTCGTACTGCCGGATCGGACGTCGGATCGGATGGATTTTTCGCGCATGTGTCTCGCGCTATAGAAGTCTTTATTTTCAGGCCGACAAGCAACGGGCTGCCGAAGATTTGGGGAAAGGGTTAGTGGGAAAGATTAGACCAGCGAGGGAGAGAGGGGGGGGGGAGGCGGGAAGGGTGAAAGGTAGGCGGGAAGGAGAAAGGGGGGGAGAGCGAAGAAATGAGCGAGGGGGGCGGGACAGGAAGTAAGGAAGGTTGGATGGCGCTTGGCGTGGAGATAATCTGAGCCTCAGGCTGGAGCCGCCCAGAGCCGCCGTTGAACCTCTCCGACACAGCCCTTTCGCCGCGCGCGGAGGCACTTCTTTCAAAGGGACCCAAGTTCACTCCTTACATCGCGCCGACCAGAGTAGAACAACTGGCTGCTGTTCATCAGATAGCATCCAAGATTCCTGAGCCTGCACGACAGGAATTCCTCGGGAACGGCTCCCGGCTGGTCTGCACACACGGCGCGGCCCCTCCAGGAAAACTGGAGTTTCCTGCGGTGGTGGACGAGCTCAGACAATCCGGCCTCAAGCTTTTGGAGGCGGACAAGACTGGTGTGTTTGTGCTCATGAACGAGGCCCCCTACGGGGAAAAGGTAGAGTCCGCCCTCAAGAGGAACTTTGTCGAGCTAAAGAAGAGACCGCTTGAAGCTGAGCTAGTTGGTTCATGCTTGTTAAAGTGCCAGCTGAACGTTTTAAGGACACACACACAGAGACGAACAAAAAAGGTGTGTCTGCCTTTTTTGTTCGTCTCTGCGTGTGTGTCCTTAAAACGTTCAGCTGGCACTTTAACAAAAATAAAAAGAAGAGACCGTCCGGCTCCCTTCGCTCGGAAGCAAAGACCATCTGCAAGAACAACAACCTCACCTCTCTCGTGACCAAAGTCTCGGCTCCCTCAAAGCAGTACTTGTGGGTCTTCTTCACGGCCAAGACCCACAAACCGGAGACCCCCTTCAGAAGCATTGTCACAGAGAGAGGGTGCTGGCAAAAGCCGATCGCCCTCTTCCTACAGAAACATCTGACGCACATCCCTCTAGATCAACCTTTTCGTGTCAGCAACTCACAAGAGATCCTCCCAGCTAGAGAACTTCTCCACTCTTCAGGGAAAAATACATCGATGTTCTCTCTCGACATCACAGACATGTATTACAGTCTTGACATCAAAATTATTCTGGATTTGGTAGAAGAAGCGATCATAAAATAAGGCACTGTCAAATTCCAAAACGCGTCCGGCATCTCTCTCAACGCATTCCTGCAGCTCATCGCCGTCTACCTCCGGTCCACCCTCATAGAACACGACGGAAGAATATATACCCAAAAATCCGGCATCTGCATCGGTTCCTGCCTGGCGCCGGCGCTCAGCGAGGTCTATCTCTCATTTGTCGACCAAGCCGTTAAAACCCAGCTCGACTGCGTGGCCCCGGGAACACAAGTATACAGGTATGTCGATGACTACCTTGTGCTTCACGACTCCGGTGTTTCCGCAGCTACCATCCAGCTGGTCTTTAAGGACAATGCACGGGGCCTCACTTTCACCAGAGAAGACGCCTCAACAGAGGGTCTACAGTTCCTTGACTTGCGCCTTATCTCCTCGGCGGAGGGCACCTGCTGGAGGTTCCAGCAACGTTCACAGAAGCCTGTGCTTCCATTTTCCAGCAACCACTCCAAGACGGTCAAAGCGGGGATCGTAAAAAGTCTGATCTCGTCCTCCCGCTCTAAGTCCTGCCATCACCTCTCGGCCTCCAGCCTGGGGGTCCAGATCGGCCGACTGATAAAGGCCGGATATCCCCGCGACCTGCTGTCGGCCACACTAAAAAGACTAATAACTGAAAGGCCCGCTCCCCAGAAACCTGCTCGACCGAAATTCGTAGCCATCCCATACAACCACAACACAGCGCACCGTCTAAAAGCAGCCGCCCGACGGTTTGACACCGAAGTCGGATTCACATGTCCGTTCAACCTGGGCACGATGTGCCGCCTCACTAACAACGTCCCGCCCCCGAAGACCGAGTGCTCCAAGTAAGGCCCCTTAGCTCCAAGAAGCACGTTGCGCCCTCTATCCCTTGCGCCACCGGTCGTGTATATTCGGTGCCCCTTTCCTGTGGGGCCGAATACATCGGGCAGACGGAGCGCTGCGTCAATGACCGACTACGAGAGCACCAGCGGGAGATCACCAAAGATGAGGCGGACTCGCAACACCCGATGCTGGTGCACCTCAGGGCATGCGCACAGTGTTCCCTCGCCTTCCCCACTACCCGCGTCCTGGGGGCGCACAAGAACCGGTACGGGCGGGAAATACTGGAAGCCTTTGCCATGAGAAGAGCGCCGCGCAACATTTCGTCGCCGTCACTCCTGCTCTCGGAGAGGGAGATGACCTTCCTGGGGCCGGAGTTGGCGACCTTGACGGCCCGAACTGGCGGGCGTTGACTCGGAGAGTTTTCGGGAGATACCAGTCCACGCCAAGCGCCATCCAACCTTCCTTACTTCCTTTCCCGCCCCCCTCGCTCATTTCTTCGCTCTCCCCCCTTTCTCCTTCCCGCCTACCTTTCACCCTCCCCGCCTCCCCCCCCCCCCTCTCTCCCTCGCTGGTCTAATCTTTCCCACTAACCCTTTCCCCAAATCTTCGGCAGCCCGTTGCTTGTCGGCCTGAAAATAAAGACCTCTATGTGTTGAAAGTCGAAAGATGTTTGTCCTGTCCGTCCTCTTTGTTTACGCTTTCGTATATTTTTGAATCTATTACCAACGCGCTCAATCCAAGTTTATATTTTTAAGGCGTCCTAAATGATATGTGTTGGCTTGATGAGTATTAGACTTAAATGGCCGTCGGCGCATAAAGAAATTCTCTTTCTCTCTTGTGCCTTTTGATCCAGTTGTAATGTTCTTTCTCCACACTTTCGCGTTGTATCCCTACTGCTAGCTTCACTTTCCGACAGAGTTTCAGTATTCTGCGACGTCCCGCCTGCGATAGGACGTCGCAGAATCTTTTTTTTGCGGTGCATCATGATCCGAAGCGGTGATTGGCTGCAGGGATTTTCCCTCTATCCTAACCTTTCTGAGGTTTACCGTTCATTCGCGATCAACCTCCGTTAAACTTCGACCAAGCGGAATATGCGCCAGCAAGGTATAGTAATTTCCTTGTTGTTGTTTTTTGCTACTTAAGCGTGACCGTCTGCTCGGCCCTGACGTCACGCGGCCTTGATGTCGCACCGCTGCGGTGGCGCTGCGCTCGACACCGCGCATGCGCAGACGATGCATTTCGATCGAATCTGACTTCTGCGCACGCGCAATGCCCCCACCCGGTCTGGGCGAACGCTGACTTGTTTGGAAACGACAGGTCGGTCTGTGGTTGAGGCGGAAAGAGAATGTGACCCCCAAGATAACCAGGCCGTAATGCCATGGATTAGCTACGTCACTAATCAGCGCAGGCCACATATCCGACACGAGTTCGGCTAGGACTCGTGTTCCTCGTTGAACACGAGTCCCGTTGATGCAGGCCTCCTGTACGGCCTGGTTCCACATACGTTCCAGTTAAATGGACGTTCCACGTATTCTTTCTGGAACAGGTGAATATCTTGTGTGGATCGGGGCTTAAATGTGAAACGCCGGTCCTCTTCGCTTCATTTTTTTGCTTTTTTTTTATCTGGAACACAGAGATTTTACGTGCATTGTCTTTCCACTTACATGCCGTTCCACTTACCCTGCTCCACTTAAGCGCCAATCAGTCCCATCTAAAACTTCCATGTGTTTTTTTTTTTTTTTACATTTATCGTTTATAATGACCAATTATCGAAAACACTGCTCTGTATACAGGCTACGACGTACTTAAAATTATCTAAAACTTTGATTCGTATGAACCCGAAATATGTGGAGCGTACCGTTCCTCCTGGATAAGCGGAACTTTTCTTTTTAAAAGTTCCGGTTATAACCGTAACATAGGCGGAACGAGATGAAGAGTGTAGGTGACGAAGAGAATCCATGCCAATTGAACCTTGTGATTTAGGGAATGACGACAAAAACAAATACAGCTTGCGTATACAAAGAAAAAAGAAAGAAAAGTTTTGTAAACGTAATTCAAACACTAGTAAAAAAAGATATATATATATATATATATATTTTTATAGTACCGATTCGTTTTGCTTTGGTACAAGAAGAAGACCGAGACCGTCTACACATCGACTCCAATTCTGAATCTACAAATAGATCCTTTGTTTTTTCGTGGGTGACCCGACACCAGCCCAATCGCGTCCTCGTCTGTTTTGAGTCGAATTGCAGCTTGGCACGAACAACTATCCACCTCCTGTTCGTCCGTTAAGAAGCATAATTTTGGTAATCGTTATTGAACGTATCTCTCGAATAGAATTTGCCTCTAAGTTATACCCCTTCAGATGGTCCCAGTGTTTTCCTGTTTCACATTGTCGTACGCTGCAGTGATGTCCAAATAAGCTGACCACATGAGGCTTGGCTCTTTATTATTATCTCTATACATTGAGTGATGGGTAATAGGTTATCTTACAGCCTTCTATCTATTCGGAATTTATTTTGAAGCTCTCCCAGAATTTGCATTCCTTCTGCCCATTCCTCCAATCTTCGCTTTACTATCTGCATAGCTAATCTGTACAAAACTGGTGCTACTGTTATCGGGCGATATGGCTTGATGTTGTCGTTGTTTCATTTTCCTTTATATAATAGTTTCATTTTGCTTAGTTTCCAATCGTTTTGTACGTGTCCTCCAATAATTACTTGGTTAATCACGTGTCGTAACTTCAATTTGTTTGTTTCCCTTTCCCATGGGTATGTCATCTGGATTTGTCGATGTACCTGCTGGAAACTTACTTTCGGCCTTGTTCCATTCCCTTGTGGTCTCCTCCATTGTTATACTACGCTCTTCCTGCACCCCGCTGCTGCCGGTGCTCTCCACTGTTTCCCTCTGCTCAAGCTGTGAAACAGTAACTTCGATTCTCTTCCTTATATATTCTCGTGCCCCTCCCCCCCCCCCCCCTTCTCCCCTCTTGTGTGGTCAGTAGGTGCTGGCAGCCCTCTGCCTTTGTACCCTCCGCTTCAACGTGCCCCTGTTTGGACAGCCCTTGTTTTTGCAGACGCAGACCGGGTAGCAGAAGGGCCATGACGCCCGTGGATTCGACGAGTCCCACGTCGCCCCCGTCTCTGAGCCCGTACCACCTGAGCCCTAACGACGGTAACTCCGCGCCACCCTGCCCGCGCAGCCGGAGCTGTTCCCTGGCCAGCATCGGCCACGTCAGCCTCAGCGGCGTCGTGGTCACCAGCCACGGCGCCAGCAGGCCACGCCGGTTCTCCGTCAGGGTCATCGAGGCTAGCCTGTGCGTGTTCCTCAGCCTGTGCGTGTCCCTGGCGGGACTCTTCCTCGGGCTGCTCTACGAGCCGCTGCTGCTCGTGGTGTTCGCGTGTGGACTCCTAGCGCTCGTGGCTTACCTCTGCTACGCGCTTGTGCTCTACAAGAGGTCTTGGGTGAGTTTCGGGTTTCAAGTTTACTGATGCTTCTTCATACAAGGAGAGAGAAAGCGAGGGTTCAGTCCCCACCCCTGCTCGTTTCGATCTGGACGAGCATCGTACCGGCGTGTGGTCGTGTATCCCTACTGCATGGTGCACGTTAAAGACCCCTAGGCTAGCGGTTGTACTGGCTGAATTTCTCATCTACAGCTGAGAGACAAATCGCCCGTTGAGAATGACTAACTTCACGCTGCCTAAACATACAAACAACACAACTATTTTACTTTCTTATTTACGGGCTGTCGCATCAACTCAACAACAAAAACAATTAATTGCAAAGCAAGAGAAAGATAAACAGCACACTCCTGTACACAATCTAATTGCTGAAGTTAGCATGACGTGACAATATATATATATATATATATATATATATATATATATATATATATATATATATATATATATATATATATGTATATATATATTTGCTGCAAACATCTCTAAGTCTAATACCTAGTTCTGCTGGTTCGCAGTAAAGCTTACCTCAGTGTTGATGTTTTTTGTAGGGTTCTATCACTATTTGTAGCACCCACTGCATTAACGTGATTCAAATTGGCGGCGAAGCAACAGCTTAAGCTAAGAGCTCGAGCCGGGAGACGCTTTTTGAGCGCTCCAGAACCTAAAAAAATAAATAAAAATAGAACGTCGTGAATTTTTTAGGTGGCAAGAAGTTGACCTGCCTTTGAGATGGGTCTACACTGGATTGCGCTGCAAAAAAAACTCAATTCACTTCTTTTTTTTTTTTTTTCAGAAATCGTTGAGTTTAGGTGGTTGAGCCGAGAACGCGCGTGCGCACCACTAGCGCTCTCGCTCAAAAGCCTGTCATGGTCGCTTATGAGTTCATGGAACACGAGCATGTGTTTTCATCCCAGAAGATCTGGAACCATGATTTCGAAGAAAGGTTCATTTAGCCAGCGCAGTACACTGCTCACGTGAGGTATTTCCCAAAGCACATTGTGTTGGTCTACAAAACGCCCCGTTGAACGGGGCGTTTTGGAGACGAACGCGCTGTTTATGAACAGGTCCATGTTTTCCCAAACAAGGTGTGGGCAAAGCGCGTCCACAAAAACAAGGTTCGCGCGAAATGAAGCGTACTGCGCATGCGCCGATCAGACAGCAGCGCCATCGCAGTGGCATGGCGTAAGAGCGCGCGTTTGTCTTTTTAGACTTAGGCTAGGTGGCGCAAGCTACCACCCGTTACAAAGGTATAGCCACTAACATCCATCCATTCATACGTTGATACGGCGTACAGCACCTTAACCCGCATGACGGTTTGCCAAACAGACACGCGTCTTCGGGAGTGATTCGCGGCAATGGCAGACTTGTCAGATGATGTTTCGAAAAAAGATCGAAGCAAACTCTCAAAATCTCGGCGTTCCTTTAACGGCAAGCTGGCTTCCTTCCTTGCACCGAAGCGAAAGGAGAAGCACGCTTTCCAAAATTGTTTCTTTCGCTTTTTTCTTTTCTTTTTTTAGAGCGCAGTTGTTAGGCGCCCGTTTCCGGCGTGAGCGTCGTCGTCGTCGGCGTCGGCGTAATCGCGAGCCCCCCCCTCCCCGCCCCCCCCGAGGACCTCGGGAGGACCTCGGGAAGACCTCGGGAGGACCTCGGGATGACTTTGGGTTCCTTCGGGAGGACCTCGGGTACCTTCGGTGACCTAAAGGAGGGGGGTCGTGTGACCCCCCCCCCCCCCCCCCGAGGTCACGTAACCCCTTCCCCCCCTCAGTACCCTTCCCTCCTCCTCCTCAAGAGCTGCGCTCTAATTCGGCGTTACAGGGAGTTGTGAACACCTTTCACTTTTTTTTTTGTTATGCAGGAGGACATTTGTTTTGAAGGTGACAAGATAATGTATGTGACATCAATACTTGCATCGTAATTGATAGTTCCAGGTATTTGAAAATATCGTGAGGATTAAAAAAGAATCCACAAGCTTGATCACGCTGAAAAAGATTGTTAAGCACATAACGTGTGTTAGGCCCTCCAGGGAAGAAGAGAAGGGCGACTGGACGGCACTGCCTACCGAAGATTCGCTTTCATCTCTGACACATGACGTGAGATGGCGCAGCATGACGGGAAAGGCCACGAATCGCGCGCAGCGCCAATGGGTTCGCATTTCGCGTACAAGCAGACACCGACCCGGGATAGCTCAGTTGGCAAAGCACTTGGTTCACAATCTCATGGTAGTGAGTTGAAATTCTGCCGAGAACTGAAATCTTTTTATAAGGCTCCCTATGTGTGTAACTCTTTTCGGTGTCAGTTTTTCGTTACAGCCGGCAGATACAGCCAAACGTTATAAAACTCCATGAAAATCTACTGATCAAACACACTGTATGTTAAAACGACGGTTTGGATAGCTTCGTAACAGTTTAAATATGCAAGTCGTGTGGGATTCACGAATTTTGATTTCAAGATGACGGGGATCTTTGGCCGACAGTCCTAACACACCGTAGCTCGGAAACACATAGAGCGGAAGCGCGCGCTGCAGAGCCCTGGGAATCTGGGTTCGATCCTCACCCCTGCCCGTTTCAATCTGTATGAGCATCGTACCGGCGCGATGGCGTGAAAGACCCCGGGCGAGCGGTGGCACCGCACCGGCTAAATTTCTCATCTACACCGGAGACATCAGACGGCCATCGGTGTTAACTAGCTCCACCTCGTCTAAGCACACGCACGGCGTAATAACAATTACATGAAGGTAAAACCGATTTTATTATACTGTGCACACAGAACCCCCAAAATAAATAAAGATGTTTCTGCGCTATATCAAAGGTTTTTTTTTTGTTTTTTTTAGTTTATTTTGATACCAAATAAATTAACGATTCAAAATTTTGTTTGCACAATTGTCATATATACACGCTGTTAGCGTTGCGTGGTAACTTGCGTAGACGTCGGAACTATTCGGGATAAGGGGTCCTTCGGGTAAGGGAGGGGGAGAGAGAGAAAGAGGGGGATTTTGATTTTCTGCTTCATCCCCCGTATTGTTTACATAAAATGTTTTCTTGCTCCAACGCCACTGGAACTTGTATAAGGCCGCGAGATATGCCATCCAGATTGGGCGCTGGCTTGCGGCAGGTGTGGCTATTCAAGAAATAAAGGACCGCCAGTACGTCACTTCATGATGCAGGAAAGTGCTGCACAATTTTGCCCCACGTTGCCGGACGGATAGATGGATGTCAACGGTTGCACCCTTCATAACGGGCGGTAGCCTGCGCCACCTAGCCTAAGAACCAAAACACGCACGACCCCCCCCCCCCCCCCCCCCCCTCCGCCTTTCTAAGCCAATTCCCTTTCAGTAGAGTTGATTGTTGGGCTAGTTGGTTTTGGAACTTGGAATATATTTTAGCGCTCAAAAACAAGGACAAAAAGACGAGAAACAGACACCACAGTGCGCTACTAACAACTAATTTTATCACATGAAATGACACTTATTACCTTCCGTGTTTCTGACTTAGCCCCATCACTAGCCAACCCGATGCCAGGCGGCGTCATTGAGGAACGCACGTTCCTTGTCAAGTAAATCTATTGAGGCCACGCTGACACATGCTGCCCCACCCTTCTTAATCTCATGTGCATGGACTATCTTCCTCACAGTTGTTTCCTTGTGCCTCGCCAGAATCTTGCACTCGGAAAACCACGGCACACACTTGCAGCTTTGACAATGATCAGACAAATGACCGTCCCGATAATTTCCTACTTTAAGTTTGTGTTCCCTTAGCCTATCATTAACACACCTACCGGTCTGCCCTATATACTCGTTTCCGCATGGTAGGGGGATCTGGTACACTACTTCCTCCGCACATTCAACGAAGGGATTCCTGTGTTTCTCCGCACACCCAGAAGGAGCCTCACGAAAAGGATCTGTCATCCCACGTAATCTACTAAGTTTGTTTGGTGCGGAAAATACTACTTTTACGTTCGATCTATTGGCCACCTTTTTCAGGCCATGCGCCGTTTTGTGAATGTACGGTATCACCGCGACCTTTTGTTTATCTCTGAGAACCGTTGGGCGAGGGCAACCCTCACTACGCAATCTTTTTAATACGATCTCTGCAACTGACACCACTACATTCTTCGGGAAGCCAGCTGCCAACAACCGCCTATACTGCGTGCCCAGGCCTTCTGACATCACATAGTGGCATGATTTTTTGAGGGCGTTCAATACGCACATATTGGCAATACTCCTTTTTACCAGTTTAGAATGGGCTGAATTGTACGGCAACAGGGGTTTTCGGGCTCTAGGGTGGTACATCCAACACACATGTCGTTCAGAAAAGGTGAGTCTGATATCAAGGAACTGCAACAGATCATCTACCGGTAGTTCCTGGGTTATTATGAGGGGGTGTAAGACGTTCTTAAAAACAGCAAAGATGTGATCCACTCTCGACTGGAATCCTGCAGGCCCATGGTTGAACAGAACTAAAAAAGTCATCCACAAATCTAAGAACTTTGATTTCATTAATATCGTTGCCTTCACTAAAGTGCTCAAAAAGAACTTTGTCCTGATGGGCTAAAAATATGTTACTGACGATGCGTGCCCAGCATGAGCCAATGCATACCCCTTGTTTTTGTATATAGACCCCGTCATTCCATTTCAATGACGGAAGAGAGTTTCATTGAAATGCTCTCGTTTTATCTTAAATCGACGTTTGTGGATGACGCTGTAGTGTAAGAGTATTCATCTTGGCAGGAACGATCGGAAATAAACAGTGCACAAAAACTACAAACAAGGCAAGAGGGAAGGTGCGAACGAGACAAGCGCTGGACTCACAACTAAGCATTTGTTGAAAAAACACCAACGAAGTAAACCGCACTGTCGCTTCAGCACGTGTCAAGATATGAAATTTTTTTTTTTTGTGCAGAAAAATTGATGTTTGGCTGACACATGCATCTTCCCCCTCATTTGTTGTTGCATACGCTTCCAATAATTCTCTGGTGGTTTTATTTGTGCCACTTCCGATGATGGTGATGTTGTTGAATTTGGGCTGGCATTCACAAGCAGCACAATGCAGAGGCAAGTGACCCCCAGTGGTCGACCGGAGTCGCCAGTCATGTTCAGGGGCTCTGTCATTAATACATCGGCCAGTTTGACCGATGCAGTGGCGTCACGAGGGTCAGCGGCACCCGGGGCGGTAGCCCGCCGCAACACCCCCCCCCCCCCCCGCTCTCGCGTGGCCCACTGCTACTCCCCCCCCTCCCCCCCCCCCGCTCTCGCGTGGCCCGCCGCGACTCCCACTCCTCCCCCCCCCCCCCCCCCCGCTCTCGTGGCCCGCCGCGACACCCCCCTGAGCCCTGCACCCTCCGCCCCCCGCCCCCCCCCCCCCCCCCCTTGTGACGCCACTGGACCGATGTACACACTTCCGCAGCTTAGTGGGATCTTGTGTACCACACCAACCACACAATCAACATACTTGTTCCTGTGCTTTACGGCACATTGGCTCTTACCCCCAACCTTTTCCGCAATTCTAGGGCAGAGTTGAGCCAACTTTCGAGGTGCCGAAAACACAATAGGAACGTCAAACCTCCCGGCTACCTTTTTCAAATTGTGCGAGATTTTTTGCATGTAAGGGAGTACCTGGGGTCTTGCTGTGGGTCTCTCTTGTTTTCTTTTATTTATTTTTTTATTTTTTTTTAACATCGTCTGCGCCAATGCCAGAATAACTGACGTTGGGAAGCCAGCATCTGTCAGCCGCTCTACCTGCATTTTAAAACTTACTGACATTGATGGTAGTAGGACTTTTCCAAGGCGGCCATGAGGCAAGAGGACACAATGCTTCTTTTTACGAATTTGGAGTTTGGAAGAGAAGAAAAAGGTCTTGTATTTTACTTTGAAAGTACATTATATTTTTAGTATTTTACTTCAAGTCCATGGCGCCTTGTGTAATTACTCTTTCCCTTGAAGTACATACCCTTTGTTCACCTTGTACTTCAAGTACTTTTTAGATGTACTTTACGCCTTTACCTACCACTGCTGATAACGTGGCGTACTTTTTTATTTGTCCTCAGAAAGCCAACCAGTCGTTATGACTTCACAGTCAAAACATCATAATATACAGCTATACCGCAACCTATTTGTCACGTAAATGTTCTCATAACAAACTTGACGTAGATGACGCTGTGTCGCAATGATATAGTTCCACCATTGTGACGCTGTTGCATCACATCTGCCTGGAACTGAAAACTAACGTCCGTTATATATGCTTGCCCTTCTGAGGTGCAGCGAAGACGGAGTTCGGGGAGCATGCCGCCATTCTGGGCCGGCCAGCGCAAGATCTCGGTGGTGTCCGTGGACAAGATGCCCACCATCAACGAGGCGACCATCGAGGACGACGTGTCCCTCTCCAGGAGCACCGAGGAAACCTGGAGCGGCAAGACCTACGTCGTCCAGCAAAACTTGTCCTCGTAGCCGCGCGAGCGTTGGGCGCATTTGTATATATACAGGGTTGATCACGTAGAAAGCAAAAAAAAAAAAAAAAAAACAGACCAAAGACAGGAGACATTTAATTGCGCACCAAAGAGGCGTTCGACCGTGTCTTTCAATTCCTTAACGTGCTTCACGAAGTATAAAAGCACGTAAATAATCCGCATGCGCATCATACTTCTATTTTAAGTTCGAGATAATAGATTAACATGCCTTCATCTTTCAGCTCCCTGGGGCTCTAAGTTGTATACTCGGCGAGAAAGTCGGCGATCTCGCCGACTTTTTTGCTCGGTGCCCAACTTGAGGCCCCAGACCATTTCTCCACTTTCTCTATGAGAGGAAGACGGGCCTGGTGTCCATTTGTAAGTTTTTGGTACTTGGCGAAGCACGTATATCAAGTCAAATAACTACAAAGAACAAAATCGGAAATCTTTTTAGTGCAACCGTAATTGAACGATGAAACCAGCATCTTCATTCGGCAAAATGCCGTTGGAACGACTTCGGGGTGCCTATTTCCGCTGAGTAAGTTGGAAAGCTCCGTACTGCCGCAATATTTCCCGCACAAATGGCGTGGCCATTTAGTGTATGGGCCACCGAAAAGAACTTATCCTCTCTCTCCCCCTTTCATCCAGTTGAGCATTTACGACCACACGATCGATGATACTGCGGTTGCTTTTCAGCTCATGCGTCCAAATGTGTATGCAGTTGCACCGCGTCCAGTTCGTAAATGCCAGATAGTGATCCTCATAGCCTAGAGTAACTCTTACGGGCTGAGCACAACATCACTCTTTTCACTCGCGCCCTCTCATTGGTGGATGCAGCCGATCTGACCGCCCCCCCAAAAAAGTTGCGAACGATCACACGAAGTGTGCTGCGGTCAAAAGGGGCAACTGTCGCGCCGTTAAGGTATATGTATGCCTCTCATACCAAAGACAGTCTGCATACACTAAGGTTCTAGGGAACCATTTTTGCACATCCGATACGGTACCAACTGCGCATGTGCGAGTCACCTAGCTGCATGCAGACATGTTCCAAGCATATATAGGAAGCAAACAGGTGATTCGGTCATCATGTGTGCAGCGGACACCGTGTCTTTTGTATGATGTACGGGCGGTGTGACTCCGGCTTTCTATAGAGGGTATCCGTCTCCCTCGAGGAGGTAATAAGCGAGGCACTTCCTTCCCTACCAGATTGAGGGTGTAAACGTTGGTTCTTCCACCCTTTTGGTAACCTTTTGGGAACCTTTTTTTAGACAGTGTAGTAGTGGAATAGTCGTCGGAGATGTGCTTCGGGAGGCGCGAGATAGCGTGCTGTCTCTCGTGCGTGAGTGTCGGGGTCCTGCGTCCCTCGCTGTCCTCGTGAAGCTGTGGCACTCCGTCTACACTCGGCGCACGCTTGTCCTTCCTGCTGCTCGCACGGAGAGCGAACCTTGCATAGCCTAGTCAAATCTGGTAGGAGGGGGGAGGAAGCAGAAGAGAGAGAGAGAGAGAGAGGGAGAGACCAATAGGGAGCCTTGCTGTAGGTCAGGGGTCTCCAAAAGTTTTGGCAAAGGGGCCGGATCGGGAATCTGTTGTCTCGAAGGCCGGAAAATGAAGAAGTAAATATAAATGAGAAATAAACTTAATAAATAAACTTAGATCAATATGTAAAATCAAAACTTAAAGTTAGAGTAAAAAAAAAAAAAAAGAAGAATCTAAGGTGGATGAAAATATATACTTTATCTTATAATTCAATATTTCGATTATGGCATTACACAATAATTGGTACCCAGAAAACTCACGAGGCATATAAATCAAAGCGCGTAGGAACTTTGGCATGTTCACGCAGGACGGAAGAGGGTGACCGCGTTTCCCCTCCGCTAACCCTCCACTACGAAGAAACCGCCACTGCGCCTGCGTGCCGATGGCCTTGGCTGTAGAGTTCCGGGTAGCGGAGGGGCTTAGCGGAGGGGGAAACACGGTCTACTAAAACTCCCTAATATGCAATGGATACGACACGGGACACGTAGTCCAACGTACGTGGGAACGCGAAGGAATTTTCACGTGCGTATAGTTACACAGATACGAAACAGGGGACTAAGAATGGCGATGGTGGTGATGACAATGCCCAATGAATAAAATAATGCGTAGCGAAATCCTGGGTATTTGAGTTGCCTGTGAAACGTGTGGTTTCAGTCCGATTCCTCTGGGATTGGCGTCTACGATCTCGGCGCTCTTCATCGGTTAGATATGCGACCGGCTTAACGTGTGGCATGTATGTACACTCGACAGCAATCCCTGGAATGGAGATACCGGCGCTAACCCGCGTTTTAATCCCCTGGCGCCCTTCCAGAACCTGAACCAGCCAATCAGTGTCAAGCTACGGCGTGTGACGTCATCACCGAGCTCAACCAATCAGCATCGAGTTAATCAACGGCTTCACTTTTCGGCTTCACAAATGTCCCCCCCCCCCCCCCCCCCCCCCCCCCCCGAGACAAAGCAGGTTTCATATGAATATGACGAGAGGAACGAGAGGACAAGCTTTTTTTTCTCTTGTTTTTTTTTTTTCTTTCTGGTATCTTCTGGTATCGAACGAACGAGGACAACGCGAGGGTCGACGACCAAGTGAAGAGTGGAAGCCTTGGCGCTGTCACTTTGTCCCCCCGATGACGTAGTTTTTGCGTACGGATCCCGCCGGATTTACCCGCAGGTGATCAACAGCTACCGCCGTAGAACGTTCCAAGGCTCTGCGGGGAAGCTGCCCCCATCATCTGTAGCCACAGAAGTATGGTTGGGTTAAATTTGGAATCCATTAAAAAAACAAAACGCACACACACAATCTTTTGTATTTAATAAAATGGCGTTTATGCATTTCAGAATCTTTAAGCATATCCTTTATTTGACTGTCATTTTTTAGGATGGTATGCTTCATGAATGATGCTTACCTCCTGGTTACTGAAAACAAGTCTTGCGGGCAATTTAAACAGCGTACCATTGTTAGTACTATTATGCGGAAGTATAAATAAAAGAGCATCTTATATCTCGAGTGTTTTTTTTTTTTTTTTTTGGAGCAAAAGCCATAGCGACGTTGCATGGGAACTCGGGCTCCGTGCAAACTGTACCGTACGTGCGTTCAGAGTTTTCCACTATACTTTCCTACAATACCGGCGATGGTGCGATTGGTTCGAGTTATTTGTCGCACCTTTTGGAGCAAAAGCATACTCTTAATCTCATTCGTTCTACTTCAAGTGTTAAGATTCATATGTTGACTTGTCCAACAAAGAGACAGTGCTTCTTTGCCTTCCCACCTATGTGGGAAGGCAAAGCTATGTGGGACAGGACGACGTCTCAAACTCAGCTGAGTTTGACGTCGTCCTGTCCTTTCCTGTTCCTTCGACTTATTTGTTCACTTCTGCCCCAGTCTCAGGTTATTCAACATGGTTAACATTCGCCAGCTCGCCTGCACCCTTACTATATTATCTATGGCAGCTTCCCAACTGCGTGGTTCTAGTAACGTTGGGAATTCGTAGACAGCCTAAAAACAAACATCGTTTCCAGTAATTATTTTTATGCTTGCGCCGTATCCTTTACCGTCGAAAAATCGCTTTGCTTTCATATGTAACACCGATATTACGCTGCAGTGCAAGTGATTTATGGTGGTCCGCGTGCTGAACGACGAAAATGATCTCCTTTCGTTCGCCATTTGCCTGACCAGGGTGAACACCAACTTAAATTCACAACAACAACAAAAAAAAATCTCTTTTTTTTGTGTGTGTGGTCTAACAGTAATAGTGCACACTCCTGTAAATTTTTATTGCAATAGCTGAAATATTTTTTGGAGAAATAAAACATTTTCGGTAAGCCGACGATGCAAAATCCTATAATTTGGACATATGAAACTTCTGTTTCCTATTTTCTAACAGCTGTAGCTCCGCACCGGTAAGACCTAGAATGATGATCATGCTCTCATTGGAAAGAGCATTTCTTCGCAGTTTCAGTACATTGATTTGAGAGTAAACACTATTCGGGCAAGATCACCATAGAAGTCCAGCTTTCCCGTGGAAGAGGCTATGCACATGGCCTAGAATCGAAAAGCCCGCCCTGATTGAACAGAAAACTAACTATGAGCAATATTATCACTACAGCGCACTATTGCAAAGATACACTCACTCTTTACACACGAAAAATAAAGCAAAATTCAAACGAACCGCGCTGACTGACAACTCGTTTTTATATTTGCGGCGAGAAGTTGTGGTGGCGCCCTCTTATGGTTCCCCCTTGTTACGTCATTACCTTGCAAACAACAAGTTCGATGGTGCTTGTAAATAGCATGGTGGAAGCTTGAAATCATTGCGCTCTTAAAGGAACACTGCCAACACCGTCAAAATTAAAGTTCTTTCGTTCCTCTTATTTCCGTCGATGATAATCCCCTTTCTTACGTCATAGTCAGTGTTCGGCCAATCGTGGAAGGCCGACCACAGCGACGCTTGTGTTCGCTCTCGGGGCTAATACTTTGTCTTCTACCTCTTGCACTACCAAAGTTCCCGAATCACGCGCACCAATCTCCTATACTCGGCGACAAGTTTTCTTGGCAATGAAGGGAATGCAAGGGGGGGGGGGGGGGGGGGGGGGGGCGGAGCTCCTGCACATGTATCACTCCGCCAAGCATCCGGGCTTTCATTACGTCAGTTTTGGTTTCGTTTTCAGTTTTGGCTTTGTTGTCGGCATTCAAGGCAAGCACTCTATACAGCTCGTTAGTGTCTATGAAACCGTTTCCAGTGGACATAGCCGGGCCCAGAGCAGATGCCATCTGTTAAGGAAGAGATCCCGGGCACGTCCGTTTCGATGGTATCGGTTTATCGTTCCCTCTCGTGCCGTTCATGATCTCGTGGTTCTGTGCTCCTCTACCTCCTTTTCCTCTTGTTACCTACTACCAGATCTTTAGTGACTAGAAAACTAATTTCATTTTTGTGGTAAAATATAAAAAATCCTACGGCCGGGCCACGAACAACGGAGCCGCCGCTACGCCTGGCCCAGTGATGGCGTTGGTTTCGAGCAGACGACCGATTCGCGCGGGATCATGGGAAGACAACGGTCACGTGTCGCGCCAGATCCAATTGAAGCGAGGGGAAAGATAACTTTTGAGAGGGAAAGGGCATCGGCGAGGAGAAATTTCTCTTCCCCTTTTCAGACAATGGTTTGCGCTACCTTTCAGTATTGGGGAGGAGGAGCGACCATGACGTCCCAAGCGGTTAACTTTAGAACTACACGGATGGGGACAACAAATACAATGACTCAGCGCTAGGCCAACATAACCGAACGCGGCGTCAGCGTTCGGCTGAAGTTCGTGTTCTCCGGTGAGGGGGAGGAGGGGCTCTTTTGTTTCGACTCCGGCCTGCATGAACAATGCAGCATGCACGGTCCCAGCTCACACAAAAGCCGAAGTTCTCTGTAGCTTTGGCAGCATTGCCAAGAAAAGTTGTCGCCGAGTATAGACGCCTAAAAAATGTTTATCTTTTTCTGTCAGGTTTAAAGATGGTGTACTGATACAGTTTTCATAATTCCTGGCGATGTGTTCGGCTTTAATAATTTCTCTAGTTAATTGGTTACTGTTCCTACCTAAAATTGTACAAGATGGCAGGTGAACCTCGCACCCACAATCACGGCGCTGTAGTGTGTGTTAATATGAGCAACCAACTCGCCCAAGCTGCTACGTTAGCTATAAGCAACATTCGTACATTGAAAGTCACGTGGGTTTGTCTGCATTGTATTTTAACCATGCTTGCCCTGCCCATAATTGGTGACGCTGGTTCGTATACACATGCCGACAACAAAATGACACTCGAAGAAAGCATTTTAATCTCGGACTCAGCAAGGCCATGCAGGAGATCGGGTGTAAGCAGAAGGCACCATCTATGCGCTTGGTGCCTTTTAGTTGCCACCACCACCACTAAAATCAAATGCAGTGGTGTGAGAACTTCAAATAGATTTTTTTTTCAGTTTCACTTTTTTTTTTGCAGCAACTTTTGTTTTAGGAAATCAGTCATTTCAATGAATTGCGGAATTTATTCTTCGGCTTGGATGTTTTTAAACTGAAATTTAATTGGGAATGCGGCAAGGTATTTATTTTCTATTTAAATGAAGCTCTTATTGCCAAAAAGTAGGATTTAGATGAGGAGAAAATGCCCCATTATCTGGAATGCTTTTCAAAATGTCCTTTTGCATGAAAAAAGCGCCGATTTCAGGGTAATAAATAGATAGCCGCACCCCCGATGTCAGTTATGGCTGCAGCTTAGAAATGCTCGACATTTTGAAGCAATTTTATACGATAGATTTCCTTGACAAGAGAGGCGACTTCCATAAAGAGCTGTATACCTCCCCCCGGAGCTTATCGGAAAATTGTCCTACGGAGATTAAACGTCACACAGTGCATTTAGGCAACGAGGTGAATAGAACCTACAAATTTCATCAATATCGAGCAACTGGTTTAAAAGTTGACAGTTGAAGATGGTATCACCCCTTAAATCTCAAATATAAAAAAAAATATATATACATTAATATTAATAATGACCAGTGATGCATGAAATTTGGCAGGATGTTGCAGTTAATCATTATAGACTGACCATAGTTGTTTTGCAACTGCACCATAGATGTCAAATAAACATTCACAGAAATAATTTTTTTTTTTTTTTTTTCCAATTTGACGAACGGTTGTGCATTTTTCGGAGCGGTTTACCCTTTAGCACTAGGCTGCGCTGTGGCGAAGCGACATCCCCAAAATTCCATTGTCTACTTGGTGCCCTGGTTCACTGCAGAGAAGTAACTTATTTGCAGTGCACCAGTGCACGGTAAGTAAAGCATGTTTAATGGAGTTAATTAACCGGCCCGAACAGAACACATAAAACTATAAATATCCCGAAGCTTCCGAGTGCCGAGTCATGTTTGATACAATGAAGATCAAATCAGATCACACATTTTTGTAAGCGATAACCGAAAGTTCTGAAAATCTGCACAAGCTTGCAGTAACAAACCGGCAGAGTAGCGATGTCAGAACTGTTTTCGTACAGAAAAAAAAGTAAAATTAGGAGCTTTTGGCGCAATATTGGTGCGAATTCCACACACTTCGGTAAAATGTAGCAGGACGAAGCAGGGCAAGCACTTTGCCGCAGTTTCGCGCAACTGGCGCAGCGATTACATCACGGCAATACCCTCGTAGAAGATAAAGTGTCAAGCTTTTGACTGAGAAACGACTGTTTGCGATGAAGAGCAGACATTCAGTATTTAGTTAGGCGTGCCACCAACAGATGGTGCAACGTTTCATATAAAGCCTGCCTCAGGTACGATTTCTCACAACAGAAGCAAGGACGCAGATCAAATCTGAGCATCTTTATTATTGAACCATGTCAATACAATGTTACGGAAAATGATGGGCACTTTCCTGGTGATGTGAAGAATACGCAACATGTAAACATGATGTAGGCAGAATTATATATATAAAAATGAGAGAATTCCCACCCACTCTATAGCATACAATGGGATGTCCCCCAGCCAAAACATGTTTCATGTAACAGCACAAAGTTTAGTGTAACAAATATGTTCACTGGTTCAACCAATACAAGCCCATTCCTCGCCAATAACATGGTTGACTCAATAAAAATGTGACACCTGTTAGCACGTGTAAATAGTGTTCACTAGAGCCACTTGGAAGAAAGAGGCTCCGGTGTTCACGACCCTCCAACACTCCTTCGTTAAAATGTAGACTAATAAACTGATATTATGACACTTGAACCGATCAAGTGATCACTTGAGCTTGTCATCACCTTAAAAAAAAAAAGAGATCTTGACTCGTGACGGCCGACGCGAAGACTTGACCGATGTTGACATTTGGGGTAGGTCGCCTACACTAGAGCCACTAACAGTAAAAACACTTCAGCCATCTTGGTACTTACAATCATTGTTGCCAGCTGTACGAGGCTTCACCTAACATCGCAGGAAATGGGTTTTTGTCCGACGAAAATGTTAGATCGCGACAGGGCAAAACAATGCCACCTTGGCTGCCTCACGCCGTTCCAGAGGTCGAAAAAGCTGCATCTTCAAATCATAACGATCGGCCATTGCACCCGCTCTGGACCAAACACTAAAATGGCGGCGACCAAAATGAAGTTGCGGAACGAAGTGGCCGATGAAGCGTAGCTACTAATTTAGAGCTTCTAGCCTACGCTTCAATAGCACCGGCGGCACATCGCCGAGTTGGCGAGCAGCTCCCCGAGACGACCGTTTCTTTCACAACGCTTTCGACAACTGGAATGTGTGGTATCACAAAATTGTTTCGGAGGGCGGAAGGCATACTTTGTTCGGAGGGGCAGTGTATGCAAATTCCCGTGGTGCACCTTTTCTTTTGTATATATTCGAGACACTTCCAAAACCCTGCATCGCAAAAAGGACTGCTAAAACGCAACGTCACATTTTTCGAAACATACACAAGATACACCGACAACATGACTAGAAGTGAAATGGGCGCGGAAGTCGAGCAGCTACGATTTCTGCGAGGTCAGTCGCAGGGTCAAGGAACAATGAAGCGAGGACAACGTCGATTAAATATGTTTGCTCCGCAACAACCGAAATGATTAATGAATGAAACCCCGTGTTCATATAAAATCGTGGGTCAAAACAGCGACAGAAGGCAAGAAGTTACACAACCTTTAGAAGTACCATTACGTTGTAGCTACCAAAAAATGTAGAAGGCTCATGAATGATCATTAAGATGCACAGACTGGATGACTTTGTCCATTCGGAACGATCCTGTCTTGACGTGGGCCAGAAAATCCTAAAGACTTGAGGTCTGCTCTGCTACTGTGTACGTACACGTTTTCTACAGTTCCAAATAAAGGATGAAGACATTCTACGAGAAAGTCTGGTTTCAAGAAGTGTAAAGGCACGCCAAACATTTCAATGCTGCAGATTCTATTTACCCCTGACACATCCGCAGTTGAAACTCAAAATTCACACTTGCCAACACAAAAAATAAATTCTGTACATTGTACTAGACTTATGGCCGCTGAAAGCTCGTAAAAGAAACCAAGCTACTTGCAAGGTGGGAAAACGACACTGCAAAAAAGCCCACTCCCCACTTTGTAATTCAGTCACGCCGAGTTTAACGTCAACTCTATAGCTACAGCTTAGGAACATTATGACGTGTCGCAACTTTAGACGGTTGCAGCCAAACACCACAAACGAGACAGCACGAGCTTAAATGTGTTCCTTGGTTGTTAGATGTGCCGATTAATTGTAGCACCTGCTGAATCAAAAGTACAGATCTCCCCTGTTTGTTCAATCTACATTACCTACAGCTAGTTGCTTCCCATATTCAATTATATAATGCAGCCTTTGTGGAGCTAGGGTTGTTCGTACTTACCTAAAACCTACCTCCACAAAAAACATGGTCGGATTCGTGTCATACAAGCTAATGGCTTTGTTTGCAAAACCTGCCTTCAAGCTTTAGTTCCATGCAAAACAAAATTTAGGTCATCATCTTGCATTGGCCCACTGCTACTTTGTGAGTAGATTGCAAAGTGTGCAGCTATCCTGACACATTATTTGCATTATGATCAGATTTGGTTATAGAAGGATGATTCATCTTTTGTCCACGAGCAAATTTGAGCAGCAGTAGTCCCTCGGGGTAACAACTGACACTTTGTCAGTAGATTCCTAAGTGCACAGCTATTCTGACACATTGCACTACAGTGAAACCCGTTTAGAACGAACCGACTTACAGCGAATTATTGTCGATATCAAACTCACGGAAAATTTTAATAAAAATGCATGTAAAAAGTACTTTTTATAACGATCAACACATTGGCTATATCGAACTTTTTCCCCCGGGAAGGCTTGCAAAAATGCGCAAACAATCGTCTTCTAGTCTGTCCTTCTCACCCCCCCCCCCCCCCCCCCCCCAACCAGAAAAAAAAGTAGGAAAGCAAGAAAATTCCGAAAACTCGAGCCGCGAACAAAATTGAGCGAAGAGAAGCGATTCAGAAGGAGAGAAAGCTAAAAAAAACAAAAAAAACAAAAACACTCTGCACGCACGCTTGGGGAAAAAAAAAAACCTTTTCATCCCAAAGCGGTTGCCCACGAAGAGAAACAATTCAGAAGAGAACATAAGCTAAAATAAGAAAATCTGCACGCATGCAAAAAACAATTGCGCGGTTTTACAAGGTGTAAGCGGAGAGGTGAGAAAGAAAGAGAAGCTCTCGGTCTTAAGACGAACGCATCGTGGAAGTTTGTTGTAAATGGTTTTTGCTATATCGAATTACTTGCTATATCGGACTGATCGTAGCGTTTCGTGCTGTTCGTTATAAACGGGTTTCACTGTACAATTGCATTTGATCAATGTAGGAACGACTTATCATTTCTGTCCACAAAGGAATACGAGCAATAGGTGCAGCTAATCCAGGCATATCAATAGGTTTCTATGACAGTAACATACAGAGAAGCTTGGCGACTCCTTGAGGAACCAGGAATGCTTTCGAGCACCGGTGAAACAGATATTAGCCCGAGATCCCCAGATTACTCTCGCGCAGCATTTGGTTCATAACCCTGCCATTCAACTGTCGACGAATCTTCCACCGACAGAGTATGCACGGCCGTGCAAATTGAGCAAGCTTGAACTTCCCTCGATCTGCACGGTAGTCAGTGAGCAACTTTCAGAAGCTTTTCACCGCGTGTGCCGACATGTAACACGCAAGACAACCTTTACCTGGCTTCAAGGTCACACAGGAGTGACCTTGAAACCAGGTAAGGTACAAGGGTCTCCCGCCTCGAGACAGGGTGTCAGGGAATCCCTCTTTGGGGACGAGTTGGTCAGCGAAACGCGCTGTGGCGAATTGCGTCCCGTCGACGGCGTCTCCGAGGGCTCGTGACTTTCGCCGATGAAACCGTTTCTGATGTTGATCTCAGAAGATTCGGGCTGAACAATGCTGGATGCATTTGGGTGCAGCAGGAGGTAGTAGATTATCTGCGCATGAAAAAAAAAATAATCGCTCGGCTTAGACATTCTGTTAAAGGCAACGAAGGTGTGATAGCAGTAATACACTGTTCCTACTCCACCTTCATGCAGAATCTGTCAAGGGGGGAGGAGGCAGCAATGTGCTAACACTTTCTTCCTCCCCCCCCCCTCCACATCGCACAATGCAACGCTATTGGTAACGCAGGCTATATCAAACCAATAGCTGTGCCTGCATGCCAATTCTAACGCTCTTTTCAGGGCCTTGCTGTGGCGCGACCGACACCAGCACGAGCAAGCAAAGCACCTTAAAAGGACCCTCGTTTGATGTGTAAGAGCTTAGCACCAAAAACGACCAGGGCCAGAGCCACATAGGACAACATCTTTGAGAAGAATGCTATTCTAGTTAGCCCAGGAAGAATGCCTGGAAGGAAAGGTCTCTGAAATGACATTGATATTCAGCATTGATGTTTGGCATGACTCATTGGTGCTTGGCATAACTCATAGATGTTTGGCAAAACTCCTCGATGCTCAGCAAACTCATGGACGTTAAGCAAAACTCATAAATGTTCAGCAAAACTCCGATATTTGTTGTTTGCCGTCCGGGACGACCGGGTTCGTCCAGGACAAGCAACACAATGTTAACTGTAGTGTTATCCCACGGCCATGCCATTATTATTGAGAGAGTGCGCTCGAGACTTTGTTTGGTTTCTTTATTCGCTCGGTACTGAAATCTAGTATAGACCTTTTCTGCAAGTGTGCCGCCATCTTGAATTGACGTCACTTCCAGTATGGGCGAAAACATTGTTTTGCCTTTGCCAAGCCAATAGAGGACATTTAGGATATAAGCGTAACCGTCACACTTTCTCATTTTGCCTCCCTTTATTTTTTTACTATTTGCAGGTTGAAACGTTGGATTATTTTTTCGTCGCCCATACCGGATACGCCTATTAGGTGGCTGGGGACGAGAGTACACAGAAAAGGTCTATATAAGGAACAGTTTTCGAATCAAAAGGGTGTTTCTCGCTTCTGAACAAAACATGGTGTGACAAGTGGGATACGAACCCACGCCCGGAAAACGGCTCAAGCATCATGCCCAGAAGCACAACGTCTCCTATTCTCATCATGCAGTGCAACCAGGTTTGTGTAGGTCATCATTAGAATTCCAATTTTTTCGGAGATTTTTTTTTTTTTTTAGTTTGGGGGTATTTTGTTTTACGTGTTAAATTTTTTCTTATAGATTCAATGTTTTTTGTGCAAATTGGTTATGACTTAAACCAATTTACACACAAACACCAAATCTGTGGGAAAAATTAACGCAGAAAAAAATACCCCCAAATCCGAGAAAAAAAATACAGTATTTACTCGCAGAATGAACGCACTTTTTTTCCAAAAAATCGATGCAAAGTTGGGGGGGGGGCGTTCATTACGCGAAGTAAAATTTTTGCGTCCTTATGTACTCGCATAATGAACGGACATTTTATCCCGAAAAATCGACGGAACTTCTTATCTCTGCGCGCAGCGCGCGACTCAAAAACCAAACTGCGATGCGAAGAAAAAAAAGCTCCTCTCCATGTTTTTTTTTCTTGCTTCCGTGTTTTCTTTTTTTTTTTCCCGCCTTTCGGAAGTTGTTTTGTTTGCCCACGCTTCTCCGCTTTTCTTATCTCCTTTCGCGCGGCGCGCGACCCCGGGACCAAACTGCGCTGTGCAAAAAAAGAAAAAAAAGCTCCTCTTTATGTTTTTTCTTTTCTCTTAGTTCCGTGGGATTTTTTTTTTTTTTTTGCCGCTTTTCGCAAGTTCCTTCGTTTTCCCACGCCCATGCATTCGCGACCTCGCTCACCAGGATAGAAAAGTGCGTTCATTCAACACCGTTCATTTCGAGGGCTTCTCGCTTCTCTTTCCAAAGTGCGAGGGCAAGCTGCCTTCATTATGCGCGCTTTGCTTAGGCGAGGGCTTCTTCGCTTCTCTTTCTTATCTCCTTGCACGCGGCGCCCGCCCGACCCAAAGTCCAGATTGCGCTGTGCCAAAAAAAAAAGCTCCTCTCCATGTTTTTTTTCTTTTGCTTCCGTTGGATCTTTTTTTTATTTTTTTAACGCCTTTTGCAAGGCGTTTTGTTCGCCCACGCTGCCCATGCATTCGCGACCTCGCTGCACCAGGATAGAAAAGTGCGTTCATTTTGCGCGCGTGGGGGGAGGAAGTCAAAATTTTGACGTCCGAGTTGGGGGTGCGTTTAATACGCGAGTGAAAAAAAAGTCGAAATTTTGAGAGCCGACTTGGGGGTGCGTTTATTACGCGAGTGCGTTCATTGTGCGAGTAAATACGTAAACACCGAAAATACGGAACCCTAGTCACCATCCCACATAAACCACAGTCACAGTTTGAAGCATTTCCAAGGACAATCCCTTGCTTCTGCCAGCTCTTTCCTCCCGGATAGGATTCTCGCGTGGAACAACCTCCCCAGATCAATCCAACTGGTAACCCGTCAGAGACTTGGTTCGGGGATTTTTTGGCAGGAAACTTAAAGAAGGACAGGCGCCAGTAGGGAAGGAAGAGGAGAAGCTGCTTTTTACTAGGGGCAAAGATCAGTCGCAATGGGCACAAAAGCAATGTTTTGGGAGCTCAGTCCAGGTCACCGTAGCTCAATGGAGCCAGGAGGATCTAGCAAACATTCCTTCGTCACTCGAAGGAATGTTTGCGCTTGCTTGTGCCACACCCACGCTGCTTCATACCAAATACTTCTCAAAGGAGAAATTTGAAAAATGGTGGACTGTTACCATCTCTGACCCTGTCCTTTTCCGTCAAGCGGTAACAAGTGATGTCTCATAATTAATTTATTGCGTTAATGTTAGTATTCAATGTTCTTTTGTTTTTGTATTACTCTCTAATGTAACGGATGGATGGATGCTAAAGGCTGTACCCATCATAACGGGCAGTAGCTTGCGCCACCTAGCCTTCGGGTCCTACCCTCTTGAGTGCTGGGCTTTCTTTACCCGCATGCTGAATGCAAATTTTGAATAACAGGCTGAAGTTGAGCTAGTTGGTACATAATTCAAAAGTAAACGGTCAGCTAGACGATAGGGACAAAACACAGACAGGGAGAAACAGAAACATACATACCGCTGACTATCAACTAAGAATTTATACTTCTTCTTCATCACTTTGACCCAGATTCACACCTAAAGTAATGCCAATAAATCACCCTAAATCCTTACATTACACTACTAAATTAAAACACTAAATGAAGATAAAAATAAAATAAATTAATTACATTAAAATATTAAATTTGGCCACTAACACCTCTCTGACCCAACCCACAAACCACTGCCGACACATATCCCTCTTATTCTCTTTCACGGGGCCGTTCCACACTGCAAAAACTGCCTTTCTTTCTTGCTGACCGTGATGTAGGGCATGCTCACGCAGTCATCGGCGCTTTCCTCAATGGCCAGGGCCTCGAGGATCTCGCGCGCAAAGGCATTTCTGCGTCTTTTAACAATGGAAACGCTGCTAAAACTTGGCCTGCACCCGCACGTGCGGCAATGGGCTGCAAGGTGGCCAGCCCCCATGGGCGTACCAACCGGGGGGGCAAGGGGGGCACTTGCTCTCCCAGTTCTTAGAGTGGGGGGGCAAGGCATGTGTTTTGCCCCCCCTGAAACAGCCGCCACTGGGCAGGGCAAACACTGGCCGGCGGCACCCAAGCAGCCCAAGGGATACCGAGGGCACCACTCCCCGGCCCTGGGGGGGTCTGGTTGCCCCCCCACTCAAAAACAAGTTGGTACGCCATTGCCAGCCCCCGTGCCCTGCACCGACGCCGCATGCTCCCCGACTCTGTCATTCATGCAGCGTCCCGTCTGCCCAATGTAGCAGCTCCCCCATGACATTGGAATCTTGTACACAACGCCGGTCTGGCACATGGCGTACTTAGTCCTGTGCACAGTGTTGCAGGTTGGCTGGCGGTTCTTGGCCTGATTTACCCTGCGGCACATAGAGTTCCCCCTGTTCGGTGCCGAGCACACACCCCTGACACTCTGTCGTGCAGCGATATTTTTGAGTCGATGGGTGACACCGTGAATGTAGGGGACTACCGCTAAGTTCTCTCGTGGAGTCTGTCTATCTCGCTCGGTACTTGGTGATCCTCTTGAAAATGTTCTGCATATCTTCTCACATACAGCTCCAAGCAGGACATCTGGATACCCAGAGTCACGAAGCCGGGCCATCTGTTTCTGAAAGCTGGCATCAGCTTGATGGTTGCATGACTTGCGCAGCGCTGATATGAGTGCCGTGTTGGCAACACTTCGTTTGACGGTTTTCGAACGGCACGATGCAAACAGAAGAAAACCTTTACTTGAAGGAGTTTCGTACCTCCAGCACACATGTCCATCCTTAAACTCAGAAACAGATCGCCCGGCTTCGTGACTCTGGGTATCCAGATGTCCTCCTTGGAGCCGTATGTGAGAAGATATGCAGAACATTTTCAAGAGGATCACCAAGTACCGAGCGAGATAGACAGACTCCACGAGAGAACTTCGCGGTAGTCCCCTACATCCACTGTGTCAGGGGTGTGTGCTCGGCACTGAACAGAGGGAACTCTATGTGCCGCAGGGTAAATCAGGCCAAGAACCGCCCGCCAACCTGCAACACTGTGCACAGGACTAAGTACGCCATGTGCCAGACCGGCGTTGTGTACAAGATTCCAATGTCATGTGGGAGCTGCTACATTGGGCAGACGGGACGCTGCAGTAATGACAGAGTCGGGCAGCACGCGGCGTCGGTGCAGGGCACGGGGGCTGCGTGGCTCTGGCCATTGAGGAAAGCGCCGATGACTGCGTGAGCATGCCCTCCATCACGGTCAGCAAGAGAGAAAGGCAGTTCTTGCAGTGTGGAACGGCCCTGTGAAAGGGAATAAGAGGGATATGTGTTGGCGGTGGTTTGTGGGTTGGGTCAGGGAGGTGTTAGTGGCCAAATTTAATATTTTAATGTAATTAATTTATTTTATTTTTATTTTCATTGTGTTTTAATGTAGTAGTGTAATGTAAGGATTTAGGATGATTTATTGGCATTACTTTAGGTGTGAATCTTTGGGTCAAAGTGATGAAGAAGAAGTATAAAGTCTTAATTGATAGTCAGTGGTGTGTATGTCTCTGCTTCTGTTTCTCCCTGTCTGTGTTTCGTCCCTATCGTCTAGCTGACCGTTTACTTTTGCAAATTTTGGTCTTGGTAACGCTATAGCACGCTCAGTAAAGAATATTTACTTATAACAAACACAATCTTTTACGGGCAAAAAGTTAATTGATGCCTGCATGCGTCCAACCTATGGCATATTTCTTGAATTGTACTTTTCAAGACTTGCTACTATGCAGTGGCACCTCGACCTGACACCCCAAGGTCACTCTTTCGAGCAGCCTTAATTGGCCTTCATTTATTTGCAACTGTAACTTCCTCGTTTTTACAGTCATCGAGTACCAAGTTCATTAGTCATTTCTAGATCTTGGTGTTTGCCACAAAGTGTGAGGCTCAACAACATAGTCTCGCCATTCTGTGTCAAGAAAGGAGCACACCAAAATAGAAGTCGTCTAAACAAAGAAAACATATGTGGCATCAAAACGTGACACCACAACATAAAACATTGTTTTCGTCGCTCGCTAACACATACCGCTATAGGTAAAAAAAAAAAAAAAAAAGAAAAAAAAAAGAAGACAACTTAGATGGGATGGGTTGGGAGCAAACCGAAACTGAAACCACATGGGAACCTGCCCAAGTGTACCAGATGGGAACCTGCCCAAGTGTACTCGGGTTAAAGGTATATAGGGTGTCCTAAGTCGCCAGGCTCGACCTAAAATTGACCGTAAAAATCGACACCTGCAAGTAGCAATCTAAACTTTTCGTCAAAGGTGTATTTCACACGTCAGTTTTTTTTTGTAAAATTACAAAGGGTAGCTTCTTTTCTGTAAAAAGATAGGGCCAAGAAGCTTGCCAGGCTCAACGGCAGGCGGCGACGCAGAAGGACCGAGTCGAGTTGGCGTTTTGCACTCATATTGATAGCGCTACCTCCTTCTTCCGGCTTGCCTTTAAAGAAATATTGAAAGTGCCCGCGTCGAGCGTAGTTTATTAATATGAACATAATCTTCTTGTAGTGTACCTTTGGCTTAAAATAAATGCAGCCAATGATAGCAAAACTTGAAGTGACAAAAATAAAAGAAAATGCGGTTGCATAACAACGGCGCTGACGGTACTCTTGCTGCCGACAGATTTCGTCTGCATGTCGTCTGCTTTCTTTCGCTGGTCGGTTGCATTCTCCGACGCTGCTCCTGAGACCCTTTGTGTCACGGTTGGTGGGAAAACAATCACAATGCATCACCTGCCTGTCCAAGAGAAAGCACAGGTAGTCCTTTGGTTTACAGAAACCAGGAGCATGAGGCAAGTGAGCCCAAAGTTTCGAGCCACTTTTTGTAGGCATCCACCCACTTGTCGAACTGTCGTGTGCTGGGTACACCGATTCAACATGGAGAACACTGCGGAGACCAGGCTGCGAGCACTCGAAGAGAGGTCGCCACAGCAGAACAAACGTCACACCGTGCTTGTGGCATTTGCATTCAACCCACGGCTGTCCGTGCGACAGATCGCAAGACAACTTGGTATCAGTAAACATTTCGTGTGGAGGGTGATCCGCCAACAAATATGTCCGTTCAAGCTACAGGTCCTGTTCGAGCTGCAGCCGGATGACTATGAACGGCGAAAGCAGTTCTGCTAGGACGAACTTGGGCGCATCTCCACAAACAGGAACCACCTTCCGTTTCTGCTTTTCACGGATGAAGCTATTTTCCATCTGGACGGGCACGTCACCAAGCAGAACACCCGCTGCTGATCCGAGACAAACCCTCACTGGATCATTGAAAAGGCTGTCCAGTCACCAAAGGTCGTAGTTTGGTGTAAACTTTGGAGGGAGGGCGTTGTTGGTCCATTCTTCTTTGGGGACATAGTCACCGGCGGCGCCTACCTTCGCATGCTTCAACAGGACGTCTTGCCAGAGTTGCAAGCTTCGCACGTGCACGTGCCGCACTACGCCACAGCAGTGACTTGACAGGACCTTCCCCGACAACTGGATGGGTCGAGGGCCGCCGACAATGCCCTGGCCCCAACAATCCCCTGACCTGACAATTTGTGATTTTTTTTTTTGGGTTTCGTAAAAGAATAGGCGTACACAGTTCGCTTGCACACGATGACAACTGAAAGAGTGGATTATATCCGCCTTCGATGCGACCACAAACAACATGCAGGAGGCAGCCTTCAGGGATTATGAGCGAAGACTGCACAAGTGCCTTCAAGTTCGAGGACATATTGATTGAAAAGCACATATCTAACCATTTTGTACATATGACCAGTGCCTTTGATAACTGCAAAAACCGTGGGCTTCTGTTGACAGGCTCTTTTCAGAACCATTAATTGCTGTTTATCTAGAGTTCACTTTGGTAGCCCAGCGTATCTCAAAAGTGCGGTCCAAGTAGCATCCAAAGTGACGCATTGTGGCTGTTTTCCCACCAACTGTGACAAAAAAGGTCTCGGGAGCAACGTCGAATGATGCAACCGACCAGCGAAAGAAAGCAGACGAGACGCAGACGAAATCTGTCGGCAGCAAGAGCTCCGTCAGCGCCGTCGTTATGCAACTGAATTTTCTTTTATTTTTGTTACTTTGCTATCATTGGTTTCGCTATCATTGGCTGCATTTATTTTTAAGCCAAAGGTACATTGCAAAAGATTATGTTCATATCAATAAACCACGGTCGACGCGGGCACTTTCAATATTCCTTTAAAAGCAAGCCACAACAAGGCGGTAGTGACATCTACCAATACACGCGCCAAATGCGGCTTGCAACTCGACTCGGTCGTCTGCGTCCCCGCCAGCCGTTGAGACTGGCAAGTTTCTTGGCCCTATTTTTCACAGAAAGGAAGCTACGCTTTGTATTTTTACAAGCAAAAACTGATGTGTGAAATACACCGTAGACAAAAAGTTTAGATTGCTATGGGCAGGCGTCGATTTTTACAGTCTATTTTAGATTGAGCTGGTGACTTGGGACACCCTATATAACAAATCAATCAATAAATAAATGTACAAACAACCCAAGCAACACAGATTTGGCCAATGGCTGGCAGTGGTCCTTTGGCCATTGGCCGATGACTTGCCTTTCTCTGGCGATCAGCCATTGACCTAGCATTGGCCGATGAACGGCCACTCTTTGGCCATTGGCCAATGCTTCCATCCGCACTGCTTGGGAAAGGTCTTTAAAAGCTGGTACAAGACTGGAGAATGAGGGCACGTCTCGAGGAGTACACAAGAGCGTATACACACCAGGAACATGATGCCCATGCAGAAGCTGCAGAAGCTCCCCAGTAGAGCCACGGTGTGGTACCAAGGCGTCGGTTCGGCGTACCGGTACCACAGGCCCAGCAGCAGGGCGTTTTCGGCGAACATGACGGCGTAGAAGAAGGCGTACCGGAAACGACGGTTGCCGGGAGCCATGTCCACAAAGCAGAAGACGTAGATGGCCGCCAGGACCGCCTTGAAGAACAGCTTGTCCGTGCTGCATCCGGGAAGACACGCATGACGGACTCCTTCCCTTCCCAAAATAACCCAATGCATACTCCGTTTCGCCGCACAACAAACTGGGAATGACCCTACGAACCATCGAAGCCAATCCAATGCCACATGGGTGACATATGGCCTTTGTCAGCGCCAGGTCTGCTGGGATGGCTCGTGGCATCCGTTGCTATTCACCTCGAGGTGCAACGAAGCATAGCTCTGTGCGAACATTCTATAGAGTGCAGCATTATAGGGGATCTGCCGGCATCGAGACTAGCATTGGCAAAATGACCTTCATTATCGTGTAGATAGATGCCAGGACTCGAAGGTATGAGGCACACCCTATTATTTTTCTCGTGCCAAGGGGTAAAATATTTGTCCACACCTTTTGGAAGCCCATCTGCCAATGTGCCACAATTCCTGTCATGTTGATTGCTATGGCATGAAAACTACTACCGCTAGGAGTTCCAAGAACCCCACTACCGAAGGAAAAAAAGCAAGGTTAGCAAGGAAAAAAGCATGATCACGGTTGAACCTCCCTTATTCAAGGTGTTTCCTAGGCTTTACAGATATGTTTTAAAAAAGCCGTGAAAGCTACACCAAGACGGCCTGTGCAGATGAGCTATATGGCAAGGGGGACTGAATATAGGGGGATAATCGTCGCAATAGGTCAAATTATTAACTAATATTTGTTAATTCCATTTTTAATTATTGATGATAAAGAGGTGGTTCTAAACAGAAACTTGCTGAGCGTCATTCAAAACCATTAAATCAGTAAATTGGAGAAAGATGAGAGGTGCATGGGAAGCACGGCGGTGTGTTAAAGTTTCCACTTGGCAATGGGGGCAATTGTTGTCGAGGGGCTGACCTCTCCATGACAATAATCAAACACGTCTGGCCTTTAGAGCTATTCAACTTCGGGCCTTCATCTTAACCCCTTAACCGTTCTTACTTTTGGGGAATTTCTGACCCTCAACTGCTTAATTGTTGTCTTCAAAACTACATTTGTTGCCTTAAAATCATTTCAACCACAAACAGAGTAAAATCAAAATTTAAAAAACAATTTCAGGGCTGCCATTTGTTGGTACAGCCACTAACTAAGCCATGAGCGAGCCTGGTTCGTCCAAAACGGTTGAGTGTGTGAACCGGGCAAAGCAGTCGAGCTATACTCGTCTTGAATGGTTTGGGAACGGCTCCATGTTGACGTGCTAGGCTCATCCAAAACGGTTAAGGGGTTAAACAAGGCTAAGCTCTTATGGTATTGTCTATAAAAAAATCTGCTCTATTACATTTGCTGCCTGCTGTACTCTACCTTGGTCAGTGACACCAAAGATCTGAAAAACTTTGAATCTTCGTAGACGATGAACGAAAGCTCGGATACACTCTGAATTTGAGGCAGAAAATAAACTTTGAAAATCACCCTTCGATCTTGCTCAAAAATTAACTCTGAAAATGCGGGGCACTAATTATAGGCGCTGTTGGGACAATGCCGACGAATGCCCGCGACTCACCGCGTGTCGTACTGGCCGATGCGGACGAAGCGCACGAGCCAGGCGAACATGAGCAGCCAGTGGGCGAGGACGAGCACGAAGAGAGCCCAGTGGAAGACGGCCGTGAAGAGGGCCAGAGCGGCCAGGCGGGGTGCCAGCACCAGGACCCGCCACAGGTAGCAGACGATGGTGGCCTGCCACGACACGTTTGGGCTGTCCTCCAGCGAAAAGCGCAGTGTGCGCACGTACGCCACCAAGGACCACGCAATGGACGCCACGCTGATGCCCACCGACGCCTTCTGGGCGACCACTGCGGCACGAGGAAGAAACGACGGCAAGGCAGGCAAAGTCTGAGGACACATGAAACGCAGCAATTTTGTGTGAGGGCTGTTTTTTGTTTTTGTTTTCAATCTCCGACAAACTAAATAAAAAAAACAAGCCATTAAAATTTCTTTTTAATAAACACAAAAGTGAAATACATATTTTGGCTACTGCTCCACATAATCACGATAGACACAAAAGGAGACACAGACTATGTAATGTGTATGAAGACGAAGAAAACTGCGTATAGTTTTGGGGAGGACGAACAGATGTCCACAATGATGGGGGTCAGGGAACAATGTCTGAAGCAACTGACGGTCTTGTTGATATGTGGTAAAATGATTGGGAACCCTGGCAGTAAACTTCTTTGAGGAGGGCATTTAATAGCTTATGCCAGATTTGATAAGTCACAAAATTTGTGCGGTGAATATGTGGAGAAGTAGCCACAGTATGTATCCAATATTTGGGTGTATTGAACAATTTTATTGAACAATTTTTCACGGCTAATTCTTTTTACCCAGCTCGTCGGAGGTTGAAAAAAGGAAACATTCCCCATACATTTGTTTTGCTTCAGGGACTTGCGATGTTATTTGCTCAGGTTAATAATTTGACTGACTCTTTAAGCTTAATGCAGTTATGCATCGGAGCCCTGGCTTTAGTGGACTGCAAACCTCTTGCTAGATGGCTAAATTTAGCATCCCAAGTTTTTCTTTGTGCTTAGTTTGAAAGAATGTCACCAGTTCTCTTCTACAATAAGCTAAAAACTGGTGGTGCAAAATTAGCGGTGTGCATAAGATGTTGGCACTCCGCCAAACGGCTCCCTACGCCTCAAAAGCACATTGGCATCTGCCCCTGGCTAGTGACGCTGGTGACATTTGCCACTGCCAGCCAATGACTGGCATGCAGATGGACAAAGGATGGAACACAAATTTCAGAGGTGTAGTTCCGATAAAATGCTCTTTGTGTATTAAATAATGTGGTAGTTTCAGTTTGTACGAAACACACAATTTAAAACTGGGCGAATATGAAACCGTCCTAAGCACGCATTACTTTATGTAAGAGTAGCATTTCTCAACTTCTTTTTTTTTGTCCACGGTATAAATTGGCACACGAGTAGAAAGGAGCAAGAAATAGCTTCAGTGCCAGACACCGCCCACTGTTTCCTTCTTACTTTTACTTTACTCTTAGTAAACTAAAGTTTACTTTTACTTGTAGACCTTGAGAATGCAGCTTTGCGCTCCATTTTCTCAGAGCTAAGATCTCTCGCAGATTGTGTTGCACATGCATCCTTCACTTCTACAAGGATACAACAACGAAACTTTGTCCGTTCCTTTCATGCGAGAAAATAAGTGCGTGGCCTTAAAGGGACACTGACACTCCCCAAAATATTTTTTTCCTTTTTTGTCAGGTGATTTATTATGGTGTCGGAATACTACCCAATTAATATTTTGCTACAGAGTCACATATTTTTTAAATAAAGCCAAAAAACGCAACTGCTCGAACGCGAAACCGAAACTCCCGCACCACACGGGGAAGTGGAGAGGATAGTGAGACTGGCGGAAGTCACGTGGCTACACCCGACCGTGCGTTTTTCTTTTTTTTTTTTTTTCTCCACATGTAGCAGACGAAATGCGTTCGTTCGCCGTGGGCTTCCTTTGCAGTTATGTTTGTCCCGCTCGCTGTTCTGTACTTCAAGATGAGTTGTTTTGTACATTTAAGTGTTGGCAATTAGTAGTGAGTGCCCGAGTGCCGTAGTGTGGTGAATTCCCGTGATCGGCTCCGAAAAGAATACTCCCAAGATGTTGCGTGAAGAGTTGCCTTACATGTCCTGCATCTGAAGGTGGCATTGTGCGGCAGAGTGCACAAGTTTCCGAAAGATCAACGGGTCGGGATCAATGGCTGGCTGCAATTCCTGTAGAACAGTTACGCGAAGCTCGGAAAGCGGACGCTACCTGATTCATACGCTCCTTGCATTTTGTGGAAAGTGACTACATTGAGTTCGCAGGTGTCAAAAATGAAATCCCATACCATTTAGTTCAGTCCACAACAATTGTTTTTTTCAGTGATAATTGTTAAAAAAAAAGAACTGTAACATCGCAAAATGCTTGACAAAAAAAAAAAATGGTACACCCACACCAGGGATCGAACCCGTGCCGCTGCGTGTAAATCGGATGTCTTTCCACTGAGCTACTGAAGGAACTCTTCCGTGCGTACTAATGGAGCCGGTAGACTGTATGTCGGAAGTTTGCTGCCGATTTCCCTTCATTTCATGCACTCCCGGCTTGAAGTCGGGCAGCACCACGCAGAGGTCGAATTCGCACCTTGTAAAGAAACCGTACGCGTTCGTATTCAACTCGAAGTATGCACTTCGTGCTTGACGTTTGAGCGAGCGATGTCTTCAGCAACGAGAAGGGACGAAGGCTCGGCGACGTCTTCGTGCAATCGGCTTGCTGGTCGGGCGTGTCGTACGGGATAAATATCAGTTCTTTTGATCGGTCCAAAATTTCTCTTTCGAAGGAAGACAGAATTCGCCGGTACCGTGAACGACAGTTCTGAAGTAGAGGTCCAACGCCCGTCATCCGCTGCCATCCGCTAGTCCCACGATACGCGAAACGACGCCATGTTGAGAATTTTCAGTGAACGCACAAAATGCTTCCAGTTGTCTGTGCTACCTTTTTTTTCAATCAACGTATTTGCAGCTTTTTGGAAGCCACAAAAAATGGGTTTCATATTTTTTTCTATTTTTAATATTGACTGTGTGCCTTCAATGACCCACGACTTTGATTAGATTTGGTGGTCGCTTCAAAACCTTAGAAAACGGCCCGTGACCAGGGAAAAGAGAGTGAGCGCGACTCAAACCGGCCAGTTCTCGATCGGCGGTTTTCGGGCGGAAAGAAACCGAATTTCGAGCCGCAAATTCTGTTCTGGGTAGTTGGGCTCTTATATGTCACATACAACTAAAAACCTTGGCAAGCATAAATACCCTGTCAGTGTCCCTTTAAATGGGTGTCTAGAGGGACCTTTAAGAGCCGTATTTGCCCAAAACTAGCATTTTCAGTTTTCTCTTAAAAACTGAAGGCAATTCCTCGGGCAACATGACCGAAACATCCACAAAGCCCCAAGTACACGTCGTGCCACTGAGCTGTATAAATTGCCTCTAGCAATGAGCATTGCGAGACATACTTTAGAAACGTTCTGCGACATTGCGGTTTTCCCCAAACCTTTCGTGCACTCCCTTCGTCCCTTGTCAAACCAGAGCTGGAGAGGCTCTTCAGCCTTTGAATCGCCGTAAAGAGCCCACGCCTCCTAGACAGCCAAGGCGCCGTACTGAATTTCCGGCCTCTCCTAAAAGAGCCAAGCACGGGGCACAAATAGATTAGACACGATTACTGTGTCGGCGTTCTGCTGGGACTCGTGTTCAATCTGAGCCCCGCGCGGGCTTCTTCGGGTGACGCCAAAAATTCAGCAATTCAGCTACGGTGCCCGGCACGTGACTTCAACTGGTGTGTTCAGCGTCCCATTCCGGCCGTGTATCGAAAGTGGTCCCGAGTGGCAACAAACAACGTCAAAAAAGCCGGAGGGCTACGCTGTCGGCTGTTGCGATGCCGGCAGTCAGTTGTAGAGGTTCTGGTAAAGAGCACTAGCAAATACAGGTGTCGCCAACGCCACGGCGTCCTGGCTGCCGAGGCTCCCGCGGACTGTGAAGCTGGAAAGCGACCTGCGGCAGAACGGGCGTCTGCCACATCCAACCCCCGGCTGCAGCGACACCACCGGGGTCGCGGCCAGTGACAGCGCGACGCTTTCGTGACGTCATCGGGCGGAAATAGAGGGACCACTTTTTCGGACGTGGTACAGAGACCAGGCACCGTACTAGGACCATGCTATTTAGGAAGAGTTCAACGAGCCCAGTCCTTGCACATTCCGTTCGGCGGCCCTAGAAAAGCGGTCGTGCCAACTCACCCATGAGCGACGACTGGTCCACATTTGTGGTCAGGATGTAGACCTGCAGGAGCAGCTGGGGAACGGACTCGAGGAAGGACTCTATGAGGCGCAGCACGGCCGCATCATTGTCCTCCCAAAGCATGAGCTGGTAGTAGACCCTGCGCTCCGGCTTTGTCCGCTTTTTGTCTTGGCTCCGAATGCCGAAGACGAGGGAACTCAGGTACCTGGGAAAGGGTTTGGACTACGCTCTTAGATGACATTTTAGTCGTCCTTGAGATCCGCGGGATGTCAAGGTCCTTGAAATCCTGACGGCACAAGGATCTCACGATCCTTGAGCTGTCAAGCGTGGATGATGTCGATGTGGACGAGATGGCGTCCGAAGTGTTGATGTCACCTCAAGGACGGATGTCATCCGAGGATGACATCAGGAAAATGGATGACATGCATACTTGAGAAGAACTGTCTCTGCTGACAGGTTGCACCAATTCCTTGCCACAAGTGGGAAAGGTGGTCTTTGGGTCATGACTGGAGCTTACCATCAGCCATGTTTTACAAATCAGATATCTAATTATAAACTATGTACTGTGGGAAGCTCAGACCGTGCCTGGTTGTGACATGGTTAGAATGTTTTGGGACTTGCTGAGTCTTCCTATTCGATGGAAAAAATTAGCCGTTTTCAAACATTTCTGTTAAGAAAACAACAAAAGGCGGAGTTTGTGAACACAAAGAGACAAACGCTGCCCTCTACCATTTGTCCAGTAAATGGTGCCCCCTAAATAATTTTTCAAAAGTTCCTGGATACGACAGATATTAAACTTTGACTGAAAAAATAAAAAAAATAAAAAAAAAAATGTAGAGCAATATTTACCTTGCAAAAGACACATTTTGAGTCAGAAACCATTATGAAATGAGAATCTATTTCAAGATATAAACACCAATATAAAAGCACCTTTTGTAGTCACTTAAACTAGTCTCACAATGCAAACACTGCTATTTAAGGGAAGTTTATTTTGTAACATGTTTTTAGGGAGTTCAGTGTACCTCTAACATTTCTGAAAATTGCTCCAAATTTCCTTTAATGAGTTTCTGCAGCACATTGTTTACTTTTCTTGGAAATGCCTTATAACTTCAAGCAAAGTCCTTTGTATGGAAGCTGTTTCCTAAACATCCAGGAATAGCTGGTACTACACTTTTAATCTCTTCTCTTATGGCATTCAATCCTTTAATGGGTGCAGACATGCATATATATTTATTGATAATACTCTGCTGCATACCTTTGCCGAAATCGGCTTTTCACAATCTATACCTCATTAGTTGCTTCTTAAATACCTGTTTCTATTTTCACCCCTGAACCATAGTAAGAAGAAAAAAAGGGTTGGCTCGTTGTAGAATATTAAGCATTTTAATTTTTTTTTCCTTCCAACAACCAGATTTCGTGAACTTTGTGCAGCGTATGAACTCTGTGCAGATTGCATTTGTTACTTTATGGGGAAAGTATCCAGTGATACTCAACTAAAGGCAATACGGTATATTACCAGCAACTTTCTGTTAGTGGTAGTTCTTCAAGTAAGGTTTTCTTTAGAACCCTCCATAAGTAAATACTTTTTTTTATATATAATTTCAGACAGTATCTGTAGACACCAAACAAATTATATATAAAAAAAAAATCTTCACACTCGTCTTTAATATTAGCACGCAAACGGAAGCTATGTGCAACTTGTACAAATTAATTTCCAGCTTTGCACTGCATAAAGGGTGGCAAGAAGCTGACTGTTAATTCGTCCAGTCAGCACTACACAACTTCTGCCCGGGAGTGACCAAAAGATGCAAGCCCGCTAGTCTCAACTTGTTGGTAGCATTTCAGTTCTTATTGTGGAGATTAGAAATGTGCCCAAGAACGCATTTTCCACCTGGGACAAAGTGTTAAAGGGACACTGAACCGAAATTTGGATTTCGCAAAATAAGGGCGCCGAAGCGTTGAACGGGATGCTACAAACTCCAAAACATCACTCATACATCAATATCTCGAACGGATGGCCGTACTTTTGTAAAAGGGTGCAATCAAGCGAGGGCTATGACGTCACGGTCCTCCTGGGGCAGTTGAGAATGAGGAGAAGCGGCCTCCCTTCTCTCCTCCTCGCTTCGGTTCACCAGCTCGACGGGACGAAGCGAGGAGGAGAGGGAATGAGAATGGTGATATGCCTTGTCTCCTCGGTCGTGTTCAATGGCGCACTTCTTTTAAAAAAATATGGCGATCCGTTAGAGATATCGCTGTATGAGATATGTATCTGGGTTTTGCAGCGTCCCGTCTATCAGTTCAGCCTTGTTTTGTGAGCTCGAAATTTCAGTTCAGTATCCCTTTAAGCAACAAAGCTAGGTTTTCAATAGCTTGTGGACACATTTTCCGAATAAATCTGTGTCTAGAAAATACAGGGTGCCAGAACTTAGAACCCTTTTGCTATACACCTGAACGTCAAGGCCACTACGGTGACAACCGCAGCCAGTGTGACTGACATGGAAGGCTCTCGGAGAGACGAAGTGAGTGATGACGTCTGTGCGTTCTGCATGACTGCTCATGTATCCAGTGCATGTCCAAAAATATGTGCAGCATTCCATTCAAAACCCCTTTTTCATTTTTGCAATACTCAACCTACGTCACACAAACGAGTTTTCGGTGACAGGTACTGCCATTCCGCACCGCCACCGATACTATGATCGCTCTGGACCGATGAATGAATCGATTGAAGATACCGTTCAGCATGCATGATAAAGCAAATGTTGCAGATCTTGCTAATCAGACAGAAATGCTTTGTGAACACTAGGAATTTCTTCTGAACACAAAAATGTTTCACATTTGGTTTAAATCGTGGGATTTAAAACTAGGTTCCTAGAAACCTCAGGGGTACCCCAGAGTGCCCTCAGCGGTCCCCTCGAGCTCCCCCATTTCCTCCGTCGTCCTAGCCCCTCAGTAACCAGTTATTTCAAGATCCGAATATATCTATTCATTCCTAACTATATTAGTCTCTACCTACAGGAGCGCCGGACTCAAAGCGAAAATATAAGTTTTTTTTTGTTTTTTTCCATCTCTCTACCTACAGTTAATTTCACTTCATGTACGAGCGAGGTGAAGCCACAGGCACGAGCTAAGTTCCCCTGAACGATGCTTGCACTGCACGAGTGCGCGCACTTCGCAGGGACGCTGAAGTGAAGGCCCGGAGTTTGCTCTTGCAGCTCCTGGCTACGTAAAGTGCGTTCATTACTGTCAACAGGGTCCGTAGACTTCTGCGACACTTCACTCCGTCAATGCAAAAACCGCGAACGACGTTCCTGACAAAAGGGACTTTTTGGTAGATCGTAGGCAAGAGCTTTGCGTTGCTAGCGAGTGATTGATTGAACACGCGCCCGCAATACGATCTAAGAAAAGTCCCCAATTAATCGAGAAAGAGAGACACGTTCCTCGCGATCTCAAACTCCCGATCTTGATATGCGAATTGGAAATCAGATTCATTCTCCCAGAGTTTAAAGCCGCATGCCCCTCATGCATTGCATCGAGATCGCGCGGAGCGGTCACTGACACTTGTCGCGCCGGCCGTCGGCCAGTTTTAGCAGCCCACGCTTGATCTCACCTGTACACGATGGCCAACTGGAAAACGTGCAGGGTGACCGCGAGCCAGAGCCTCTGCCTGTACTCGTCATACTCGGAGCGCCGACCCTGGATCACGCACCACTTGAGGCTGACCGACGTGACGACCCACGACGGGACTAGGATGAAGACGACGGTGAGGCCAAAGTACAGCAGGTTCCCGCTCTGGAGGTGTCTGTAGGCGACCCAGACGTCGATGAACACGTCCGCGAACACCGTCACGATCGAGATGACAAGTAGTGCGGCGTCGAAGCGGGTGAAGGACAAGGACTCGGAGACGGCGTCGACCGTGTCGCCCTTGGTCCGGAATCCGTCCATTTTCATGGCGAACGAATGCGAGCTTGCCGGTGAACTCGGCACGGCTGCGGCGAGCATCCGAGAACGATTATCGACGGGGATTTAACCGCCGTTCACCCCACTCCCGCCACTGGGAATAATATATAAACGAAAGGACGACACGAACAACCAGTCCCTCTTCCCCGTGTAGATTTATGCTACTGTTGTTGACATTTGTTTGCTTTGTTTTGGTGGATTGGGAGGAAGAGGAGGAACAGGGAGGAAAGGCGAGGAGGTGCTGCACTTCCGGAAATGACGAATATCGCGAGCAGACGACATTGTCTGCTCGTAGCCATATGTATGGTGTGATAATTTAATAAAGGCTGTATTAAGCAGATTACAATAAAACTTAAAGATGTTATGCTTGACTTTTAGTCTCCTAAACGAAATGAACGTACAAAAGTGGGAGACAGCCAATGTTGTGGCAACTGGCCACTGCGGCTACCATTCGTAGCGAACGTTGACCTGCGATATCTAACCCAGGTAAATATAATCTTCCACTAAAAATAAAGCTTGTAGAACGTTTATATCTTGACCCTTTTACGGTTACGCCTTCTGAGTTGATTCATCGGGTTCATCGTTCATCAACGACCCTGGTGTGCCTGGTGTAGATGGAAACGTAGCTTGGTAGTAACGTTCTGCCATCTAGCGATCACAGCACGAAGCTGTGCTCACCGTCATGTTTCACTGCCGCCTCCATCCATCCACAAATCATCGACGACGATCCGAGGAGAACGGAGAGGCCGGAGGGGCCGGACGGGTCATCGAACACGCAACATTCTCGTGTGCGCGTGCGAGCGTAAACAGATGTAGGACATCCCGGTGCTCTTAGTCTTCCCACATCGTGCCACAGGAACCGCTCGATTTCATGGCACTCGGCGAACGCCACGATGGGACGGGACTTTCAGCAAGACCCCGACCGCGACCCGAGGTGCGGAGAGGACCTGCCGACGCCAGCGCGTTCCTCTGTCCGCTCGTCGTTCAAGCTGCGTCGCTACACGATCCTCGACAGTCTGTGCGTCCTCTGTTCTGTCGGCAGCTTCCTTTTCGACACCGGCTCGGACATTTGGGTGGCGTACCGGCACTACAAGGACGGTAGCTTGTGGTACTTCGGCCTGACCGTCGCCTTCATCCTGGTACCAGCCACCATCATGATGTGCTTCAGCTTCCGCTGGTACCTGCTCGACCTGAAACTCAAGCTGGGGACCCATCCGTCGAAGGTGGAATGGTGCATCCGCGCTGTCTTTCACATCCTCCAGTTAGGGCAGGTGGTCAGGTGAGGCTGCAGGTTTGGATAACACCACTTGAAATAATCCGTCTGTGCTCGCTAGATTGTTGACGTCATCACAGTGAAACCGAGCGCAGACACGGATTGGATACGAGTGTCGCGTCATCGTTCGGCTGCGCCTCGTATCCAATCAATGCGACGAAGGACGTTTGGCGTCAGGCTCGGACCTAATTGCCGAGTTGACGCCAACCTAGAGTGATGACGTTCCATAGAGGGAGAGGAGGCTGTTCGCAGGCCTTGATTATTGTAGGTCGTGTTGGTTCAGATTGGTGTCACTGATGGCATCGGCCATTGTCCAAGCCTGAGCTGATAGCCATGGAAGATAGTTGCCCTAGCTTCTTGTACGCTCGCACCGATTGAGCTGTTTAGTTTGGAGCGCATTTATTTCGCTTCAGCTTGAAATCATGTTTACGCTCAGCTTTGTCGACCTAGCTTTCACGAATGAGCGTATGCCAAGATGCACTAATGAGTACAGTTCTGCGTCCTCGTTTGGTGCCAGCTTGACGCTTGCGTCGTCGGACGATGGCGGCAGAGCTGTCCGTGTATGTAGAGAGTTTGGCCATTCATTGGGAAGTAGAGGAGACAAATAAAAATAAGGAGACGCCATTGGCTGAAAGTGGGCTGGGCGTGTTCCAGGGTGTCTTCACAAATTCGAATGTGGCCAACCAGAAGCTGGAAATAATACCCTGGCAGTGTTCGCGAGAAACAAACTTAATAAGCGTCAAAGTAACTCTCGGTGACTGAAAATATGGTGCACGTGATGTTTCAATTACAGTCATCCAAAATCATGGTGGAAGAGTGCGACTAGCGGAATGATCGACATAATCCATACGCCAGGCGTCGAGGGCCGGAAATCTGCTGTCCAAGCAAAACAGACTTCGAGCTGCACATTTGTTTCTTACATCTTTCTGCATGATCATGATCAAAACATCACAAGCACCCTATTTTCAGCCATGAAGGGTTACTACATTTAACTCTTACGGGCTTATTAAAACGATTAAAACCGTTTCTCGCTACCACCGCTAGGGGATTCTTTTCTGCTTCTGGTTGGCCAAGAGAGCATGCCAAGCCCTCTTTGTGCGTCTGGTGCACGCCCTGGCATACCCTGGCTCTGCCCGCACCTCCCATTGACCAAACTCTCTATATAGACGGCTCTGGATGGCGAGTCAAAGCTTTGGGAGGTTTCGATGGAACGTGAGTACCGAACGACTCTACCCCTGGTCGGCGCAACACGCTTATCTAGAGATCGCGGCTGTCATTTCTTAGAGACACGCTATTGTCACCGACAGAATGAGAACAGCAGGGCATCTCTCTCGAATGTCCAGTCTCCAGCACTCGCTCGTGGGAGGCCTCCCTGCCGTTTTCAAACTGTTACTGACTATAGTGCTTATCAGAAAGTGAAAGATGCTGATGCCAAGTCTGGCAGTTTTTTGCAGTCTGTGTTTGTTCTGCGGATGCATGTTCCGTCTTGCCTTTTGCGTGGACAGGTACGTGGACACGCTCATCTACGGCCTCAAGAGCAACCGCAACAAGTCGGAGCAGCGGGAGTTCTACCGGCGGAGCGCAGAGGAGGACGTGGATGCCAGCATGTTGCGCCTCTTCGAGTGCTTCATGGAGGCCACCCCTCAGCTCATCCTGCAGATCTGCATCTTGGCCAGGGACTTCCCGCACCAAGAGGAGGACTTTTGGACCGGTGAGTGACCTCGGGTGCCCTTGCCAAAACTATGAGCTTGTTTTTTGTGCTTTTTTCTCTGCTCGTCATTTTTTCTTTTTTCTGCTCGTTTTACCTTACATCCGACCACGGCAGAGGCTACGAGCCGTCCCAACCAATCTAGCCCTGGGAATGTAGCATGTCATACGCTCTCAGCACGTCACTGCGTGCCTTCTCCAAGGTCACTCAACAGTCACATGACCTTGAATTGGCTCCGACGGCTCGTAACATCCGCAACGGCCGGTTGTAAGGTGAGACGTATAGCCTTTCTCATTTGTCTTGTGTAATCACAAAGTTAAACAAATTCTCTGAAATACACCATTTTCCAGATTCCTGATTTCTGATTTGAGAGTCTTTCGGTATGAAGTTGTGGGGCATGGCAGGAGTGAGCACAGACAGTTCTTTCAATCAATCAATCAGTTTATTTTTTCTTTCAAGGGGTACATACTCCTTGAAATGGTACCTCGGCGCAAAAGGCGATCGTGTCACCTGACTGGGCACCAAGGTCCAACGGGGGGGGCAAAGTCCAACAGTAACAGCACTAAGGGCTAAACTTCGACAAGAGAAAAAATACGGATACAAGATAAAATGGATACACACACACATACACACAAGAGATAATGGATGCACACATAAAATAAAATTGTAAAGAAGAAATACTAGCACACATTGATGTTGTTTATGCAGACATTGTCGTAAAAAAACAAAGATTAAAAAAATAAGATAAAACATTGAGCAAAAAAGTAAATATATAAAAATAAAAAAGCACTTCGGTAAAAAATCATAAAAGGGAAGAAGCTAGATTACACATTCATAAATTCCAGGCACAGATAAAAATAGCAGTCTGGCATTGTCCATACAATAAAAATCTAAAAATAAACGTGATCACAAGGTATACTAGGTTTGTAATAAAAGAGGATGCACAAAAAATGCTAGTTAAAATACTTAAAAATGTATTACAACATATCTATAGAATTATCAACTCATTGGCAATCAAAAAGGAGTGTAGATTTTTTTTAAATGTAGTTTTATTTCCAGTAACTATGAAATTATTGCCAACTGCATTTAGGAGCTGGGGAACCTGAAAATCGATCATTTGTTTTCCGTAGTTAGTCCTAATAGATGGTAGTCTGTACGTCCTCTTTGCCCTTAAATTATATTCAGACAAATTTGCAGGAATGAGGTCAAAGCAAAGTAGTGAAACTAGATTCTGTTGGCTCCATAGAGCCGCGGTGACGTATGCTCTATCTCAGAAGTTCGGCACAGTGCTGTGGAGGCCATGGGCAAGAGAGAGGGAGAGAAATACTTTCAAACAGATGTTGAGTGACAAGCTAATCCTGAAGGGGATACACAAAAGAGAGTCTGGGTAAGAGAAATTCCTCCTTGCCCTCTTCGTCTTCAACTTCCTGCACTGTGGTTTCCTCGAGTTTCCCTACCTAGGGATCCCCAAACCAAGTCTTTGACCGGGGTGCTAGTTCTTCAGAAAATGGTGGATTGTTTATTTTGAGCATGTCTGCAAGGTATTTTGCTAGAATCGGCCCTTCTGGCTACACTGAGCTGGAGTAGCAACTTTCTCGTTGGGGGATAAAGGTGAGGGTGCATGTTTTATTTTACAGCGAAACTGTATAGGACTCGTTGGTCTGATTTCTTCGTGTCCGTCGAAAGAACAGTAGTCGACAGAAAACCATTCCATGAATTTTGAAGCGAAAAAAAAAAAAAAAGTTGCTCAGCACTCAGGAATTGAACCTGGGGCTTCTGCGTGCGAGTTGGATGCGTTGCCACTCGGCCGTGCGTACGGCAATGTGCAAAGAGCATAAAACTTGCTGCACTTTGCACAGAATAAACATAGAAGAATAAAGTTGGGGCTCCAATCCACGCTGTGAAAATGGTTGGCCAGCGAAGCTGTGGTATCACCTGCAACGATTGCCCACTGCACTATACCAAATGATTTACAAAAGAAAAGCAAATGCACTGTACCAAAACTTTTATTTTGAAACGACATTGATAACCACTTTGTGATCACTGTGGCACATGGTGAGGTTTTCCCCTTCTCACTGTAGAGAGATTCTTAGTTAACGTTAGAGCAATGCATGACCCATGCTTGGTGGTTGGCTGATTTAGATTGGTTGGTTGGACTTGGAAAAGTTTTGGTACAGTGCATTTACTTTTCCATTTGGTATAATGCAGTGGGCAATCGTTGCAGGTGATACCACAGCTTCGCTGGCCAGCCACCTTCACGGCATGGAATAGAGCCCCTACAATTTTTTTTTTTCCCAATCCCTAAAGGTTTCCTTGGCAACATTCCACACCGCCTAGTATTAGGGTAGTCACAAAAATACAGAGAAGAAATGAAATTGGCTTCAAAGGCCGAAAGAAAAAGTTTTTCGTTTTTAGGCCAGGTGGCGCAAGCTCTGCCCGATGTAGAGGGTGCAGCCAATAACTTCCATACATCCATCCGAAGGCAGCTCGAGGATCCGCACGTCACGTATGAGATAGTATCCCGGACGCGCTGCGGATGGCGTCGCAGGTTGCCACACTTGTTTGTGCCTGCTTTTTTGTGTAGATGTATTCTATTGCATTACGTATATTTACAGCCTTTGAGGAGGGGTTTTTCTTATAGTGGGGAGCAGAAACACCTCGAAGAAAGGCAACATGGTGAAATTTCAACCACTTGCATTTGCTTGCGCCCGAGTTCTTGAGATCTCTTACGACGAGAGACCACACTGGCATGCTGGCACTGCGTATCAGGTGTCCCTGGAACTGCATTTCACTAGAGTGAAGGTTTGCAGCATTTGCAAAATCAAATGTGTGTACTGTTCGTGAGAAATGGTCATTTATGACATTGTCAAAAGTTCTTTGAGCCAATGAAGAAAGAGTGATGTTAAAAAAAAAAGGGAAATATACCAAGCGTGTGAACCAGCCCTAATTCGTATGAGTCCCTGCAAAACCATTGGGTGCATGCAGTATGACACAGACGTTGGCTTTAGAGCAAGGCTAGCCGACTCTGTATGGCCAGTTCACGGTGGAATTCTCTTCTTACAACTACCGTACACACGTATGAGAAGGGAGGCAATTTGCTTTGCAGTAGAGTGCGCCAACACTAGGAAGAAATGAAAGGCGGTGACATTCCAGGGCCTTATGAACAGTGCCTCCCTTAAACGCCATTGTGCATCCGAGTTATCTGCTGGCAACGTTGACTTCGGAGTTGGTCTACGGTTGACTTTATTTGATGCCTGACTTTGACGAAGATAACATATAGAACATTTTTAGGCCTAAACACTACACTATCGTGCGTAGAGTTAAAAAAAAACATAATCAGCAAGACAAGGTCGTTTGCAGCATGAAAGGCATACAGATTTGCTGACGATCTTTTGGGCTAAACGTCCAAAAAGTTTAGTCCAAGAAACAACTTTTTAAGCTCGACATGGATTGTGCGAAAGTAAAAAAAAATCAAGCTGTCAAAGAAATTAACTTAGCGGAAGAAATCGCATCATTATCACTTTACTAGCCAAACGGCTGATAAAACTGATTGTAGCTTTGCTCTTGCATGCCTTCACGCTAACCTGTATGTCGGCGAGGGTCATCCCCTCACTCTAGACTGTCGAAAGTTATGCCAGGTCTTGCACCGGATTTATGTTTGACAGCTTCACTGTGGTCAACACGTCATCCTTGAAGTCGCTGTCTGATGGTGCAAGGGTCAGTCAACAGTATTTGCTTTGTTTTGGTGGGGCCCTCATTGACACAGACAGCGAAGATGCAGTTGGCGTAAGGTGACCAAACGTCCCACTTTCGAGGCTCATTCCTACCGTCCCGTCATTTTGTCTCGATGAAGCCTCATGTCCTGTATTCATGGAAACGTGCATAGCTAAATGTCTGAACTAAGCGAATGGAAGAAAATCTGAGCGTTATGCACATAATTTATAAAAAAGAAACATGCTATGAAAGAGTTACCTACCTCCCATAGAGTACAATTTCAAACTCTTTCTGTGGTTACGTCTGCAAATACATTTTGTTCCCATAGACGGGTGTATGGGAGACTTTTTCGATATCGGTGAAATTAGCATGCTTCGGTTGACGTTTCTTAGCCAGGCCGTGTTCCAAAATTTACTCAATCTCACTTTAGGGTAAAGGTTCTGTACCTTGGCGTTCGAAAATCTATCCGCATCCAGCATTTCTCTATCTGTCTTGCCGCATGACATGATCCGCCGGAATAGCTCGGATTCATTCGAGTAAGATCTGGAACACAGCCCCAGTGTTTCGGAAGGGGAAGGAAAGACGCTTGTATTCTTAACAAAGAACTGCATAGAAATGGACGTCTTTGCGTTGAACTGAACAGTACCAGAGTTCTTCCCTGTGCCTAACTCCTCCCCCCCCCCCTTCCCCTCTCCTCTCCCCTCCCCTGATGTCCCATCTTCTACTCCTAATATCATTGCACAGCCCCTTTTAGGGGGTTAAAGGTCTCCGATCACCTAAAGGGCACTAAACGGGGTGTCTCTCTCCGGCAGTTGTGGCCCAGAACGTTTCCATCGTGACGTCCCTGGTGTCGGTGGCCTGGTCCCTCGCCTCGTACAACAAGGCCCTGCGGCTGGTCATTGAGGACAAAGCCAACATGCGCTGGCGCGGGGCCGCCCTCTACTTCCTCTGGCGCCTCTTTGTCATCGTGCCCCGAGTCCTGGCCCTGGGCCTTTTCGCCTCCCTGTTCCCGCTCTTCATGTTCCTGGTGTGCGGGGTGCGCTGGCTCCTCATGTCTGCCTGGATCATCTCCATGAAGACCCAGTTCTACGAGAACAGGTGACGTCGAGCCTCCTAGGTTTGCTGTCCCCACGACTCAGACGCATCCTTGAAGGCTGGTTTGCACATTTGCGTCTGACTTTGACCTAGTGCGTTACAATATTTTGTGACCGCTTAACGCGCTGGCACTCCGGTGCCGTCCATCGGGTCGACCTAGAACACTCCTAACTTGTGTGTAACTAGAAGATCTAAGGTTTTGCAGGATTTGCGAGGTCAAATTTATGCACAGTTGTTAAGGAGAAATGGCTGCTTATAGCATTGTGAGAATTATTTCAAGCCGACGGTAAAATAATTTTTGCATAAGAAATGTTTTGGGGCTACTCGATAGATAATACTAGTGTGCTGGAGATCACAGTCAAATGCAAATGGTTGACCCGGCCCTTACTCTGACTCCTCCACAACCTTGTCTCCCTACAGCAGTGGTTCTCAAATAGGGTTCTGCAGACTTTTTGGGGTCCCTGAAGGCCTTCTTGGGGTTCCCGAAGCTTTAGACCAGTCATTCTCAACCCCCAATGTTTTGGGGACCCCGTCTACCTGGGGAAGGGGGGTTACTAGATGATTACAATGGCAAAAGTCAACTTTGAAGCCGCTTTGAAGCTCTGAAACGGAGAATAATCAACCCTACTCACTCGGCACACATGGTTCGGTCTAGTCTTTAGCTTTGTGGGACAGCCAGCATCAATAAAAAACTTTCAGCCTTTCCACTCTGGTGAAGAAGGAAGACCAGCGGAGCTGTACAATGGAAAGTAATGGCCAGCCACAAGTCAGCAAGCCAGAGTGGAAAGGCTGCCACCATCTATAAGTGACGGCGGCAACCAGGTACGTGGCTTGCCGCCGTCGCTCATAGATGGCGGTAGGTGTCCAGAGTTTGGTGTCTTCATTTCTTTGTGGGGGACACAATCCTGGGGAAACTAGCCCTTAACAGCTCCGCTGTAAAAGAAAGTCTTATTGCTCAGCTTGACTGACAATTGATGACCTTGCCCAAGGTCATCAATTGTCAGTAAAGCTGAGGGTCCACGGACCCCTATATGAGAACCACTGGTTTAACCCCTTAAGTGCCAAATTGTTTTTCCAAAAGTAACCTAAAAGTGCATATTTTTTTATTTTGAATTGTTATTCCTTTGGTATTACACATAAAATTTGAAAAAGTTTGTTACGCAAAAATCAGCGTAGGCGAAAAAAATATTTGCCAACTAAAACGAGTGCTGCCATCAATAATCAGCGCCGCAAAACTAGTACTCGGACGAGCCTAGCTCGTCCATGGAATTGAGGGATACCGAAAAAAACACTGGACGAGCTGAGCTCGTCCACGGCATTTTTAGCCAGAAAGTGGCCGACGAGCTCAGCTCGCCCAAGGCACTTAAGGGGTTAAACCATCTTTCAAACCATGCACTAAAATATATTTTTTTTATGCTGGCTGTTTTTTTAGACCAGTATCTGTGACAATAATTACAAAAATAATCCCTCGAGGAGGGGAACTATTATAACCATCTGTGAGAAGGGCTGATTATTCTCTTTTTCAGAGCTCCAAAGTTGGTTTGCACGCGATTAGTTTCCTTAATTGACCCTTTCGTCAGTGTTGTTGTCTAAAATCCCCCTCCCCTCCAGCGAATGGCATCCCCCGTCACTTCCGCCAATCTAGAAGGGGTCCTCGAGACATCAGTGGTTGAGAACCACTGCTCTACAGGTCAAATGCTTCCCCAGCTGAGACACTTCTGTAACTGCACTCGCATTTACCTTACGGCAAACCACAGAGGACGCTACAAGCCATCGAAGCCATTCCAACGTCGTGTGTGCAACGTGTCTTTCGGAGGGAGTGCAGCGTTGCGCGGGGGGCACAGTTGTCACGCGGCTCAATCACAGCGCCGGGTTGGCTAACATGACTCGTAGCATTTGTGGCAGTTCATCCTAAGGTGAAGCGGAGCATATAGACCACCTTTGTAACTCGGGTGATTTCAAAACGCAGAAGCTACCGTAACCCTGACTGTCCGTAGCTCAGATGTTTCCATAGCTCAGACCCCTCCACAGCCCTGGCACCTCCCTGACTCGGACCTTCCCGGCAGTTCATTGCAGATGTTTGAGCTGGGTTGCTGTCAGCATAATGCTGCTTGTAAAGGCTCCCAGGGAATGTAAAGTAAAGGTTGCAAAGTTTGAGTCTGTGCGGTGTCTGGCAGTCATATGGCTCAGAACGTCTTCTCTAGCTATAGGGAGTAGTATTCATTGGCAGCAGCCATGGCTACAAGCTCTTTAGGTGCGTGCCGACAGCGAGCGTCTGCCGGATTTCTTTCGCACCATTAAAACCGTTGTTCGTGGCAGGCGATAAATTGCTTCACCCACAGCTCATGCTGATGATACCTCAGTACCTATACCTCGTATTCCTAGAAAAAATAAAGCTCAGATATGAACCGAGTAAATCTTCTATTTGGTTGAATGCGACTGCATTATTGATGCTCGACTTTGCTGTCTTCGCAGCTGGATCTGAGAAGTCTGAAAATTGCAAAGTTTGCGATTTTCGAGTGTAGGAGGTATGGAAAGAGTTAGCTTCCTTTCAATTTTTGTGTTCGACCAGCAAGAATAGTTATGTTCATTGAGGACCAGTTAGGTAACTGAGTGTTGATTGTGTTAGTTTTAGCAGTACTTGCTCCACCCTCTTTCAGATTTTTGAGTATTAAGTAGGGGTGTGCGAATATTTGGAATATTGAATATGAATAGGATACTTTCCTTATTCAGTTCAAGAATTGCATATTCGGAATTTCCCGAATAATCGGCCATAGCCGAATAATCGAAAAGACTATGAATATTTGGACAAAACTCCGAATATTCGTGTAAATAAGGATTAAACTTGCATGCCCTGAACATTCTGAAGTATCTCAGAATGTTTATTCATTGAAATCTACAACACAATGCCTTCTTTATCTGTTCTGTATCGGCTCTGTTGCCTTTTTGCACGAAACTTTTATCTGTCCCACAAGGCAGCAGTAGTTTTGGTTTCTTATTTTTATCAAGCAAGTTGTGTACAATTTATTTTTGCAATATACATTATGTATGCTTTGCAGAATAAAAATAGGCAAAACAATAAGCTTATCTTGAGAATGTTTTTTTTTTCAAAATATTTATAAATGTTTTGGAATTAAAGAGAAAAAGCTATTAGAACATTGCATTACCATAGACAACAACTCAACTACCGGACAAGATGGCTACCACTGCGTTTTACGCTTCGTTTGGCAATTTGTCAGCCGCGCTAGCTGCTCTAGTTAATGCCGGTACTGTCCCAGTTCAAACGTGTTCTCAGAGAATGGCCTCAGCTGCAGTTGATGAGCCACTGAGCAAGCAAGAAGCGAAAGTCGTAAAAAGTCTTCTCTGGCAGTACCACACGAAACTCTCGCACGAAACTCTCAGTGAGTGCAAAGGTGTTCTTCAAACGCCCATGGGAACAATTCCCACACTCTGAAACCACCTGAAACAACAGCCCTTGTTGATGGAAGAATATAAAAAAGACGCTTCGAGCAGGCCATTGGGGAATCAACCGACACAACGATATGGTACAACAGAGGAAGCAGCCCTTGTCGCAAAAGACAAGGGTTGTCGCCATTTATTATTACTGCACATATTCAGTATTCGATTCCACATTCAAAGTTAGTTTTTTTTTGTAGGGGTGTGCGAATATTAATATTTTCGAATATGAATCGAATACATATAGTTAGCTTCGAATATTGAATAGTTGAAGGCAGGTGCTTTTATTCGCAGCATTTTTATTTTCACATGTCGGAACGCCTCACTGGTGTTAACAAGAATAAAAACACAAAAACAAAAATTCTAGTTGTAGGGAAGATTACAAGTTGTCATACAGAGAAATCAACTGCTGCACATGGTAAGGTAGGAGGCGCTCCCGTCGGGCAGAAATAACTCTCTCCGCCACTGAAAAAATTCTCTCACTCGGCACTGAAGTGGCAGGTATTGCTATGGTATTTGATGCAAAGCTTTGCCAAATTGGGATATCTTAAAGGGATGGTGAACCGAAATTTGGATTTTCAAAAAACAATGCAGGAGATGTAGGCGGGATGCCGCAATCCCTACAACACTACTTGTAAGGCAATATCTCGGATGGACGGCCGTATTTGTAGAAAAAGAGGTCGAGTTTGAACCAGGCCGACGAGGCACGTGACGTGAAGATATTGTGTTTCCTCCTCTCTTCGCTTCGCTTCCTCAAGGCGGCAAGGCGGAAAAGACGCGAGGCCGTTCTCTCTCCTTCTCGGAGAAACATGACGGGAACATATCTGTCAAATGCGCCTCCTTTTTTTTTTGAAAAATACGATCATTCGTTCGAGATATCGCTGTATGAGTGATGTTTTGGTGTTTGTAGCATCCCGTTGCACGCTTTTGCCGCATGTTCTGTGAAATCCAGATTTCGGTTCAGCATATCCTTTAAGCACCCGATAGTTTGTCACCACTAGCACGGATCACTCTCTCTCTTTAGTAGTGCCTCCTCCAGCTTCAGAATGGAAGTTGCGCTGCAACTGCCCATTTTGAAGCTGAAACTGCTTTGCTTTCCCCTGCACTTTTGACTAAGTGGTCAAATGCTTGCCAAACATCTGCTGAGGGCATTGAGCCTTGCTCTTGTCTCTGCGTTGCAGCTTCCAGCTGGGCTTTTTCAGTAGCAGTAACATGAGGCTAGCTCGTGCAGCACCAAATCTTTTAGCCATGATAATTTTTGTTTTTCGGCTTTAAAAATAGTGGACTTGAAGCGTGGGTCCAAGAACATAGCAAGGCATGCTCCCTTGTCCTCCTCATACAGAGTGAACCTTGCCTTGATGGATCTTATCAGTTCTGCGGGAAATTCTGATGCCCCAGCACAGTTACCTAGACAGTGGAGCATACCAAAAATCATAGGAACTTGGGAGGACGATGGATACTTCTCAGCACTGGCAATAACAGTGGCATCAAACAATGGCTTCAATGCTTGTACATATTCGTAACTTTCAGCGATGGTGGTACCGCGGTATGAGAATCGCGCTCCCTAGCTCCTGGATGATTGGCCTCATAATAAACGGGCTTGCCTACACCTTCCTAGCGTTGTTCGAGGCGGGGTTTAAGCCGCACGTCCGGAGGCCTCCTGGCTCGTGACGACGACCATTCCCCGAAGTGAAGAACCCAGGGGTCCAGTGGAGGTGGGAGAATTGGTAACGTAACGAACGGTTTAATTACATGGTTGCGATACAGTCGTCAAATCCGAGAGAACAACCGGAGCAGCCTCACGCTCCGCCTTATATAGGGTCCGCTTCTTCCTCACTCTCCGCCAGGGCAGCAGGTGCGACGTAGCAAACCGCCGCCAAGTGCGTTGCAGCAAAGACCGCCGCGTCGTAGCCAGAAGTGCGTCGTAGCCATGGTTCTCCGCAGTTAGGCCCTGCCTCTCTCCCTTTCAAGTGCGATGTAGCCAAAGTTCTCCGCAGTTAGGTCATGCCTCTCTCCCCTTCCGGAGCGCACAAACCCACACGCACACACACACGTCCCGTTGACGTCATGGACGCGTTGAGACTCGTTTCGGGCAGGCCCCGACAGGCGGACGACTGTCCTGAACAGATCGTGACTCGTTTCCGCAGCGTTGAAACTCGGAAGAAGGTCGCCGAATGTTCCATTCTTAACAGCGTGAAAAAATACCGTAAAGCTCTAATACTGCTCGTATATAGCAAAACTAGAATTACTTGCACATCGCAGACCCAGCCTTGTACCGCTGTTCTACAACGATCATCCAGATGACAGCCATTTTGATAGGCACCGGTGCGCACCCTATAGGTCATGAAAGTTGCGAATTCAGAAGCATCTTTCTACTCTGGTGAACCAAGTCCATCGATGTCACATTCCAAGTTAGCAAGCTCCACAGTGAGTGCTTATTTCAGATCCAGAAGACGAGACAACATCAGATACTGGCTATTCCATCTCGCCTCCACGTCTTGCACCAGACGTAGTGTGTCCTTTCCCATCTTCTTTTGGCACTCCTTAAGCCTTTTCTGTGCTGATGAATTGTGCTTGTAATGTCCCACAATATTCCTCACTTACTTGCACAGGCGATCCATGGCCGGCGTACGGGATCTCGCGTCATTAATTGCCAGTTGAAGCGTATTCGCGAAGCACGCTCTTTCAGTCCACGGAAGTCTCCTTACTGCAGTACGAATCTTGTGCCCGTTATCCGTTACAATGAACTTCGCACATTCATTGGGTGGTATCTCCCAGTCACGGCACATTTCGTCCAGCATAGTTGCAATGTTCACAGCACCGTGACTGGCAGCCACGTGTCGAGTGCTCAATGTGAACCGCTTCATCATGAATTTTGGAGTGAGAAGATGGCAGGTGAAGCTTACTTAACTTTCGTTAGCGCGCAATGTCTGTCGCTTGTGAGGGCAACAGCGGTAGTGCCGCCTTCAAAGGCACTGTGGAGCTCTGTTTTCACCTTCTTTCAGGTGTCGTCACACATCCGTGTTACAAGCATGTGCGAGAGTGTAGAGCGGTATGGTAGGCAGATAGGGGGTTGGGAACAGCTTCTGTCAGAAGTTCTTTGAAGCCGTGGTCTTCCACAACGCTGTAAGGCTGTAAATCAAGCGCCACCATGGCGGCCACCTTGTTATTTAGCGCTCGCACCCTCTTTTCTGGCAGGGGCCCTGTACGGCGCACAAAATCCGTCAGCATTGGGTGACCTTTTTCTGGCGTACCAGCAGTAATCCCATTATACTCTTTCAACAATGCTGGATGTAGTTCGAGATGGTTGACAAAGGGCATGTCGTGCATTGCGCCATCGATGACGTCACATCTGCAAAATATTTCCAAATAGCGTTCCTCTCTTTTTGTTTTGGTGCCGTTTCTTGTTCGTTCCTCCGCTTTGCAGATGGTTCACTGCAATCGCCTCTGTCTGCGATAACACGGGTGGGCGTACGCGAAAATGTCACAGTTTAAAAAGTCAAGAGTCACAAGGGAACAGAAACTACAGAAACTATAGCCCCGGACCGCAGATTACCGCTACTGACACCGACGCCACCAGTTTAGGTTGAAGCCGCCATGCTGCAATGTCGCTGTCGATGGGCCTTGCTTACCGAAACCAATAGCAAAACTTGTGCTTGCGAACAAGTTCTCGATTATTATATTAGTTTAGAATATTCATATTACGACAAATATTCGAAAAATACCAGACTTGGTTTACGAATTAATATGAATATTAAATGTATAATACAGTCGACTCTCGTTAATTCAAAATCTTTTAATTCAAACTTTCGGATAATTCAAACTAACATGCAGGTCCCATCCTATGCGTCTCTATGGGAAGAAACTCCTGATAATTCAAACTTTGCTTTATTCAAACAAATTTTCGGCCCCCCTCGAGTTTGAATTAATGAGAGTCGACTGTATTCTATTCATATTTAAAATTTAGAATATTTTCCCACCCCTTTTTTTTTTTTTCATATTCATATTCGATTCATATTCGAAAATTTCAAAATTCGCACACCCCTAGTAAATTATGGCACCCCCCCTCCCCCCCCCCCTTCCCATTTCCGTGGAAAATGATTATTCACTAAAAATCACCATTTTCCAAGTGTCACAGTTTGGGATACTGCGAGACATTAGCTTCTGTAACCACATACACTTGCTTGGAAATTAATATCATGTATTATATTATAAATTGTCTTGTCGATGGTGTTTAGCAACTGCCTCTAAGCTTACTAGAAGGGGGCCAGTGCCTCACCAGTCTGCTTCTGGAGGGGGTGAAGCCTTGTTTTTTGTGGATGGAGCATCTCCCATATGGGCAGAGCTTTTCTTTTTGTGTCCAGAGCCTTTTACTTGTGGGAATAGATTCGGCTAAGGGTGTGGAGCCTCTCTCATGTGGGTGGAGCTTTGCTCTTTGTGGGCAGAGCCTCTTACTTGTGGGCATAGCTTTACCTTTTGGGCGTGGCGCCTCCAATGTGGGTGGAGCTTTGCCTTTTTGTGGGCAGATCATCTTATTTGTTGGCATAGCTTCACCTTTTAGGGGTGGAGCCTCTTTCATTAGGGTGGTGCTTTGCCTTTTGTTGGTAGAGCCTCTTACTTGTGGGCATAGCTTCACCTTTTGGGGCTGGAGCCTCTCCCATACTGGTGGGGCTTTGCCTTTTGTTGGTAGAGCCTCTTACTTGTGGGCATAGCTTCACCTTTTGAGGGTGGTTCCTCTTCCTTGTGGGTGGAATTTTGCCTTTTGTGGGCAGAGCCCCTTACTTGTGGACATAGGTCACCTTTTGTAGGGTGGAGCTTTGCCCATTGGGGGCAGAGCCTCTTGTTGGCATAGCTTCACCTTTTGGGGGTGGAGCCTCTCCCATATGGGTGGAGCTTTGCCTTTTGTTGGTAGAGCCTCTTACTTGTGGGCATGGCTATATGCTTTTGGCGTGGAGCCTCTCCCATGTAGGTGGAACTTTGCCTTTTGTGGGCAGATCCTCCTATTTTTGGGCATAGCTTCACTTTTGTGAGTGGAGCCTCTCCCATATTGGCGGAGCTTTGCTTTTTGTTGGTAGAGCCTCTTGGGGGCATAGCTTCACCTCTTGGGGGTGGAGCCTCTTCCTTGTGGGTGGAGCTTTGCCTTTTGTGAGCAGAGCCCCTTGTGGGCATAGCTTCACCTTTTGGGTGGAACTGTGCCCTTTGTGGGCGAGCCTCTGTGGGCATAGCTTCAACTTTCGGGGGTGGAGCCTCCTATGTGGGCGGAGCTTTGCCTTATGTGGGCATAGCTTCACCTTTCAGGGGTGGAGCCTCTCCTATGTGGGTGGAGCTTTGCCTTTTGTTGGTAGTGCGTCTTACTGTGGGCCTAGCTTTACATTTTGGAAGTGGAGCCCCTCTGATGTGGGTAGAGCTTTTCCTTTTGTTGGTAGAGTCTCTTACTTGTGGGCATAACTTCACCTTTTGGGGGTGGAGCCTCTCCCTCGTGGGTGGAGCTTTGCCTTTTGTGGGCAGAGCCTTTTACTTGTGGGCAGAGTTTCACCTTTTGGGGGTGAAGCTTTGCCCTTTGTGAGCAGAGACTCTTGATGGCATAACTTCACTTTTTGGGGGTGGAGCCTCCCATGTGGATGGTGCTTTGCCTTTTGTTGGTAGAGCCTCTTTTGGGCATAGCTCCACCTTTTGGGGATGGAGCCTCTCTCATGTGGGTGGAACTTTGCATTTTATGGGCATAACTTCAGCACTTGGGGGTGGAGCTTTGCCCTTTTTGGGCAGAACCTTTCCCGCAGGTCTTTTGTTGCAACAGACTGCAGCTCCCTCGTAATTTTCGATTCCTCCACCGTGTGCAGGGTGGAAGAGTTGGTCTACAACCTGGTACTGGGAGTGGTCTTCATCTTCTGCTACCTGAACCCCGTGGACACCCCAACGCGGTACCGCTTTGTCATCTTCTACGTGGTAACCTTCGTGGAGAACAGCGTGCTCCTGGGCATCTTTTATGCCTACAGCCCCACTGGCATCTGGTACAAGTTTCCGGCAGTGCTCGGAGGAACCCTGTGCTTCGTGCTGGGCATTGCATTCATGGTGGGTTTTCTGAAAGGGGACTCTGACCCCAAATCAACAAAAAAGCCATTTTGACTGGGAATACTAAGATAATTAAATAGCTACTGTAAACCTTCATTATAACTAGGGTTCCGCATTTTCGGTTTTTATTTTTTCAAATTTCAGCGTGCTTTTTTCGGTGTTTATTTTAAAATTAAATTTTCGTTTTTTTTTTCGGTGTATATTTATTTCCAAAAAAGTTTACCGTTTTTTTCGGTGAATATGAAAGAAACACCATCGGACACCGGATCAGATGATCCTTGTAGCTGTGATATTTATGATCACTCAAAGAATGACGGCACATATACATACGTGGTCTTCGTTACAACTTCCGTCAGGACACACCTCAAAATCGTGGAATTCGAGGGCACAATCTTCAGCACGCTTCTTCTTCCTTCCCATTCTGACAACGTGACCGTCTGAGGTGAGGACCGTACAAGAACCAGCGAAATGGCAAAAAAAAAATCCATTGTATTTATGTTTTTAGCCAAAGGGAAGTTTGAGAGAGTGTGTTAAGAAAGGTATTAACGGCTTTCCTCGATATCCTTTGAAGTGCATGAAGCGAAAAACCTTGTACTAGCCCACATCCAAATTTTTTTTTTTAGGACGGGGAACTTGACACACACTCAGCCCGATCACAGAAAGAAAACAGATGTCCCGCAAAGGCCAATCCAAGACCTCTTTTGTTGCATGTTGAAGCTTGGAAGAGAGCAATCACGAAGACGTCACACAATGTCGAACCTTGCAAAGCACCCTCGCTCTCTCCCACCCCTCCCCCACCCACCTCGACGCAGCTCTAAAAAACTGACCTTTTTCGGTTAAAACCGAATTTTAGAAAACAGATTAGACATACTTTTATTGGTTTTTATCAATTTAAACCGAAAACGCCGAACCTACGCACTGACCTTTTTCAGTTAAAACTGAATTTCCGAAAATGGATTCAACATACTTTTATCGGTTTTTGTCGGTTTAAACCGAAAACTCTGAACACTAATTATAACAAAGTCAATGGGACAATAAAAAAATTCATTACAAGTGGTAGTGCGACGAAAGCGGGAAGGTCACGGAACAGCGAAGTAGCCTTGACAGTGGATGCAAACACCACGAAAGACCCAAAACAAGTATTTAATTAAACGAGCCTTGGCGGTGAGCAACTTGAAGCACCTTTACTGAGGGGTAAAAAAATGTAAGTTTAGTTATTCTAGAATTTTTTTCTGGGCATCAGTAATGCAGGTCTATTTACGCGGTGCATTTTCTCAATGCTCGATGGTTTCGCAAAACTGAGACTTTGCACATTCGGCCGATACACACATTCAGTTTGATGCACAACAACAGTGACGTATCGACTCGCAAGGGTTTCACCAAAGCCTGTCACCTGCACCGGGAATATTGAGCGTTTCACTGCAAATGACGCAGTCGAACGAGCGGTCATTGTTGTAGTTGAGGTATCAAAATGAGCTGTTGGGCTAGTTGGTTTTGCATATTTACAATGTAGCGCAAAGACAACACAGGAAGGAGACAGATAAAAGAGAACGCTAACTCACAACTAGGTATTCACAATACCTAGTCTTTCACGATATGTACAGTAAATACCCTAGTTGTGAGTTAGCGTCCTTTCCTATCTCTGTCTCCTTCCTGTGTTGTCTTTGCGCTACATTGTAAATATATAAATTTCTAGTTGAGGGGGGCATTAAGATCGGGCCCTGCGGTTGAGAGTCTAAACATCGATATGTTTTTGTTCCATAGAAGGTATACTCGTTCTAGGTTTCGGCGAGAATTGTCAATACGTGCCTCACTAACAAACGTCCTCTCACCACAGAGCGTAGGCAGGAGCCTCAGAAGTACTAAATGAAAGGCACTACAGATACATTTGGGCGTCCTGGGAAGCCGTTTTGCGGAGAATCGCACGATGCTGGGTCTACGCCGGCGTATATAAACCAGTTGCGCCCAGTGCGTCTCCAGCCAATGTCACGAACCGCTGGTATCTGACTCGAGGTTTTCGACGAAGTCATTCGAGCTTGAGACGCGGCCCAGTTTATGAAATGGCGCTCCAGCCATTGACAGCAGCACGAGAGCCAGTGGGAGCCTCATTCCTTGAGACTATGACGCGCGCCAGCCAATGGGAGCCTATCCATCAGATTTCTGCTACAGACGACGGCCTTCTCTCTTTGGGACAGGGGAAGGTGCTGTTCAGCGCGGCTTCAAAAGCTGATGACGTTGGTTCGCTCCATATGACAGTTAATGCTTTTGCATTAAAAAAAAATGCCCTCTAGACAAGCGTTGTGTCAGCATGCGGTTGTGTGACAACTGCAGGTTAGCAAGGTTAATTGCGAGGTTACAATTTAAGAATGTGCCACGAGCTCTTTCCACACTCTGATCACCGCCAGCCACCAATCCCCCGCGATGGGCAAACAGTCTGCCACCAAGGCTACTGTATATCGATGCGTTGCGCTGACATCACACTACCCGTCGTGGGTACTGCGTTTCCTGGTTGGTTTGCAGATCGATTGAATACCTCGACTGGGACATGGTGGTATTCATTTGGCACATTCTTAATTTGTACCCGACTGTATGTGAATTAGCCCCCACAGATTTGAACTGGTACCACCAAATCTCGTGGGAACATTGACCTCTTGCACTATAAACATTTGTATCTCTGATTTGCTTTTTCTTCTGTCTGTCTCGCAGCTGATCTACTACCTGCTCCTGCATCCGACGGGCAACATCCCCGTGGTCTTACGCAGGAACCAGTGTAGCCCCATCTCCAGGCTCCAGATAAAGCAGGACATCCTCAAAGAGGACGTGCTCCGGGAAGAAGTCCTCAAGAAAGAGATTCTCGGCGAAGAAATGCCAAAGGAAGAGATCTTCCGCAACGACGTCGGGAACGACGTGGAATCTCCGGACAAGCTGCAGGCCGCCGAAAGAATGTCGTGCCGCTGCACTTGCGCCGAAGGCATGACGCAGTGCTGACGACAATTGTCGTTTCGCTTTTGTCTTTAAGGGAGGTTCACTCTTCTGCGTTTAGGTGTGCTCAAGCTCGTTGCGTTCACACTAGTGCCATCATTAAGTACCCCAGGTAACACCTCCAACTTACGTATATAACTACCGGAGGTTTTGCAGTAGCATTCGCGTGATCAAATCTACGCACATGTTAAGTGGCTTCAAAAGAACGCAACATACCCGGATACACTGAAACGCAGATGTGCGAACCCGCGTTTATAATTTCTTTACAAGGCAGCCAACTTACAACCCGTCGTCTACAATGAAGCCACGAGGGAAATTGTCGAGATACCTCGCATGGAAACGAAATGCATTTGCGGTGAGATTTCGATTTCTGCCGGCGCTGTAGCCACTGATGGGGTGAGAGCGGCGGGGAGGCTTCCTACTTTCAGCGCATCGTAGACTGCGGGCACCCACGCGCAGCCAAAGCATGAAACAAATGCAACAAGCGCGTTCCAGGAAAGGGGCATCCGAAAGAGACGCCTCGTGCTTCTTGAGTCGTAGGCAACTATGGCCGCTGCAGATTCGGGGATTTTGCATGTCGGTCGCGACTGGATTTGTGTCGCAGTCGCAAATTTTTAGTGTTGTGGCGATGTGACCACGAGTCTGGGCGTGGCAGTTTTTAGCTGAAACACCGTGGCCATGTATACTGGTGGATTCCAGTGGCAGCTTCTTGAGAATTCCACCGTGTATGGTGTGGATGCCAGATGTCGGGTCTCGCAAAGTTTTTACGACGTTATGATTGTGGGCGGCCAAAAGATTCGGGATCATGCGGCTCTCCGCTGCAAGAATGCTGACGGACAATTTTGTCGCTCCAAGCGCAAAGCCGTTGGCGAGACACTGTCTAGTCAAGTACTTGGGGTAATATATACGTGTGACACACGTACAGAGTATAACTCGTTCATGCTATATTTTGAAGGGACTGTTGCCTCGATTTTTACACTTGTTTAGCTGTTACCTAAGGGCTCCATGTTTTGTACACACATATTTAGTTTTTATACAATGAGCTAAACAAAGTATTTGTTGTGGAACGATGTCACTGAGTACTCCAGGTTCAATTCAGATATTCAGGTGAGAGACATTGCAGCGTCCTTGGACATTGGTAGCGTTTTCCGACCTCCGGTGACCCTAGAAGAAACCATGGGTGCATTCACAGTGGGGGTGGGGGGGGAATGCAAAAAAGGTCACAACAGAGCTCACAATTTTCCAGAAAGGAGTCCGTACGTGAATAGCATGTTATACCTGCCAATTGCTGTTCGATCCCCACAAGGTTTCCCTGATCTCAGTTTCTTTATGTGTGCCGCCCTTTTGCTGGGACTCTTATCAGCCGGGCGTAATATTACATTTCCACCAACTGTACACATGCCAACAACTTAATCGACTTGTCCCTTACGGATCATAACGGAATGTTAGATTTAGGATATCTCCATAGACAGCCTCCCACATTCCCCTCTTACATAGATTGTGTTCTTCCGTTCTCCCCACTCCTTTTGGCATCTCGGTTTCTTCCAAATGGTTAATTTGCTATGAATTTCGACTTTATTTCATGAGTTGAGAGCTGCACTATCAAAAGCACATGGCACAAGAGTACTGCACTCTTTCAATCCTTAATTTGGGGGGTTTATGTTCCAAGCCAAGCCCTCAGAGCCTCAAAAGTTGTTTCTGAAACAATGTGCTTATGCCTTTTACAATGACGCACAGGACTCTTGGGATAAAGTGTGGGCCTCAGTATGGAAATGAAACTGTGTCAAATCCTATTCACCTTAGCAATGGGGTGCAACTTCTAAGGACAGCCACATCATCAGTGATGCTTGTGGTTATGAGATTTCGCAGAATTGAGATTTTAGAAGCAGTACAGTGCATTTATGGCGGCGACACGCACTTCGCCGGATGGAAACAAAATGGGCCGTCTGATTAGCGTGTGGCGAACCATCGTAACTTGCGATTCTCCACAATCTAGTGGAATGTCTGTGATAACTGAAGAATTCCTGTAATGGCGATGCTGCCGTGTTTCTGGTATAATGCTTCTTTTTTCCGTCGTGGCGAGAGGATGCATTTTGCGCCAGAGTTCCAAAGCACGAGGCTTGTACTCTTCGTAATAATAAAATTAGAATTGCATGTTTTTTTTTTGTTTTACTTTCTTTTGTGTGTCACTACAGGCACAAGGGGGCATTGCATGTGAAGTATACACCTGGAGAGCCTGTATTACAGAGAGTTTCCGACAACTTGATTGGGGTCACGTGGCGTATGGGCCGCGTTTGCAATACAAGCTGCTTGGAGTTGATGAACACATTGGTCATTTGCGAGCGTCTTTGCCTGGATGGATGGATGGATCAGATACTTTACTGGGGAGAATACAGGCAGACAGTGGCGTACCAACTTGTTCTTGAGTGGGGGGGGGGGGGGGGGTATCCCTTGGTATCCCTTGGGCGCTGCCGGCCAGCGTTTGCCCTGCCCAGTGGGGGCTGTTTCAGGGGGGCAAAACACATACGTTGCCCCCCCGGTTGGTACGCCCATCCAGGCAGACAGTACCTGGGACATTTGAATGGACTGGGTGTGTCGCAGCGTCGTGGTTTTAACATGAAACATTTATAGGCTATGTTTTCAGATGAAGTGAGGCCTGAAGAAGTGTAGCCGCGAATTTTCACGCTAAATTTAGCGGGGAAAATGATGTCGCATGGCTTCATGTCACGAGAACTTTATTCAAATTCAGTTTCCCAGCGTAAAAATGTATGTCATGTGACATGATGTCACGTGACCTATATCCAAATTCAGTTTCCTTGCTAGATTTAGCGGGAAAATTGACGTCGCATGACCTCAGCAACAAATCAGTTTCCCCATTAAATTTAGTGGGAAAAATGATGTCACATGACTTTATGTCACTAGACCTATACACCTTCAATTTTCCTGCTAAATTTAGCGGAAAAGTTGACCACTAACTTTAACTCCACTAAACACTTGGTTTAGCGCTAGTGGTTTAGCACCACTAGCGCTAAACCAAGAACGTTTCACGTAGCAGCACAATTGCACGGTAACCAGTGCCATCTCAGGCTGGCGTCTTCGCTACCAGCCGCTTATTCGGTGTGTGCGCTGTTCGGTTACAGCGTCCTGGTCTTTATTTAATGTAAAAGAAACTTTAAAGCAGCCGCGCCCAGAGGTCCAGCAGACCCTTAAAAGGGCCCTGCAATTATATTTAAGTGTCTACCTTTTTTGCGGTTTCTACGTCTCTTTGGGTTCGGGCAAGCCAGCGGGCTCGGAGAGAGTAACTAAGTGTCAGTGTGTCATATTTTGACCGAACGACGCGGAAACATCCTACACCTACGGGGGCGACCCGCGGTGCCAAAGGCGCGCGATATGTGAGGTCTTTGGTCCTGGCCTTACTACTGGTCGGAGCCGCTAAAAGCTTCTTTTTAGTCGAAATACAAAATATAAGTGGCGCGAACCGTTTCAATTATTTATAAAAGTAGTTTTTGTTCAGTATTTTAGATCGTAAAAGAAACAAATGAACTTTATAAAGTACGGAAACAAGAAATGACCCGTCGACATACCCGCCACCAAGCGGTGGAAAAGGCGGCGCATACTAGGAAGGTGTAGTGGGATCAGGCGCCGACGAGCGGCGAGCATAGAAAGGTCCCAGATGTATGTGGCGGGGCTGCGGTTGAGGATCCGACCGGGTCCGAGCATTTTGAAGGCCTTCGCAAGCAGGTTTGTTGTGCGGTTTCGCCGTTTGGCGGTATGGCAGCGCGAAGTGGCTCCCGTTCTGAACTGATCTCTACCCCACGTTTGCTGTCGTTTGTGGCTAATAAAGTGTCATGCCGAATTAGTGTTTAATCACGCAGCAAATGCAATGCGAGCCGCCCTGGCTGCCCTCCTCATACAGCCTATCCAGAATATGCTCTAGTGGCGCCCTCTCGAGCCGTCGACACGGAGTGCGGCTGCCGTGAGCGCCCGCTGAGCTCACTACCCCTACTCTAATTCACGGCAACTCGATAACCAAGGACGTCATGTAGGAGGTTATTTTTTGCTTGTTTTTGTAATCTTAATTTGCCTATAACCTTTAAACTGAAGCGAAATTCGAGAAAAGAAAAGTTTCATTAAGTTGCTACGTTCAGTGCACTCAGGTTCAGTGCAAATTAGAAACCAGTAAAAAAAGCAACGATTTTAAGATTAAAAGAATTCGCATCTCGTCATTTTTACGTTGTTTATCGTGTCCCGGAGGATAGAGAAAGCATCTCCTTCATTAAAAATGTTGCGATTTCGCTGCATAATCGCAAAGCAAAAGTCAAACTTTTTTCCCCACCTGCAGCCCCAGTGGCAGCCGAGGGAACTAAGGCGAAAAGATTACGTGACCTCGCTCGGCTCTAAGCTGCAGCCAACGTTACTAAACCACTCAGTTGGGAAACTGCCATAGAGAGTGCTCTGAAAAAGTGGGGCGATCTGTCCTCGAGAACCGAGCTAATGGCGAACACAACGCCACCATTTCTCCCGCAGCGACCACTCGAGGAACCTCATATTACTTCTATCCAACGTTACTAAAACACTCAGTTGGGAAACTCACCGTCGAAACCTGGGCCGCTGGCGTCCACCGAGACCGAGCTAAATACGACAACAGCGCCACTCTTTATCATGTGTCTGTACTGTGGTCACCTTGAGCTTTTAGAAAGCATGTTTTTGCGTAAAAACAAACGGAAAAGACACTTTTTGTATGAAATTTATTAGAGTTTAGTAGAAAATGAAGGGCGCGTGATGTTTTTAAAATTTTTAGTTAGGAAGGTTTTGTGGCACAATTAATATTGTTTTTATACGACCATGCCTCAGCGGTACTTTCAGGTAGCGCGTCCCGACCTAGGTGCATTTTAACTTCGTTAGTAAGACGCGGCGCGTCCGCTGGGGAGACGGGGGTGGCGCCCCTGTAACCTCTACCACCGTATCTGTTTCGGCGCCAGAATGGCCGATTAAAGCAAAGATAGAAGCAACGTTACTAAACCACTCGGGTCGGAAACTGCCATAGAGACTGCTCTGAAAAAGTGGCCCCGATCTGTCCTCGCGAACCGAGCTAATGGCGAACACAACGCCACCATTCCTCCCGCAGCGGCCACTCGAGGAACCGCACGTTACTTCTATTTTGGCTTTAATCGGCCATTCTGGGGCGGAAACAGATACAGTGGAAGAGGTGACAGGGGCGCCACCCCCGTCTCCCCGGCGGCCGCACCGCGTTTCACTACCGAAGTTAAAATGCACTTAGGTCGGCACGCGCTACCGGAAAGCACCGCTGAGGCATGGTTGTATAAATACAAAAATGTGCCGCAAAACATTGCAAACTAAAGATTTTAAAAACATCACGCGCCTCTCATTTTTGTACTAAACTCCAATAAATTTCACACAAAAAGAGTCTTTTCCGTTTGTTTTTACGCAAAAACATGCTTTCTAAAAGCTCAAGGTGACCACAGTACAGACAAATGATAAAGAGTGGCGCTGTTGTCGTATTTAGCTCGGTCTCGGTGGACGCCAGCGGCCCAGGTTTCGACGGCGAGTTTCCCAACTCCGTTGCCCTGGAGGCCCTGGAGTAAGATCGAGTAAATTTTGGAACACGGCCCATGAGAGTTGCCAAAAATCACGATGGCTGTGCAACTTTCTTTTTTTTTTTTTTCAATCAATGGATTTTTTTTACAAACCACAAAAAGTAGGTCTTTTTTCCTTTTTTTAATAGTCAGTGTGTATTATTGTGTGGGTGGAGGTGACCTTGAGATTGAGACAATATAAGCAGGTGGACTAAACAAACGAGTTTGCTCAGTTTGAGACTTCGTCCTTCTACGTTTTAATGTTTGTTCTCTACCCCAGTCTCAGGTTAATTCATTATGATTGAGTGTGTGCCTTCGATGACCCACGACTTTGATTATATTTGGTGGTTGTGTCTAAAACCATAACGGAGAAGAGAAAGAGCGCAACAAAAACCGACTAACCCTGTCAGACGGGCTAGTTTAGTGTCACTACAAGCGAGTGCACTTCGCCCTTAGTGTCATTTCTATAGTGTGCCACACTCCTTCCTGAGGAACACGCTTGGTTTGGAGTGAGTTTGACGAACTCACTTCGCTCGATCGAGTGCGTGGCATCAATAGGAGTGTTTCAACAGTAAAACATAACAACACAGAAACCAAAAGTGTGGCGTAAGTTTTATTTTATAAAGAAAAAGAAATTCGTGAAAGAGACGACATGTAGAAGAGTGGCATTGCAAAAAAATAGTGGGGTGGACTTGGAGTTCAGGATGATCTGAATCAAGATTAGCGCAGCGGTCAATTGATAAGACGACGACAAAGTCAGTCATTCATGGCTATCTTGGTTAGCAGAGAATGATAGAGCCTACTTTTGTTTCAGCATGTAACTATTCGAGACAACACGATAATTATGATCTTACTAGGCAGTGTCAGGGCCTCCTCGTAGACTTTCGTGGAACGAAGCGGAACGCCAAAGTTGGATATGCTTCGTTCTTTATCTTGGCTTCGCGATGATCAATCAGAATCATCCAATTGGCGTAAAAATTGTTTATTAATGTAACGTTGTTTTAGAGCACAGCTCCTAGGCACCCGTTTCTGAGTTGAGCGGCGTCGGCGTAACCGTCCCAAAATAACGTCACACGTGATGTCACGTGTGTCGTCACGTGTCACGTCACGAGTGTAAAATTTTCTCGCTAAATTTTGCGGGAAAATTTTTTTGCTAAATTTGGAGGAAAACTTTTCCGCTAAATTTAGAGGAAACATTTTACCCGTGTGACGTCACGTGACATGACACTTAAAGATGACGTGTCATGTGATGTCACACGTAAATTCAGTGGGAAAATTTTCCGGCTAAATTTAGCGGGAAATTTCGCGAAATTTTACGCTAAGTGGGATGGGAACAGGAGAGGAGGATAGGAGGGTACGGAGGGGGAGCAGCTGGCATACCCTCCCCTTCGTACCCTTCCTCCCTCCTCCTCAAGAGCTGCGCTCCAATTCGGCATTACAGAGAATTGTGAACGTCTAATTTTTTTAAAAGGCCAAGGGTGCTAGCGCCCACCAGATCGGAGTACATGGAGAGAAAGCTCGCGCTGGAGGACCCAGTCCTGAGCTCAATCCCCAGCCCTGCCCGAAGAACACACTTCCCATGAAGTGAGTTCGGGGAGCACACTACGCTCGCTCCGGTAGACCGAGTGTGTAATCTCGATAGCAGTGTTCAATGAGTAAAATAATAGAAGAAATTAATGCTGCGTAAAATTAGTATTATTTTGATAGGAGTAATATTAGATGCGCACTTGTTTTCTGGTGGCAAGAGAGTAGTGCATTGTAGAAAAACAAGCGCCTAATCTAGTTTCCAGTAGGGGTGTCGCGAACTTTTGTCGACCAGATTTTTAGGTCGAACTTTCGGGGTTCGACTGGGTCGAACCGGTTCGACGAACCTTCGAACTTTTCACCAGATTCGACTGGTTCGACTTTGTGGACAGTGTGGCCAGACCTTGATACAAGCATATCTACCTTTGGAGTATTTTTTTTTATGCAAAGGGTTATTTTATTTTATAAACAATTGCAATTAAAAGAAACCAATTCTAATCACTGAAGAAGTTAATAACTTAATTTTTTGTACTGTATTAACTGAAATAACCAATCAGCGCTGCCCTTAATTCATCCCTTAGCCATCACCATCCAATCGAAGCCAACTGGCCAGCAATGTCGCGCATGAGCACACGAGTCGAACTCAATACAAGGTTCGTCGAATTTTCCACTAAAAGTTCGAAAAAGTCGCACCTGGTCGAACTCGAACCTCGGGCGGTTCGCGACACCCCTAGTTGTGGTAGCAGACCAAGCGGGCGTAAAAGTGATCGATGCCGCGTTACCTTTTCGCCAGAACTGGAGAAAAAACAAGAGATGTATAAATGCGGGACACCTATTTAAATGCGTATATGTGCTTTCGATTACTTTTTGAGGCTGTAATTGTAATTGTAATCGGTTACTTTTTACAGTGAAGTAATTGTAATTGCAATCGGTTACTTGTTTTCAGTAACATGTACAAGTCTGCCCGTAGGCCACGATCGAAGCCTTCCGCTCGCCGCCAAAATTGAAATTTGGCGCGCAGAAACGCGTTGCGCCATCTCGTGGATGGCCTAGGAACTACAGCTTCGGTTTCGATTTTGTTTAGCGCTTTCTGCCAAGCTGGTGAGCAGGCAGAATTAAATCTCTGCGTGGCGGTAGCACTTGTCAAATATGGCGTCCTGCCGACATTGGTGGCCGCTATAAAGACAGCCTCAATCACAAAATTTAACTGCTTTTGCTGTTTTTTTTTTCTTCTTTACAACAGCAGCAGAGAGGATTGTGCACAGTGTTGGGTCATTTGATTCGAGCTCGTACAGCAATGCATCTCCAGGGCGCAGAGTATCCACACGTGCTCGTTGGATAGCGTCGTTCTAGCTTTCTAGGCGGTGCTGAGCCGAGACAGAGATCTTATTTGTGCCGCGAGTCATAAAAACAGCAACAGAAGAGAAGTTAGAGCAATGCTAACAAACCAAAATTTCATGCAAAAAAAAAAAAAGAAGAGTTTTGGAGAACATGCATCTCCGCATGCAACAGCGTCTCTGAATGGCATGGCGCCACAAAAGCAAACTTGCCAAAAAAAACAAAAAGAAAAAAAGAAAGAAAGACAGAGCTTTTTAATTTAGGGAAGTGATTGTGGTGTGTATGGGGGACACTTACTATATTTATGATTATAACATAGTAAAATTCAATATAGCCGCAAATGTTTAAACTTTTTGTTCTCGTTTTTGCGCAAAGTTCAGCATTTAAATGGGAAAACTTTTTTTTAAACATTAGCTTAAACCTTTCTTTTCCCCTTCCAAATAGCAGCTTATTGGCTTCATTTTGATATGTCATAATTAGCCATATGCTGAGTAGTTCTTAAGATAATAATAATAATAAAAAAGAAATGTTTGTCAGTACGCCGAGACATCGCCCGATAAATTATGATCCGTTGCGATCCGTGTGTCGAAATCGCCTTGTTTGCAACATTCGCAACCGGGTGCACGCACCTTCCGCGCAACGGATCGACATGACAAAACTCGTGCTGGTTCACACACTTGCGGCTCCATCTATCGTGTACCCATGGAACACTTGGCATTTCCGTATATTTCCTTTCTTTTTTCGCACTTTTTTTAGCTTAAAAATTGTTGGCAACGTTATAAACGACCTTTTCTCACGGATAGTAGTGCGTTTGATCTCACTAATACCGCAAAACATTGGATCTAATGAGAATACGTTTCCAGGGCCACATATCATAGATGGCGCCAGCGTGCCAGCGTGTTCTCTCGTCGTAAAAGATCACAAAGAGAACACGGTCGCAAGCAAACCCAAGTGTGTGAACGGGCCTTTACGACAAGGATGATGATGGTGGAAACTTTTTTTTTTATTTAGATGAGAAGAGATCGGATAAAATAAGCCTTTAGTCAATAGAACCGGAGTGTATCCGTTTTTCAGAATTTTAAAATAACTTCGCTTTAGGTTGTCACTTTTAGAGCACAGCTCTTAGGCGCCTGTTTCCGGCTTGAGCGGGGTAGGCGTCGCCGTCGCCGTCGCCGTCGGCGTCGGCGTAACTGCGCGGTGCATGATGGGTAAATTTCCCCGCTAAATTTAGCGGAAAATTTTCCCCGCTAAATCTAGCGAAAAATTTTCCCGGCCAAATTTAGTGGAAAATTTTCCCCGCTATATTTAGCGGGAAATTTCCCCCGCTATATTTAGCGGGAAATTTCCCCGCTAAATCTAGCGGGAAATTTTCCCCGCTAAATCTAGCGGAAAATTTTCTCCGCTAAATTTAGCGGAAAGAATATCCCATTAAATTTAGCGGAAAAAATTCCCCGTTAAGTTTAGCGGAAAATTTTCCCCTAAATGGGAGCCGAGCAAGAGAGGAGGAGGGGCATGGCCCCCTCTCCGAAAATTCCCCTCCTCCTCCTCAAGAGCTGCGCTCTAGTTCGGCGTTACAGGGAGTTGTAAATTCCCCTGTAATATATATATAAAAGATCTGAAGAAAGAAAATGGTTTATTTTTGTTTTTTTAGGAGTATGCTTCCCAAACTATGGGAACCAGCGGTTCCCATAGTTTGGGAAGCATACTCCATAGTTTGGGTTACTTTTAGTACGAACAATCTTGAGTAGAGTACAAATACTTTGACAAGGGAATTGAATTACATTTTAAGAAACTTGATAAGTTTTGCAAGGAGAGTTTTGCTCTCTCTCTCTCTAATCCCGGCCGAGGTGCGGGCACCTCGGCCGGGATTCGAACCCGCCACGTGGGGATCCGTAGGCCAGCGCTCTCGCCTCGGAGCCACCGAGGCGGCTTTTCAGAAAGACGTAAAATGTTGCGCGTGCCTTCTATCCTTCTGCAATTAGTTGATTTAGTATTTTTCGATGGTGCCAACGTTACTAAAACACTCAGTTGGGAAACTGCCATAGAGACTGCCCTGAAAAAGTGTCCCCGATCTGTCCTCGCGAACCGAGCTAATGGCGAACTCAACGCCGCATTTCTCCCGCAGCGGCCACTCGAGGAACCGCACGTTACTTCCATTTGGAATATAATCGGCCAGAACAGATACAGTGGAAGAGGTTACAGGGGTGCCACCCCCGTTTCCCCAGCGGACGCGCCGCGTCTTAAAAACCGAAGTTAAAATGCACCTAGGTCGGGACGCGCTACCTGAAAGGACCGCTGACGCATGGTCGTATAAAAACAATATTAAATATGCCGCAAAACCTTGCAAACTAAAGATTTTAAAAACATCACGCGCCCTTCATTTTGTACTAATCTCCAATAAATATCATACAAAAAAAAGTATTTTTCGTTTGTTTTTACGCAAAAACATGCTTTCTAAAAGCTCAAGGTGACCACAGTTCAAACAAATGATAAAGAGTGGCGCTGTTATCGCATTTAGCTCGGTCTCGGTGGACGCCAGCGGCCCAGGTTTCGACGGCGAGTTTCCCAACTGAGTATTCTAGTAACGTTGGATGGTGCTGAGCAGTTTTCGAATTGAAATCATGCCCTTATACACAATATTAAAAAGTTAATTACGCAAAAATAATTAACAATCTAATTATCCCGGACTTTAATAATTTTCCTAAGTAGGCCCCTGGCCCACGACCAAAACGACACAAGTATTTTTTTGTTGCGACGCGTAGTTTTCGAAATATCGATTTTGTCCACCTTTCGTGAAACACCATTACAGGGTGTTCATTTTGAATTCGAACAGACTTTTTTAAAAAAGGACGTACGAGTTACGTGGCTGCCGTTTTCACTGAGTGCTTGTGGGGCTCGGCGGACATTAGACAAGGGCATAACTGTCGCAATATATTTACCAATTAACCAAATTCTCTTAATTCACTTTTTAATTATTCACTTTTCCCGTCTAGTTGCAATTGTGGTTTTGATGACAGCCATTAATAAAGCCAAAAGCAATTCAAACAATTTCCGAAAAGGTAACGGGCTTCGAGATATTCACCGATCAGTTTTCGCGTTCTTATACCATGATTTCGAAACTGAACGCGAACGGAGCGCTTCTATCCCCGCCCACAATGTTGCGTCACGAGCACGTGACGAGTGACATAGTGGGGCAGCGCGCCTCACCAGAGTCTCGTATCTCCATTTTTTCGCAGCCGACAGCCATTTGATAATTTGGGTTCTTGAAACGCGCAGTCACTGCATATCCGTCTTTCGTACACACGTTTCTCCTGCGTCACTGCTCGAGGAACTTTCTCTTGCGAGATTCAGCATGGCGCGCGCGTGATAGCTCATGTGTAATGACACAAACGAAGAAAAACAATCGATAGTATAAAAGCCTTTGCAACGCCTTCGGGACTTCGCCAAACAACTTCCACACGCAATGGTTTTAGGGCGTTGTGTTCCGGTCGTCATAGCGCTTACATATTTCATGCAAGGATTGCACAAAAATAAAATTAATGTTGAAAGGAAGAACGAAATCAGTATGGACACAAGTTTGTAACCACCAATTCAACTTTATTACTGGGTAAACGTACCATTTCTTCCATAAACATATAGGCGCTAAATTGTGATGGCCCTCAAGGTACTGTTTAAGTAAAACATATACTACTAATATGTTGTAGCTAACTGTGTAGCCACAGTTCACGTCTTCACTGTGGAGCTTACAACCATTACAAAAAATGTTCAAAATGCCTCCCTTCAACCGAAACGCACGCCATGAATCGTTCCTGCATCGATCGCACCACACGCTTCAGGACCTGCGGATGAAGGCTGCCACAGGCGACGAGGATTAGCCGCTTGATGTCTGCAACGTCTTGGGGCTCAGTCGCGTATACTTCATTCTTAACGTAACCCCAAAGAAAAAAAATCTAGCGGGGTCAAATCAGGTGATCTTGGCGGCCAAAACATTGGACCTTCGCGACCTATCCATTCATCAGGGAAACGGTCATCGAGCCACCTTCTTGCTTGTGACGAGAAGTGCGCTGGAGCTCCGTCGTGCTGGAACCACATGCCCTGCAGTGCTCTTAGTGGAAGATCACACGCAAGCAGTGGCATACCAACTTGTTTTTGAGTGGGGGGGCAAACCAGATCCCCCCCCCCCCCCCCCCCGCCTAGAGCCGGGGGGTGGTGCCCTTGGTATCCCTTGTGCGCCGCCGGCTGGTGTTTACCCTGCCCAGTGGCGGCTGTTTCAGGGGGGCAAAACACATGCCTTGCCCCCCCCCCCCCCCACTCTGAGAACTGGGGGGGCAAGCGCCCCCTTGCCCCCCCCGGTTGGTACGCCCATGCACGCAAGGTCACTGACAGCCCCATAAAGTATGTTTTCTGTGTAAGATTGTGCTGTCAGTGTGTCTTCAAGAAAACATGGCACCACACATTCACAGACCACCGAACCTGGTGGTTATGCTGCCGGAGCCAGTGAGGGTTTACATCAGACCAATAGTGGGCGTTGTGAACGTTGATGTTCCCGTTGCGACAAAACTGCGCCTCATCAGTCCACAGCACCTTGGTGAAAAAATCTGGGTCTTATTTATTTATTTATTTATTTGGTACCTACATCGCCCGGTGGGCATTACAGTAGGGGGGGATGAAAGAAATTTACAAAAGCAAACGTACAGAAGAACCACAATAACAAATAACAAGGCAAGCAGGAGAAACGTATATACTGCAATAATATAAGAAAATGAATAACAGCGAAATAACCATGTCAAACAGGAGAAACATGCCAATATATACTGCAATAATATGAAAAAAAAAAAAACATGCAGAAGTCACAACAAAAAATCGTCGAACCGACTACAATAACATAATTTCATCAAAAAATGATTGTACAGTAGGAAGCTCTACAAATGACTCGGGCAGCACATTCCAGTCATAAACTGTCCGCGGAAAAAAAGAATATTTTAGAACGTCGGTCCGTGCGAGATATTCACCGATCAGTTTTCGCGTTCTACCATGATTCGGAACACTGAACGCGGAACGGAGCGCTTCTATCCCCGCCCACCCATGTTGCGTCACGAGCACGTGACGAGTGACATCGTGGGGCGCAGCGCTGCCTCACCAGAGTCTCGTATCTCCATTTTTCGCAGCCGACAGCCATTTGATAATTTGGGTTCTTGAAACGCGCAGTCACTGCATATCCGTCTTTCGTATACACACGTTTCTCCTGCGTCACTGCTCGAGGAACTTTCTCTTGCGAGATTCAGCATGGCCGCGTGCGCGATAGCTCATGATGACACAAACGAAGAAAAACAATCGATAGTCTAAAAGCCTTTGCAACACCTTGGGACTTCGCCAAACAACTTCCACACGCAATGGTTTTAGGGCGTTGTGTTCCGGTCGTCATAGCGCTTACATATTTCATGCAAGGATTGCACAAAAATAAAATTAATGTTGAAAGGAAGAACGAAATCAGTATGGACACAAGTTTGTAACCACCAATTCAACTTTATTACTGGGTAAACGTACCATTTCTTCCATAAATATATAGGCGCTAAATTGTGATGGCCCTCAAGATACTGTTTAAGTAAACATATACTACTAATATGTTGTAGCTAACTGTGTAGCCACAGTTCACGTCTTCACTGTGGAGCTTACAAACATTACAAAAATGTTCAAATTGCCTCCCTTCAACCGAAACGCATGCCATGAATCGTTCCTGCATCGATCGCACCACACGCTTCAGGACCTGCGGATGAAAGCTGCCACAGGCGACGAGGATTAGCCGCTTGATGTCTGCAACGTCTTGGGGCTCAGTCGCGTATACTTCATTCTTAACGTATAACCCCAAAGAAAAAAATCTAGCGGGGTCAAATCAGGTGATCTTGGCGGCCAAAACATTGGACCTTCGCGACCTATCCATTCATCAGGGAAAACGGTCATCGAGCCACCTTCTTGCTTGTGACGAGAAGTGCGCTGGAGCTCCGTTGTGCTGGAACCACATGCCCTGCAGTGCTCTTAGTGGAAGATCACACCCCTGACAGCCCCATAAAGTATGTTTTCTGTGTAAGATTGTGCTGTCAGTGTGTCTTCAAGAAAACATGGCCCCACTATTCTGTCTCCGAATAGGTGGTATTCACTGAGCCTGCAGGTTCGATTTTGCCAGGGAGCGCCACCGTCGATCCGCCATCTTCGAGGTCGCTGTTTCACTGGCTTGGGTACGCGGTCGTTCGTGGTAGTGTGTGCTAATTTCATATAGTTGAAGAAGCTTCGTTGAACAAAAGAGAAAAAGATATATCTCGGGGGCGGGCCGTTGTAGTTTCCTTGTTGCCGCCGAGTACCGTGTGTAAAGGCTGAACCGCATGTAAGCAATTTAGCGAGCGACGGGACGAGACGACCGCCGGCGACAGCGACGAGACAAGCGACGACGATCCGCTTCGCTGTCGCTCGGTCACTCGAGCGACGAGGCAAACCGCATGCATACGACGGGACCAAGCATCCAAAAAAGGCGATTAGCGACGTTTTCTAGAAATCCAAAACCGAGCGACGCGACGACCGACGTGAGAAATCTCCGTCGCTCGTCGCCAGGGGGGTAAAGTGGGTGAGGAGGAGTGGCAAATCCCGTGCGCCGACACCCCGGGGTCCCGAGTGAAAGATGCGCGAAAGAGAGCGACAGAACACGAAAAAAGAAAGCAATGTTGCCAGCTGAAGGACCGGAACAGTCGCAATGTTAATCGCGAAGACTGAAAACTCTCAGCAATATAAACAGTGATAATTTAACGTTGTAAACTAAATTCTGAGCTATTCTAATGCTTATAAAACCAATATACTCATTACGTTGCATTAACTTCCCTTCTGTCGAAATCTCGGCAAATCTGGTGTTTGCGCGGTTTCGTATTCCTCGGCCGGCCCCACCCGCGAAGTCGGTTATCTGGTTTAGTTAGCGTTGACGCGAGGCCGTACATCTGCGCGCTATGCAAAAGAAAGCTTCGAAAGGAACTTGAATACCTTTCCACCGGTAAGTTCGTGGATTGTTGAAGTTCGTGAAATCGAATGCTGTCGACGAAACTTCGCAGAATAAATGGTATGAGACTCCCTTTCCGGAGGTGCGATCGGGGATAGCGAGGCTTCGGTTGCCATGGTAACCATGTTTGGGACCCCGAGGGTCTGCCTGCATGCTCCGCCGCTTGCGGCAGCCAGAATGCATGGGAAAATGGCGGACCTTTTCCTCTAGAGTTAGTATATGATCTCTATGCTCGTCGCCGACTCCCGTCGCTGTCGCCGTCGCTCGCTAAATCGCTTACATGCGGTTCACCCTTCACTGTCGCTCGTCGCGTAGCTCGGTTTTGGGATTTCTAGAAAACTTAGCGCTCATCGCCTTGTTCGTGTGCTCCCGTCGCTTTCATGCGGTTTGGCCTCGTCACGCGAGTGACCGAGCGGCAGCAAAGCGGCAGCGAAGCGGGTCGCCGTCGGCTTGTCTCGCCGCTCACCAAATCGCTTACATGTGGTTTTTAAATCGCTTGTGCTAATGAAAAATGCGCCGCATTTTTCATAAGCTGCGCACTTTGTGAGCCGCACGGTATGTTTCTGCACAGGAATGAACACCGAAGGCACGACTATGTACGACACAAGAGGCGATGGAACAACACGGTTACACGGCCGTAGTGCAGAAAATCCGCTAGAGAAAAACAATAAAGAAACTAGCAAAATAAAACAAAGAGTAATCACACCGTGCTACAAAAGCACCAAAGTAGAAAAATCAGTTCTTGCAAGAGCTACCGCCGTGGGCACGGCGCGCGACACGGAGCGCTGCATGGAGCCGAGGGAACAACGCGGCCGCGGTGAACGAGTCCGATAGCGATAAAAACGAACTAAAACACACAAAAAATACTCCTACGGCGCTTCAAAAGCACCAAAGTATAAGAATAACCACTAGTTTCGGTCAAAAAGACCCTTTAAAGTTGTAAAATGCTGCTAAACCACGCTCAAAACGTCCGGCCGGACGACATCCGCGATAGAAAGAGACCTCGAAGATGGCGACCGTGGTGGGCGATGCCAGCGAACCTAGCGAGTGACGTCAAGTGAATGTCACCTATATGCCGCACCACACATTCACAGACCACCGAACCTGGTGGTTATGCTGCCGGAGCCAGTGAGGGTCTACATCAGACCAATAGTGGGCGTTGTGAACGTTGATGTTCCCGTTGCGACAAAACTGCGCCTCATCAGTCCACAGCACCTTGGTGAAAAAATCTGGGTCTTGGTCTTTTTTAATGAGTGCCCAATTGCAGAACTCGAGGCGTTTCTCAAAATCTGCTTCATTCAGGCCCTGGTGGAGAGACACGTGGAAAGGATGAAGCTTGTGTTTTCTTAACACATTCCACACCGAAGATTGCCGACTTCCTGAAGCTTGAGCGATTCTTCGCATGCCGGCTTCGGGGTGTGCTCGCACGTAGGCCAAAATACAAATCTCGAAGTCCTCGTTCAAGACATGTTTTTTTCTTTCTTCTTTGGCGACGCACGGATCCAGTGGACAGGAATAGGTTGTAAACATAGCTGACCGTAGAGTGAGCAGGAGCAGCGCAATCGGGGTGTCGGGCGGCGTAGAGCCTCGTGGCGAGGCGAAAGTTTCCATTCATTTCAACGTACGCGATTACCATGTCCACCCTTTCGGTGACCGAGTAAATAGGCCGGATGGGCGCTGCCATTTCAGCGTTACATTCACGAACTACTCAAATAGGTCTTGGCATTCCGCAGGTTTGAGAGTATTTCTTTTTCGATTGTTATCTATGCTGAAAAAGACAAAGCCGGAATGAAGGTTGACTTAGGCGGTGGCCTATTGTTATTATTTTACTTTCTTTTATACAAATACGCATGGCCAAAGCTTATGCGCTCCGTGACTTATCTATGCAGTGACGCAGGAGAAACGTGTGTACGAAAGACGAATATGCAGTGACTACGCGTTTCTAGAGCCGAGATTATCAGATGGCTGTCGGCTGCGAGAAAATGCGTATACGAGACTGGTGAGGCGCGCGTCCCGAATATGTCACTCGTCACGTGCTCGTGACGCAAAATGTGGGCGGGGTTAGAAGCGCTCCGTTCGCGTTCAGTTTCGAAATCATGCGACAAGAACGCGAAAACTGAGCGGTGAATATCTCGAAGCCCGTTACCTTTTCGGAAATTGTTTCAATTGCTTTTGGCTTACGCGAAAAGTTAATAATTAAAAAGTTAATTAACAGAATTTGGTTAATTAGTCAATATATTGCGACAGTTATGCCCTTGTCTAATGTCCGCCGAGCCCCACAAGCGCTCAGTAAAACGGCAGCCACGTAACTCGTACGCCCTTTTTTAATCAATTCTGTTCGAATATACATACATACATATGGGCATGGTGGCATAAGAGCCAGGGGGCCGAAGGCGTATACATAACGAAGAGAAAAACTCACGGTGAAAAACAACAAACAACGGAAGTTTAATCGACAGTTTCGCCGAGAGACTCGGCTTCGTCAGGATATATATATATATATATATATACAACACGGGCACTTTCACGTCATCGTACGTGGTCTCCGAGGGGGATATAAACAAACATATGCAGATGAATGAACCGTACTTAATCCAATGAATCAAAGAATCAAAGTTTTCAGGAACCCGCCGAAAGCCAAAAATTGGCGGATCCTGGCTCCGCCAATTTTTGGCTTTCGGCGGGTTCCTGAAAACTTTGATTCTTTGATTCATTGGATTAAGTACGGTTCATTCATCTGCATATGTTTGTTTATATATATATATATATATATATATATATGATCTAAAGACATCTACGTGCGAAGGCACAAAGATGTAGCATTCGGCGTGCCAATTAAGCTTTGATTACGCCGCGAGACCGGCGACACCTGCTTTCGACGAGTTGTACCTTTACATACGGCTTCACATACATTGCACTCGCAATACACATCCACACGGCGTCTATTCTTGATCGGTATCCAAGCGTGCGAAGGCACAGAGACGCAGTACTTCGGCGTGCCAAGGAAGCTTTGCTTTCGACGAGTTGTGGCTTTTTCCTGCTGCACTGCGCTTTCGTAAAATTTTCCACGTGTTCACAACGGCAAGTCTCAACGGTACACAGAGTCTTAAAAAAACTTCTTCGGCAAATGACGACGAACGAGTAGAAAACGTGTCTACAGCACGCTGAAAAACCAGAGCGAAACGCTAGCAAAACCGCAAATCGCGTCCCGGCAAGATGGCCGTCCGGTGGCTTCACTTATGGGAGCGGGAAGCGCGATCCAGCAATTGCCGAGATCAGTGGGCGTGGCCGCCTCCTCGGGGACGCCTTTTTCGGAGGTCGATACGGGGCAGCGACGTCCGTGACGTCACTGCCGGAAACGTAAAAACAAGCAAAACTGTTTATTATTATTATCATTATTTATTTTTTACGTTTTGCGCTTGTAGCGGGTTGTTGTTGTGTCCAGTGTTGGGGCGGGGGGAGGTGGTGGTTGCGGCGTGTTATTGTTGCAGTGCTATGCGCTAAAGAACCGAGGCCAGATTCACGAAACGATCTTACGCCAAAAATGTACGTATGACAACAGCTACGGAGCCATCTTTCTACGATCAAATCAACATGACCGACAACGTCGCTCAGTTACTTGGTCGCGACGACCAACGGACATTTATTTTTCGGCCACGATGAACACGAACGCTGGATCCACAAACTCCCGGGAAAAGCGACAACAGCAACCATGACACCGACCAAGTGAGCTCGGCAGAATTTAGGCCAAGCAGGCACTCCGATTCGGCGGAGCGTTGCTCCGACGGTCCTTGTCCAAGACCGTGTGCCCACGACCGGCTGGCTTGCTCGATGGAATACCCGCCCGCGCGACCCTTGTGGACCCTTCCGGTATTATAGTTTGATCGCTGACCTCAATTTTAGATTAAGAGGTCAAACTCTTCCCCTTGTCATCTCCTTGTTTTCCGAAGCAGCGGTGACGAACGCTGTCGTCGAAAAGCGACTCTCATCGATTCCATCTCCTTGTTTTGTGTGATATGGAGCTCAAATAAACGTCGTATGGATTACCTTCGCAACACGGTATGTACACATTGTTATTAGTACGCCATTTTTTATCCTGACACGATGGTACGTCACTGTCGAGCTATAACAGTTCGTGGGAGCTACGCAATGCCAATCCCACCTTTCTTTGCCGAGTGTCACGTCAGTATCGAGTGGTAATCGTAAAAGATCGGTCCCGAAGCACTTCGATCAAACGCGCGCGTCCGCTCCGAGTGTGCACAGGTATTTACGTGGCTCTTGCAGACACTCTCGTAGTTGAAACGCATCTTTCTTAACGTCGGCTCGCTCCTGCGTCTCCGAAGCCGCGAAAAACGCCGCGGCGATTTGTTTCCATCTACGTCGCTTTGCTGGCTTTGCAAACGACTGGCAACGGGCCGTCTCTTTTAACTATGACAGTTGGGTTCACTTCGGAGGAACGAGCTGGGAGCATACTCCGGAGAAGTGCGTGAAGATGTCACGAAAACCGGACATGACGTCACGGACGTCAAACTACTACTCTGCCCCCTTGCTACTGCCCCGTATCGACCTCAAAAGGCGTTCCGCCTCCTCGGGGGTTGCGTTGCGGTTGACGACCGTAGTTACCACCATATTGGATAGATGGCGCCACATATTTATTTTATTTGTCAGTGCACATTGTATCTCTCGGTGACGGCAAATACTGCGCTTTGGTTTTATTGCTTCATCTTTCACGGTTAATTAGACATGTACTTTGACCGTTTCGACTAGCTTTTCTTTTTGCTACACTCTGTGTCAACGTTATTTGGCAAAGGGCGAAGGCGATGCCCCGGTGAGCTGATTAGAGAGATGGAACGAGGCACGGGACACTTCTCCAAGGCAAGAATTAATGCACTCCGACGGTGAGTTTTCATGTTCTGACGTTCTGATTGACTGGCAGTGGCACTGCAGTAAGTTTTGCTGTTTGCCAAGGTATGCTGGCTTTGCTCTCGCGGCGGCCATCTTGCGTGGCATTTTTGTACATTTTATTTTTAGCAAGTCATAAGCATAGTACACGACAGTTATTTTCCAAGCTCTTTCGTAGCACCGTTGGGTAAATTATATGGCAAAACCAAGAGGTCACAACAAAGATACGGTTTACATTCAAATGCCCAATACCTTCAGCAAAAAAGAAGAAAAAAAATTCATGCCGAAACTGGTGTTTGGCTACGCTGATTCTTGACCAGATACGTTATAGCACTCGGAGTGGGACCGGACATTTCATCGAACGCCGTTTCATCGAATGCTGTTTCATCGAAGCCGTTTCGCTGTAAAAAGATTGAAAATAAAATTTCTAAAATCAACCCCACTCATCGTTTTCGTAACCGTCCGGAAGAATCAGACATAATTAAGTTAGTTGAAGTGCTGAAAATTGAAAAGACTCAATAATTTTTAAATGAGCTCTTAGAAATCCGATTATTAGAATATAGGAAATTTATATCAAAACGGCGCCCAGAATGTATAGCATATATTTGGAATTACGTGTGCGCGTGCGTGTACATAATCCAAGTATGCAGATGACGGAACTACAGATCAAATGAATAAGAAATGATAAAGCGCAGAAAATAAAATAAATAAATGAAAAATTTGGCTAAACCTCAGCGAATGATGAGACTGAAAATATGTTCAGCTTAAAAGAGAAGTGTGAGTTGTGATGCTGAGAATGACGTTTCATCCATCATGATCAGTGTGGTGCTATCTTTCTTATTTGGTGGCAACTAAAGTCGTCAACCACAACGCGACTCCCGAGAAGGCGGTCGCACCAGTCCATTCCAAGACTATCGGCCTTAATGCAGTTCTCAGGCCCTTCCGCCCTACTCGGCCTCAGAGCCACTCCCGGCCCTTCCGCCCCGCTCGGCCCTATTGCACACTCGGCCGTGATGCGACTCTCGGCCTTAGCGGGATGGTCCCTTTGGGGTCTGCGTTTTGCTCGTGCCTTCTTTCCGGTTTTGTGTTTGGTCGCTTGGCTCAAAGTTTGCAATCAGTTCAGCTTTCCCCTAGAGTCTGACGATCCCTATTTCTACGGCGAAATTTTTTTCGAAGGTTGCAAAATGTATTTAGGATACTGGGTACAAGATAGGGAAAAATGTAACTAAGGTAGAGTACCAAATACTCTAGACTAATTGTATTGGCAAAATACCAAACTACTACCGAAAGTATTTGAAATACAGTATCTTGAGTATTTAAGAGAGGCACAAGTCTGATGAGAACAAACTATTTATTTCGCAAAAAAAAAAGAAAGAAAGCGTACTGGGAATATAATCTCTGTTCACCCCTTTTAAGGGATCATTCGGCGATGGTGGTACCGCGGTGTGAGAATCACGATCCCTAGCTCCTGGACGATAGGCTTCGGTATGAAGGTGCTGTAGCTTGCACCTTCCTGACGTGGAAGAATGAGGTAAGACTCTTATATATCGCTCGGATTTCAGAAAGTCAGAACTACTTACGCGTCGTGGACCCATCCTATACTCTGTTTCATACTTAGCGTGCAACGCTAGTCAAGGCTACTGGCGCGAGCGCGTGGCTTCATCTGTGGTTTTGTTTGCGCGAGAACGCGTGCAAATGATCAACGAGATCAAGCCCCACGCTCGCGCCAGTAGCTTTGACAACGTTGCACGCTAAGTATGAAACAGAGTATAGTACTGCTGTTCTGCAACGATCATCTAGATGACAGCCATTTTGATAGGAGCTAGTGCACTCCTAATAGCCTAGACCTTGAAAGTTGCGAAGACATTAGGTAACGCTGCGCACAACTATATATACTCATATTCACCCCAAAAATCGCAGTAAAAAAAAGTGTTTTTTTTTACGCAACGTTATTCATTTTCCCTTTCATATGTTGAATTAAAATATATGTATAGACCGTTTTATCGTGGGTAGCGCCATTTTGAGAGCGAGAGAGAAGAGGGGAAAGGGCTACCGGCGTTTTCCCCCTTGCTGGTGCGTTGGAAAGAGTGAAAGTCCCGGATGAGAGGCTTCGCCCGTGTTGGGTGCATGCATCGCCCGAACTTCGTTCGCGCTTTCTTCTATTTTTTTTTTCTCAAATTCCCCAACTTAATTAGAGTTATAGGCTTCGATGGCGACAGTCCCCGGGTCATCGGGACACCATTGCTCGGTTATAGGGTGCACGAATAACGACAGAAATCGTCGAATCCTGTCCGAGGACCTATGTAGCTTGCACGGAATGCGGCAAGTGCGGCTGCAATGTCTTTAAGCTCCATCGCTTTCCACATCACCCCGATCTCCGACGGCAGCGAGTTGAGTCCGTAAACCGAAAAGACTTTTCCCCAACTCCTTCCTCTCGACTGTGCTCGGGACACCAGGCTCGATCTAAAATGGACCGTAAAAATCGACGCCTGCACGTAGCCATCTAAACTTTTCGTCAAAGGTGTATTTCACAGGCCGGTTTTTTCATGTAAAATGACAAAGCGTAGTTCTCTTTTAGTAAAAAATAGGGCCAAGAAACTATCCAGGGTCTACGGCAGGTGGCGACCCAGACGACCAAGTCCAGTAGCGGGGTTTGTTTGGCGTTCCTATTGATAGATGGCGTCGGGAGCAGCGTTTAAAGGTGCAGCCGACCAGCGAAAGAAAGCAGACGACACGCAGACGAAATCCGTTGGCAGCAAAAGCGCCGCCGTTATGCAGACGTGTTTTTAGGGGCGAAGCTCCTTAGGGGCTAGCCATGTCCGTATGTCCGTCCGCCGTCCGCCGTAGGCCGGCGTCGGGTGCTCGTGCTTCTGCTCGTGAGATCACGTGCTCCCGAGCACGTGAGCACATGCTCACGTGCTCGTGTAGGGGAAAAAAATTGGAAAAAAAAAGATGAAAAAAAATTATGAAAAAAGAAAAAGAAGAAAAAAAAAAGAGTCGGGGGTTCTGAGATGCCATCCCATCTGTCTGTTTAAAAAAAGAAAAAGAAGAAAACCACACATTCTCCTACTGCCATGAATGAAAGGACCGAAAAGCTCGGCATGCAGCGCCTCAGCGTCTACGTAGACAGCAAGCTGCTTCGGAGACCAGGGCGCGAGAAGCTGCTGCACAGCGTCAAAAACGACAAGCGGACCCGGAGTTGAGAGCTCGGGAAGCGGCGGCAAAGCGTCAGCGCCGACAGCAAGCAGCAATACCTACGACCGAAATCAGTATCATCAGCACCACCCGATCTTCGCCCCAATCAACCTCATTCACCACGTGGAGATGCGGTCATTTTTTTTTTTTTTTTACTTTAAGGTTTGCTTTTATTGTTCGCATTTATTTTTTAACCGAAGGAACATTTAAAAAAAAAAAAAAAAGATTATATTCATTTTAATCAACCACGGTGGTCGCGAGCCGTCGCGATAAGGAGGTAGCGCCATCTATCAATACGAACGCCATAGACACCCCACTACTGGACCCCTGTCGTCTGCGTTGCTGCCCGCCGTAGACCATGGCAAGTTTCTTGGCCTTATTTTTCACAGAAAGAGAACTGCGCTTTGTAATTTTACAAGAAAAAACCGACCTGTGAAATACACCTTTGACGAAGAGTTGAGATTGCTACGTGGGGGCATCGATTTTTACGGTCCATTTTAGATCGAGCCTGGTGACTTGGACCAACCTATATAGGTATATATATTATGATTTGACGTATATTTAGGCTTAATATCGTCGAAACAAGAAATTATATTGTGAACGATAGTGGGGGATTTTCATCAGTGAAAAGCACTTGTCAGGAAGAAAGATAATATTCTTTTCTGTCTTGCTGACAAGGTAGATCAACTGAAATAGATGCTACAGGCGCCCACAATGTCTTTTTTTTTTTGACAAAGTTAGGCTTAGGTGGACGTCGGTTCACAAAGAAATTTCATTTTTTTCAATGACTTCAGATCCAGGTAACGTCATGTTCTCAAACTTTCGCATTTTATCCCCACCGCTAGCGTCACATTCTTTAATTACCCAGGCCGAAAACCACGGTTCTTTTTTTCCCGGGAACTCCCTTTATATCAAGGCCGTAGTGGTGAATTTACGACGTCACCTGAAAAAGGCCAACACGGGGCAGAGATTGCCGCGTCTGCGTTCGGCTGAGACTCGCGTCCAGTCGGTGACGGCACGAGCCCAAGCCGAACTCTCACGCAGCACTCGGATTCCGATCTGTGACCCCGCCAGCCGAGTGCAGCTGTAGCCTCCACCGTGGTAAGGAGAAACTAGCGCCACAAGGCGCGAGTGGCAGAAAGGCGAACATACGTACGGCGTGAAATTAAAATATAGCTTGGAAGACCGCCAGATGGCGCCACCAATGTCGTTGGCGTGCACCCTCCTCACCCTTTCTCCTCTTTCCCCCCCCCCCTCTCCGCTCTCTCTTTTTTTTTTTTTTTTTTTTTTTCTTGCGGCTTGTTTTTTTTCGTCTTCTCGATCGGTGTCGCGCTGGCCGCTCAGCGGCCAGCGCGGCACCGGTCGAGCGGACGAGCCGCGCGCGCTATACTACACAACAAATGCGCTTCGCGAGATATTAATCACCAGTGCAAAAATACAGAAACAGCACGCTCATTGAAATGTATTTTTTTATTGAACACCATTCAAATCAGTTGCGGTATTTCAAACACGTATCTACAAACTCCGTCGGCAGTCCACCGCCCCCCAAGCGGAACTAAGAACTGTAGCAGACAGGAAACGCAGTAAACGTTGTCAAATATGTAAAACCAAATTAATTACTTTAATGTACAAACTAACAGAACAGCACTTATAATTGAATTATCTAAATGGCTCTATAAACAACTCCTACAAACAAAAATGCTGAATATCCAAACAAACTAATCAACTCCGATATAAAGCAAAAGGCTTGCATACGAAGTTAATTAATGCAGGGTTGCAGGCGAGCTGCATAAGAATAAAAGATAAAACAAACATAAACAAACTCGCTAATCGGCAACGCAAAGAAAAAAAGAAAAACTAATGTTTTGGAGGGACTATATATCGAGTGCCTTTAGGTACTCTATCCTAAGATATAAACTGAAGACTCTGAGAGCAACTCACGTGGAGGAACCAGTCCTTGCAGCAACGGATTCGTAACAAGAACGGTGGGGCACGCGTTTTTACGCAAACGAATTTTCCTACATTTTGCAAACGCGGTTGTACCGGCGTGCTCGCTGCACAGACGACGCGGACGCAGCTTGCTCACCGGCAGGCTTCCGAAGTCCTGGCGCTTTTCATACGCAATCCATTTCGATGCTGTAATGAAAAGATTGAGAGATCATATACCTCAATGCTTCCAGTTTCGTACGTTGACAAAAAAAGCTTTATATAAAGGCTCACCTGTCGTTTGTTGGAAACCGGAAGAATGAGCACTCCGAGTTCTTTTGAAGAACTGTTACACCACTTCGCCGCGCAGTAGACTCCGTAATACGCCGTCATGAGGCACGCAACACACTCGGCAGAATCTCTGTCAAACTGGAGAAGTCTCTAATCCCTCTAATCATTTTCTGTGCGCAGACGCGCAGCTCCGCACTCCGTAAAATCTACACTTTCGATTTCAACACGCGCGGAACGGTTTGAAAGCTTGGAGTGACGAGTGACGAGTGCAAACAAAAAGAGAAGACAAAAACGGCCGTTCGCCGGTTGAACTCACACTGAAGGTTGATGATTGGTCGGAAGAGCCCAGAGTGCTTCGGTTTCGGTAGCGAAGATCATATACACGACGCCAGCGCTCAGAACCACAGCGGCGAATATAAGCATAACAGTCTGGCGTGAGTCGGCTGGGTAGACCTACGAATCTGCTCTTTGGATGGACGTACAAGAGAGAAGCCAGCGACGCGGCGCCCCTATCGGCCCAACCGGGAACTCAGTTAGCTGCATTCGGCTGACCCCGCGTTGGCCTTCTTCGGGTGACGTCATAAATCCAGCACTGCGACTTTGTCGTTCACGAGACGTTGAGTGACGGCGAATTTTTAATAGTTGATTGCGTCACTCCCGCGAAGAAAACTAAATAAGAAAAAAAAAAAACAACTCTACATTTTAAGCATTCGCAATTTTCGAATTTGAATAACATATACTTTTTTTTTTCTAGCGCCACTGTAAGGTGTTTTTTTCTTCGCCCTCGCGATTTTGTTTTTGCTATTTCTTCCCTGTCACATTTTATGTTTCCTGATCTCGACGTCGTTCAGCTTTAAACATCTTCGAAGAAAAGAAAAAGAAACATGTACGTTATTTTTGTCATATTGTTTAGGCTCTAAATAATACAAAGATGTCACAGTCCAAGATAGAGTTCTCGACTCGCGGTTATATGATCGTGAATGCGATCGTGGAAAGACTGAGAAAATTGTCTGCTATTTCGTCTTCGCCCCAAGCGGCAGGTGAAAATGTCGAATGAACTGGCAAGAGAAGGCACCCTTTCTCTCTTCCTCTCTCTTTTTCTCGTTACAATATCTTTAAAAAAATGAAGAAAAAATAACCTCGGGTTTAGATGTGCCGTCGGCACGCTTTCCAGCTGCTCTAGGAAACGAGAAGATAAGCCGTGGTAGGAAGAGGGCTTGCACCCTCAATTTCTTTACACCATGAAGGGTGTAATGTTTTTACATTCCTGTGGGCGTAAAATGGTATTTTCTATTTACTAAAAAAACCTGCAGTGCCCAAGCTTCGGCATTATAGTAGGTACTACCCACATATAAAAATAAAAGAAAAAAAAAAAACTCGCTAGAAAAAGGACACTTGAACATACAGCAGGGGCTGTCATTAAAGAAAATACAAACAGGTTTAGCATTAATAACATAACAACATTAAAAATCAAGATGACTTCCTGATACAAGTGGTCCCACGTCGTCATGTTTTCAGAGATTTTTGTTTTACGCCTTCAAGCGTGTCAATACACCATGAACTCCGTTTCTAGACCGCTAAGGGTGTAGACAGATTAAACACTCTTTTACACCGTAAAGGGTGCAAAGACACATCAACCACCCCTTTACACCTTGAAGGGAGTAAAGCCCTCATAACCACCGTTTTTTTTTTTTATTCCCCATTAATTCTCAGCGCCATTATTTCGAGTAATTTACATTTTATAATTGCAAAGTAGGTCACTAGCTGTCGCGTTAACACCCCCTTGATTTGTTGAAGGATGTGGAAAAGGGTGCCAAGCGGCAACACGTCCGATTCAGAGCTTTGCTGGAGGTTGTTTTAGCGACTTCTGTTGCACCCTCAAGCGAATCGGGACAAGTTTTTCACGCCATGCCTTGTGCTCTTTCCACTTTAGCAGAGATAACGCTGGAAAGGAGGGGAGAGGAGGAAACTACCAATCATGGCGAGCAGAGAGCTTTGCAGGTAGACACTTGTCCTGCTATTCTAAACCTGGAACAGACGCTATATGTCAAATCATTTTTTTTACACGTGGCAACGCGTTCTCGTTTGAACGAAATGATAACATTTCCTGAGGCTTGAAACGTCACGACTTACGCGAAATATGACAAACGACTGGGAGATTCGTTAACTGCGTTCCTCGCACTTTTAATACATCGCACAAGACAGTCTGCAGGCGAAGAGTGTTTTCTTCCTCGTACGAAGGTCACATTCGCCACACAAAAACCGCCTTTCAGACACGTTTGAACATGGATGAAGCAAAGAGGCGTCCAACATGCTTGAATCATGTCCACAGGTAATTCTGTCGTGATGGGATCTGCTGCGAATGGGGTAAGCCTAGTGACTGCGACTTTTAAATGTTAACGCGAGACAAATTAAAAAAAAAATGGCGTGGAGTTTGAAGATTTAATAAATTAACCTGAGACTGAAAGCAAAGAATTAAAAAGAAAGTAGAGGAGACACAAAAGCATGGTCACAAAACGGTTTTCTTTTCTTTTATCTTTTAGGTTAATTTACATCGAGGCAAACTAGTATACATCAGCACTCCTATGCCCACGGCCGATTTCTCGTGGTTTAATCCCTTGTCACTCTTTGGTAGGTTTATAACTTAAAGGGATTGTCCGGTCGAAACCGGAAGTACTTAAGTTCTTGCGCTCGTTACGTCGAGGGAGCCTTCATGTAGACAAACGTCATTTTTATTTTGATATATGATCTCCCGTTATTAATTAAACCTTTCATGAGCCTATGTACGAAACTGCACCCCGAATTTCGCCAGTGTCAATGGCTGACATCCGTAGGTGCTGCGTGACGTCACAAAACGCAAAGGCCTGTCGGATGGTCGGGATAACAAGCGTTGGTCGATGGATGTCTTGTATTTTGTTTCGAATTATATAGTCTCCTAGGCTGTACCCTACTTAAATACGGTTCTTTTAATGCAGTTCCCAAGCATTTGCAAAAAAAAAGCCACGCCTTTTAGCAGGAAATTACTCGCAGACAGCCATAAGCTTCGAGCAAGCGTATGCCGTTACGCGCAAACACAACTGCGACGGCCACCGATCGAACTAGAGGCGCTTGCAAAGCAAAGGATGAAGATTTAGCCTCTGAAGCGGCACCTAAGTACACGAAGCGGCATCTGGGTACACATGTCAGCGGATTCAGTGGATCGGTGATGAGGCTGCGGGTCGTTCCCTCAGAGGCGATGTCCGCGGGTCGAAGACAAACGGCGAATCGTTCAAATGCATGTCGTCACTTGACTTGGACGAGCTTGGTGAATCGTATTCACGTTCCATTTTCACACGTGGGTCAAACAGAATCGGGCTGCACGCGTGCTAAAAACAACTTCTGGCATCGTTTCCAGATGGCCTAGCTGTTGGTTTCGGTTTCGCTGCATAATCAAATTGATTCATCTGATCTAGGCGAGGAGTGGATGGACGTAGTTTAATATCGTTGGCACAGCGTCACACCTCAGCTTACGAGCCTTCTGTTCGCTTAGAGCTCAGCTCGTAGCTCTCTTCTGTGAGATGATTGCTGCATAAGCGGGATCTCGATCTTGACGGGAACCTATTCCCTACGCACGGCAACGATCCACTTCGCTCGGCACTGCACGTCTCGTGGAAAAGTGTGGAAGTCATGTCTTGGCTCGCATGTGCTGCCCGGTGGTTGTGGCACTCAACCGCGCAACAAAAAACTCACCCAACTACCAAACAAGTTGAGCACAACAACAAAAACGAAGCACGCTGAGGCAGACAAAAATCCTCGCTTTGTGTTTTGTGACGTCAGAGCTTCAATGTTGCCAACGAAAGCAGCGTTTACGCTAGAATGCGATTGGAGCAGCATAAATTCAATTACTCACGCAGAGGGGCGTATAAAATTCAGATATTGCACGTACGATCCTTCTCGAGGCAATAACAATGATATTCAATTGTTTTCTCGAATACAAAATTTGACCGGACAATCCCTTTAAAGGGGTCATGAAACGATTTTCCTACTTCTTCCTCCTTATCTTTAATCCTCAACTCAAATGCGAATTGTGAAATCACGTCGTCGTGACATTTTTCGGCACCGGTGCGATGACTCCTAGCTTCCACCGTGCTTTTTATGCACACCACAGAACTTGTCATTCACCAGTGACGATAAGTTCCGTCTGGGCACTCATTGGCCACGAACGTGAATCCAAATATTCGTCGACGGATTGATTGTTGACGAGCGCATACGTCCGAGTGACGCAGTTCTCGTGTCCAATGCGTGAGCTGGGCTCGACTGACGTCAGGTTGGCACCGCTGACGCGCTTTGGGAACCGCGGATGTATCATAGTGAAAAGGCGGAGAGCTTTCGAAGGAAAGAAGGTACAAAATAGTCCGCTATATTTTCAAATGTTCGTACCGAAAAGCTGGCTTTTGACTTTCTACCCTCTTTCTTTTGGCCAACTAAACGATATGCAATTAGTATAAGTCCCGATTTAAAATCATTTATCCCAGCCCAAAATTCGTTTCATGGCCCCTTTAAAGGGGCGGTGCAACGATATTCAACTGGAATGGTTTTCACTTTACACGAGCTTACTGGCACTATATACGAGGGGCGTTCATAAAGTTCGTGTTATTGTCACGAAGGGATAGAGATTCAGCAATCAAACTCGAGTAGGAGTTGAGACTTTCTCTACATGTTCGCCACCAAAAGTTATCCACTTTTTTCAGCGATGCACCATATGCCGGAGGCCATTGTTATAGAACTCCTCGTTTTGAGTGTTCAGGAATCGCTCCACTTCAGCAATCACTTGGTCGCCGTCCTTGAAATGCTTTTCCCTTATTTGGCCACACTGGAAGTGTCTGCGCCATTTAACCAAAGTGTCATAAACTGGGGTGTTGTCCCCGAACACCGCCACCAGCTCGGAATGAATCTCCTTGGCATTGATTCCTTCAAATGGAGAAAACGGATCACTGCTTGTGCTTGGCACCTATACGGGCGGTGCCATTTTTCTTTCGACTCCCTAGCGGCTTTCCGAGCTACTATAGCATGGGATGTTTATACTGTGCGGAAACTAGAGGGACGCGCGCTCATGCTGATGCCTGTTTTGTTCTGTTTTTTTTTTTTCGATTTTGTGTGCCGATAATACGAACTTGATGAACGCCCCTCGTATGTGGGACTCAAGGATACTCACACGCAACGCCACTGGCCAAGACTCCTTTGTTGCGGTGTAATTTCAAAGACCAAAGCGTTTTCATTCAATCTCTCCTTCGGAAAACGTGATGACGTATAGCTGGGCAGTCGCAGTCTCCCCAGTTACGACGATATTTGAATGCGGCTCATAGATTGGACCCGAACATTGCGCGGGTACTCGATTTATAATCGATAGCTTGAGAAGCATTCGGGTAGTGGCCCGTGTCCAATCGCTGCAGTGACGACAATAGCCGAGCCATAACAATGTGTGGAACTCAGCGCGTGGATATATATATATATGATCAACATTGGCGGCATATAATCGGCTCCAGATCACGTGGCCGCTTGTTCTGGCTACGAGTTGAGGGGGTGAACGCTGGTTGATTTTCTTTAATTTTGTCTGCGACTTCTATTGCGAGTGGTGAAAAACGAACGGGTGTTTCACAGGTCATTAACGCCAGGGACCCGTTCTATAAGCTGTATTTGCGCGAAGTACAAAAATCGTTGCATCGCCCCTTTAAATGTTGGTGTCACTGCCTTTGCACATGCACATGCGTACGCGTGATTTCGAGAGGTAAGGGTGAGAAAGCGTACACTTTTGAATAATACGACGCTCCTATTCTTCTTGGAACTAAATAAAGTGGTTCATATTGTGCTATGTGAGAAATGTTAGGAACAAAGAAACGAGAAGTATGTTTGTCAGGTTGTCATTTATTTTTTGGTTTTACAGGCGCTGTCGGCGTACGGAGGGCATGGTTGATAAAATGCCGTCTTGAGACCGTTTTCATTTTCAGCGTATTGCAAGCGTTCTGGTTATCTGATCGGTTTACTTTGCCTCGAAGGTAACTGACACAAAAAGGAGGCGTAGAAAGGTACCCAGGAAGAAGAATCTATAGCTTGTTCATCGAGGAGGGTAACGGTCATCAAAACGTCACTCATCCGCACAAAAGCAAAAAGAAAAAAAAAAAGAAAACATCTACCTATAGTTTTTAGGGGACGTACCTCCATAACGTAATGCGTCATCAGGTATGCCCAACCCGTCCATTAGATTTGTATGCGGCGACACCGATACAGTCCACGCCACTGTACTCCCATCGATTGACACCATGCCAAAATACAACCCAACTATTTTCGTCGTCTTTTTTTTTTTTCTGACCCGTCGAATCAACGCTGAGGGCCCGGCCCGGCCGCATGAGAATTCTCCAAATGTACCTCGAGCCGCCAAGCCCCCGGCCCAAAAGGATAACAATAAAAAAATAAAAAAGAGGGGGGGGGGGGGGGGGGGGGCGATGCCCCGTGGTTCTCAAAACAATGGAAACGGTTGCCAGGTAACCTTATGTGTTCGCCAGGTGACGGAGAGGTTCGATCCTTTTTATAAATTTAAGTCACGATGTAACCCTTATTAAGGCGATAGGAAGTCACCTGTCTTTTGCGCGTCGGATGCGTACACGGTCGCGACATTCAGTGAGAACTGAAGCTCCGTAATAGGACAGATAAAATGGAGAGGGTTTTATGGCATCGTAGAAAAGCAAAAAAATAAGGAAAAGCGTATAAAATTCTGAAAATTGCCCGGATGTCCGGCCACTGCCGCTCGCCACGCCACCTGCTTTCTGGCGCGCTCCGCTCCTGTTTAGTAGTGGCGGCGTCCATTTCTCGCTTTGTGTGTCCTCCACACAGCCACAATAGATAGACAAACAACCAAACAATCAGTAATATACACACACTAAAAAAAACCAAAACAAAGTAAGTAAATGAAAAAAAAAAAAAAAAGAGTCGTTCCGCCTGGCTGCAGCGTGTGACGGTTGAGAGGGTAGTACGCACTCTTTTTGTCTCTTATCTATGCCGTATGCGCAGTTTTATTTTCACTGCCAACTGGCTCCGGAGGTAGCCCCGCGCACGGACAGTATGCGCCCAAAAGGAACGGAAGCGGACATAAACCGAAATTAGAAGAGATAAAAAAAAAAAAAAAAAAACACTAAAAAGAAAGGAACAGGCGAGCGGGCAGAACGATTGTTCCTTTTGTAGAACGTCGGTAGTTACGAGCTCTGCGCGCACGTAATACCACGGCAGAGCGTCACTGACCCTCCGTCAGTAGGTTCGTCCCTCAGGAGAAGAGCTTCCACCCTTATTAACCGGTTTCGTTGATAATACTCGCGTCTCGGTTCTCCTCCCCATCTCTTCCTCCTCCTAGTTTACCTTTTCTTTTCTTGCTTATTGACTTCCTCATTGTGAGAGCCCGGCAGTCGGTCGGCCAAAAAAGCATTCCGTCGTCCGTCGTCTGCAATCAAATTCGCATCATCGCCAAGCCGCCATTTTCTTTTCTTTCTTTTTCTCCTTTTTACTATATTCCTTTTTCCTCCTTTCTTCGCTTCGCCAGCGGTGCATGTTTTTTCCTGCAGTCCAGTCGCTTGTTTTTTTTTTTTTGCTTTCTCTCACGTTGCCTTTCATCTCGAGATACGTTTTATTGCTTTCATTTTTCCTTTTTAAACGCAAACTTTCGTCTGGCTGCGGAGCGCGCTTGCTTGCATGGATTTTCGCATTTCCCTAAACGTAATTTTCGCCTATCCGGTTTCGTCTTATGCACCGCGTCCACGTGCTACGCCAGCCAAAAGCTCAGTTTCCAAGCAAAAATGAACGGAAAAAAATCACGCAAGAAAAGACAAGGTAAAGCAAACGCACGCTCCGAACCTGACGTACGTATACAACAATGGCGGCGCTCGTCAAAAAAAGCAGACGGGCCAGTCAAACCGAACGGGAACGCGCCCGGCAACTTCGGGTTCGCTTGATATTTTTTTTTATTTTGTTTATTATATATATGTACACATTTTTAATCTTTAGTCTTACAATATCTCTCTAATCGCTTTCACAATACTTTCTTTTTGTTTTTAACGCGATTACGTTCAGCAGACGGCTCGATGACCGACGAGCTGCCAAGACGGTGATAGCAGACGACAAGCGCGCGCGCGGCGCTTGTCGATCGTCTGCTACTGAAGTTGACAAAATTCTCGGCATCTCAAAAGAGTTCAGGGAGTCAAACCGGTAAATGTTTAGATTTGTAGTCGTTCGAAGCATGTAAGTATCCATCTGCAGTCAATAAGAATGTGGGTTTAACTGATAGGAGCACCAGAAGCCGAATGTCGAATTCTGACGTAGTTGGGACAAAATAGCAAATCCCTCTATTTGTCGATTGGAAGGTGCTGGAATTCAAGGGGTTCGTGCCAATAGTTTCACTTTTTTTCTCGGCTATACTTTTCTTTTTATTGTAGTTATTGCTTTAACCATTAACTTTAGGTTTTGTCGCCCAACCCAACTATGTCATATTTTCAACATGGCAAACGTCACACGAATACTGTCTATAAGGACATTTTTTTCTTCCCTGCGGAAACATGCTGAAAAAAATTAATAATAAAACTCGCGCACGGACTTTTATTGAATGAAGGCAACCCCGAATAGATTACGCGACTTCAGGTGTCTGGCTAATTTGCGGCGGCTTTTGTTGTCTCGACTTTTGGACGCCTTAACGAAGCGGCTTCCGTTTCGCGTCCTTGAGGATCAGGCGGCTCGTCTTCCTTCCCAACTCGTATACGATGGACCGCATGCGGACGCTACCAACCATCCCGGCCAATCCACTGCCACCTGAGTATCACGTGATCTTCGGGAGAAGCACATCGACGACGCGGAGTCACGTGTTCACTTGTCACGTTTGCAGCGAGCGCTGGATCGGATAAATTGGCTCTGTAACGTCCGCTGCACTCCATCGTAAAGTCAAACGGAGTGTGTGTGTATAGTTATACACGTTCAAGCCAGTTATTTTACGCACGTTTCGCTGTCCAAGTCTTATATACACTATGTGTACACTCGGCTGTTCTCGCACCTTTTGCCTTACGGTACACGTTTTCTTCTACGGGACGGGAGCAAGGTTGTCGCTTGTTCGCGGTTAAGTTTATCGCGTGCAACCTCCACCGTTTTTTTTTTTTTTCTCCAGCCACCCATTCGCGTGTATGGAAGCGCAGAAAGAGAGCTACAAACGTGTGGCTGTTGTTTTTGTGTGTTTTTTTTTCTCCTCGCTCGTGTCTCTTCTATTGTTTCATGTCGGTGTGTGGAGGTAAAAAAAGAAAACACGAGCAAAAAACACCGACGGAAAAAAAGAGCGTCGAGTGGCTTGCTCACGGAGGAGCCGGGGTGGGCAGGTGTACTAGGTTCGGGGCATTCCGCCTTTCTTGCTGACTGCAAGTTCACCGGGTTCGGCGTCGAGTCCTCCCATGCGGCGGGGAGTTGGGAGGGAGGGGGGCGGGGGGGGGGGGGGGGGGGTGTAAAGACCCGCTTCGTGCTTGAGCTTTCGGCGCAGGATGATGTGATGTGAACGAAGCCCCTGCGACGACGAGTAAACGTACATCAAAGCGTAAGACGATTCTTTTTTTTTCCACGTTTTTTTGTACGTGTATGTGTGTGTGTGTGCCTTTTCAGCGAGGTGCTCGCTCCACCGGGTTCACACATTCCTGATGTCGGTGTTTTTTGTATCCGCGTTATGTGTGCGTTGTTCGAGTTATACGTGTGTAGCATTTCGCGTTGTTTCTTGCCGAGAAGCGTTTTGGCCGATTTGGAATCGGTCCTGTGTTTTGTTTCGGCGGTAAACCCGGATGTGGAGCCAGTCGTAGCGTTTGGGGCGGGGCGAAGTTGTCCCTCCCGATATATGTACAGGGAATTCCCGAGAAATGAGAACAGCGTTTTTTTCGGCCCGGGTCAGTAAACTATGCATCCCAGAATACTCCGCGAGAATGTGACGCTAGCGGCTGGAATCGAACGCGAAATTTCGATAACTTGACGTTACAGTTGGACCGAAGAATAATCGAGGAAAGTGAAATTTCTCTATGAGCCGACGTGTACCTATATAAGTCTAAATATCGTCAAAAGAAGAAATGATATTGTGAACACTTGTGCGATTTATATCGGTAAAATCATTGGTGATCAACGGTGGAAATATTGTTTTCTTTCTCGCTGACAAGTTGATTGCGCTTAATCAGACGCTACAGGGGCCCACGATGTCATTTCTTGTTTTTGACAACATTTTAGGTGGACGTCGGCTCACAGAGAAATTTCGTTTCTCTCAATTATCTTTTGATTCAGGAACTCAATTACTGCGCAATACTTTAAAATTAGTCAATATTTCTTTTTCGTATCTTTTTTTAATATATAAAGCTCTCTCTCTCATATATATATATATATAACACAGCCTCCGAGGACTCGAAAACTCGCCTCGGGTTGTTCTCCTTCTGCGGGGATTATTATCGTTATTCTTGTCCAGCTCGCTGCACCTTCGCATTATATGCGTCAACAGCATACTCTTCATTCATTCGTTCTTTCATTGTAAAGCCGCTGTGCTCTTACGTCATACAAAAGACACGGAGTTTCTCCGCGGACACGATGGCAGAGAATTGTCTGCGGACACGCCACAGTCATCTTCGAAACATATTTGCTTTATAGGCCCGAGTCCCACTGAGAGCGACACATAGCCGACACCTACAATTAAGCCTCGAGCACGTGGAGCTTGCACGCTAAGGGCAGACTTGCAGCCTCTCTCGGTGCTTACGTGAAGTATACATATATGCAGGAGCGATCCCAAGCCTTCCAAAAGTATGGGCGCTTTCAGGCAGACCGCTTAAATCGCCCATAGAGCCGAACACAAGGGGAAACAAGTGAGGTACAATTAACCGAAAACCCACGCACACGCACACGCACACACACACACACACACACAATTACACACGCACACGCACACGCACACGCACCACGCACACACACACACACACACACACACACACACACACACACAATTACACACATGTTTTTATATCTCTAGGGAATTAGCAAGCGTAGCTTTGAAGTTGGATCATTTTCGCGTGATGACTAATAAAAAAATGGCAGGGGAGCGGCTGAAGCGCACCGGCCGTTCCATAGCCTGCAGCCCGTTGAAAACCGACGCAGCGAAACCACCGCAATGGGAGGACTTTCCATTGAAACAGAGCCAAGTCGAGGGGCGTGCAGGTAGTAGTCGGTTTCCCCCCCCCCCCCCCCCCCCCCCCCCCCGTGGGACCCGCGGGAACTGTCACTAAATGAACTGCGGAATCTTTGAGGACGAACGAAGAAAATAGCTGCCGGATGTGCGATTCAAACGGCGTGGAGTGCGACGCATGATTCCGCGGCCAAGGGAAGCGGACCTTGAGGGAGCTACTTTCATTCTTAAAGTTTGTTTCGCTGCATTTTTTTTTTTTGTTTGCGCGAAAATAGATTTTATGCCAGCAAATGTTTGTAGCTAACGCAGTGTTGCTGTGTGAAGCGATTTGTGCACACGAAGTAACTGTATGTAATGCACCCCCGCTTATGGACACTTCAAACTCCTTCGAACGAGTTTTTTTCGGCGAACCAAAGCCGATTGTTTGGAGCTGTTTGTACAGGTCATTGATGCATGCCCCTGAAGCAGAAATATAAGACGTTTATGCATGCGTGGTTAAGTCCTGATGTGGATCCGACAATTCGTGGCTCTCTGTCATCGAAGAGCATGCCAAGTGTTCGAGGGATCTTGATTGGATTATTATTAATAATACGCACTACAAAATAATATTACGCAGAACGGTGCATGCTGTTTCAAAGCATCATTCATATATATATATATATATATATATATATATATATATATATATATATATATATATATATATATATATATATATATATATATATATATATATATATTTTATTTTTTTTTGCGGCGAAGACGACACACTATCATATATACGACTCCAGATATATATATGCGGCGCTCTGATGTATTCACGATTCTTTATGGGAATGTGATGTATATGCACGGTACTTTTAACTTGGGAGAGCATGCATGCATGAAGAAACCATCCGTGATGCGCAACCATGTTGGTTTGGCGAGTTCAGAACGTAAATATACGACAGGACGGTCGGTCACAAGACAGAGTCTATACGTGTCGGGTGTATGGTATTCTTTTCGCCCTGATTTGCGTCTCGAGCTATAAAGGAGGGAATGGATCCTGTCACTTCCGCAACAAGGGGAACGTCGGGCCAAAATCACTTAGCCTAACCTAACCTAATTTAACCCAACGCTAGCCCTCATGAAGGCTAGCGTTGGGCACAGATTTGACACGTGTGCTATCGTCGGCGTTCGTCTGGAAATCGCGTTCAATCAGCCACATCGCGAGTGCCTACATAACGCTGACACAGAATTTTTTTCAATATGTGATCCACGCGTTAGCATTTTTCTATCTATCTGGTGTTGGTGAGAGTCGACCCGAGCGTATGTTGGCGTCACCCCATAATTCTTCGCGTCGCGTGGTGCACTCTGGGAAGCTCGCGAGGCCTCCTGGGATTTTCCAGAGTGGTCCTCCGCCAAATCAGGCGTTTTAAAGGGTTTAGAACAAGATACAAGGAAACTCAGTCTACCTTAAAATGATATTTTCTGTCTTCAGTTCTAAAGAGGAAAGCTTGTTTGGTGCGACATTCACGGAGCGATACAAACGAATGAAACTCTCGTCCATATCGAAACTCAGTGAGATTAGAATTGCTTAAGTTGGAGCATGCCTCCAACGCTCGCATTCGCTTTACCAACTGCCCACAGTCATCGAGCCGTAGGGTGCTATCAAGCCTTTATCGGATAGAAACAGCGCCCCCGACCGCAGCAAATCTATGGAGCTTCTTTAAAGGACATTGAAGTTTTCGGCACAAGCCACAACTATAGATATATCAGAGCGCCTCGCGGATGGATGTGAACGGTGTGCAAACATAAAATCTATTCCTACGCGGAAAGCGAGTCGTCTGCTTCTTGCGCAGGAGTTGCGGTGACGTCAGAATGACGCCGAGCTTTGTTTGGCTTTGATTGAAAGGATGTAGACCTCAGTGCTAGATGCCTTGAGGTCTACCCACTATTTTTTTCAATAAGTCAATAAGAGCTCGATATTCTGACATCATCGCAACCCCTGTGAAACAAGCAGGCGAACTTGTGGTCCACATTGCTGATAAAAAAAAGGGGGGGGGGGCATGGTTCGCGCACATGCCCAGAAGGCCCCTAGAAAAAAAAAAAATCTATATTGCCGCGTGCATGATCGAGAAGATATATGCTTCTCCGTTCAACTGGAAGATTCGCGTACACTCATAGGGAAAACGATAAGGAAGCCAGAATGACCCTGCCTAGTCAGTCTCGCTCTAGCTCTTCCCCGAACATTCTAGGTCGAATATTCGAGATGACCAGCATAGTAGATAAAGAACCGAGCGCCGTATTGCCGATTCACTCACTGATTCTCTTTCGCGATATACAGCTGTTACGCCGACGTACCGTCGCTTGCTGCTGCGCCCTCGTCGACGCTCGCTGCTGCTTTCTCGACATGTGTTCTTCTCTTTTCCGTTCCTGGCACAAGCTCGCCCTCATTAAATCGTTAATTCATTCCGTTCTCTTCTCCCTCATCGTCTGTCGTTCGTGACAATATCTATAGGAAGCAATCAAGGTGTCAAGGTGGACGATGTTGCTTCCTTAGTCACGGAAAGGGGTAAGCAGCGTGCATAGGACTATGGAACTAAACGGGACAATGGATGAGTCACAACTAAACATTTCCTACAATTTTAATAAATGTTCAGCTTCTTGGATTTCTCTTGTTGCCGCCCGCCTCGGAGTACGACACAACGCGCTGCAGGTTCAACAACACATACTATCAATTATGAACTGTCATCACCGCGCGCGCGACCCAAAAGCGCGCTTACTTCCGTGCCGGCCAACTCGCGAGGTGACCGCTTGCGCTTGGCCACCTCGCGGTGGGAATGGCCAGAGACGTTTTAACGTGCGGGAACTTTGGTCGAACGCTTTGGACTACCCGGGTTTCCCGCAACGTATGATTCAGCGCTTGTCCTGTTTCTCTTCTGGTTCTCTGTTTACGTTTCTTGCGCGATGTTTACCTCCCATTTTTTTTGGTGTGTGTTTACGTGTGTGTGTGACTAAGAAAGCAACCAACGGCGGTGGGGTGCACAGTCAATCATGGTCGTCGCGATATCTCATCAGGATGCCGTCGATATTACCGGGAACCAGTCGGAAGCAACCAGTCATGTGCGCGATGGGGTGGTTCGCCAAATGACTCTGGCTGCACGCTACCCCGATGTCGGTGACCATCGTTGTGGCTAAATAAAGTTCGGGTCGATGGTCGTGAACGCTGTACGTATACCCCCGCCCCAACTGGTTTCTCGGGGTCTAGAACGCAGCTGGATTGCCTCTCCCTCCGTCATGTATGAGCTACGCTCGGGCAACCCCTAAGCTGACAGTGAGCTGGGAGCTACGCGCTCCCCGGACCAATGAACGGCTTCCTTTTTATGCACCCAAACCCCGCTCTCTCCGCGTGGGTTCACCGGGAGAAACCGCGTTCCACATACTACGTAGTAGTTTAGAGAAGCATTTCGGATGATTGTAAATACTTTGTAGTTCATACAAAGTCAGTGTTTCAGATAATCGATAAGCGCAAAACGATACATGTACGAAAAATCACACTTTGGGAGTTTTCACTATAGAACAGAGTTGTGCTTAAGTAAAAGAACAATCCACGTAGCGTTCCAGATAAGAAAAGCAAACACGAAGCGAAAAGAACCGGCGTTCCACATATATAATCTCCGATCCACATAATAATTTCGCTAGTTCCAGAAGGAATATTGGAACGTTAATTTGACTGGAGCCTATACGTGTAACAAGATTGAGTGTATGGGATGGGAGCTTGATCACGTGGCCAAAGATGAACGCAGACGACTGGTCCAAAGTAGCACGTGTACCTCCCGCCGCACTGTCAGCGTATAGGGGTGAGCGGAGGACAGGCTGTGGCTCTGGCAGATGTCTGTGTATACCAGCTGCCTCCCCGGCAACCGCTGGCAAAATCATCGCATGTGTCGGAGAGGTGCGCTCGTTTGCTGTACGCTCCCGCCGGTCCCTTTGGGGTCAGTTCATGCGGCTCCGATCATGATGTAGGTCAATGGGAGTAAAACATGTCAAGGGTGTAAAAAGAGAAAGTGAAGAGGCAGAAGAAGGGAAAAAAAGAGAGAAAAAAAAAAACTATAGGGGAAGGAAGGATCGGGAAGATAAGATGAATGATAAACCGCCAAAGAATAAAAATTGTCAGCGAATTCAAAAGGAAACAAATTAGTTAAGCCAGCTTACAAAGAGTAAACTAGCAGAGTCAAATAGTGCGAATTAGCCACCAGCGAGTAAAACTATCGACGGATCGAGTCGAAAGAAGTAAAATAAGTTGAATACTGCCTCCAGGGAGTAAAACTGCCAACGGAGAAGAGAGCGAAAAGGTTGAATTAGTCTATGGGGAATAAAGTTGTCAGCGAATTCAAAAGGAAGGCAATATGTTGCTAAGAATTATAGGCGGTCAACTACCGACAGAGTCAATCAGAATCAAATAGGTTGCATTAGCCCATCTGAGGAGTAAAACTGCCGACGAAACCAAAAGAGAGCAACTCAATTGAATTAAGGGAATAAAACTGCCGACGAAGTCGAAAGGGAGCAAACAGGGGCGTGGCAACCGGGGGGGGGGGGGGGGGGGGGAGCCCTGGGTACCAGGCGTCCCATTCACGGGGGGGGGGGGGGGGCACCTCTGGCAGCAATCCCCCAGCTTCACTGGTTGGTGAGGCCGAGGAGAGGTAGTAAGTTGAATTATCCCAAAGGGCGTAAAACTGTCGATGGAGTCAAAAGGGGAGCATATGAGCTGGATTTGACCCCAAGGAACTAATATGGCCGACGAAGACAAGAGCGAGGTAATAGGTTGAACTCTTCCAGAAAGTAAAATTGTCAACAGTGCCACAAGGAAGCAAATAAGTTGAATAAGCCGGCGTTAAAATTGTCAACATGGCCAGAAGAGAGTAACATATGCAAAGGTCGATAACATGCAGGATGAATACATTGTACAGGGTGGGGCCGTGAGGACCAGCACATTTGGCATGTCTTGCAACAATCTAATTGTAATCATACCTGAAACCAAGCACGCAAACGTCGTTTCGAAAAGAAAAAAAAAAGAAAGAAAGAAGGAAAAGTTCTGTCTATCTTTTTAGAACTCATCTCTGAGCTGGTGAGATGTCAAAACAGTGCAAAAACGGCGGGTGTGCATTTCCACACCGGATGTTCGTCGTCTGAACACTGGTTAGCCCAGCTTGCTCCCCGGGTGGTCATCGTTCGTATGTACTTCGTTACAATTATTACTTGTCGCTATATTATCCCGCTCGTCGCCCGCCTCTACTATAGATTTCTCGGCGTTTTTGCGTTCAGCGAGCCAACCAGGGAGCGAGCTTGCAAACCGGTGAGCAGACGACGAACAGGCCGGTCTGTGGGACATTGAAAATATACGGCGGCCGTTTTTGTTTTATACGAGCAGACGACGAACAGGCCGGTCTGTGGGACATTGAAAATATACGGCGGCCGTTTTTGCTTCATATGAGCAGACGACGAACAGGCCGGTCTGTGGGACGTTGAAAATATACGGCGGCCGTTTTTGCTTCATTTGTGATAAGTACTATCGGAAACAATGTGAGCGTGAACGCCCCTCCGCGTGTCGCCGCTACCTGAGGCGCCACCCTGCGGCGCCGTTCTGAAGTTTTGCGCATGCGTGTAAAAATCCTGTCGCTGTTCTCGCTTTCACTGTTAACCCCAGTCTGTCGTCTGCTATGTGCGCGCTGGCTACCGCTCGCGCAGTCGTCTTCAATGCGACTCGTTTCCGTCGCAACTCAGACAAACGACTTAACACGATTCAGGAGTTTCCTGTGCGATAACGCAATGCCCACATTTGATACGTGATAAGTAGCTGGCTTCTTTCATTGGGTCGAGATACAGCGATAACATGCAAATAGATTCAAGACAAAATACCTGCAAAGCTTAGCGTTCAACTACGGGGAGCCCGGAAAAGATTCAGTTGAGTGAAAAATGCCTAGGGTTCCTGACGACGAACGGGTCAACATAGTTGAGCTGTCCCTGTGTTTCCGAGTTTCCGTTCCGTTCCTGTTTCCTGTTTCCGAGTTTCCTGTGTCCAGAAAGGACACAGTATGACCACTCTTCTGATAAGCCTGTCGAGCCCATGGCCGACGGCATAATGGATGTTTTCACGTGTCAGGGCCACGTGTTCAAAGAATAATTGTATTGTGTTTCACTGAAGACTTTCGTAGAAATCAGCACCATTAAAGCTGTCCAGGGCAAACAGAATTCGCGTAGGAAGCGCGGGTGTCGCCGGAGCACGCAGTGTTGTGCGGCAGACAACATGAGCGGCCGCCAGCGCACATAGGAGTCGCATAGCAGACGACACCACGAGCGGCCGCCAGCACGCGCATAGCAGACGACAGACGGGGGTTAACAGTCAAAGCGAGAACAGCGACAGGAATTTTACACGCATGCGCAAAACTTCAGAACGGCGCCGCAGGGCAGGGCCTCAGGTAGCGGCGACACGCGGAGGCGCGTTCACGCTCATATTGTTTCCGATAGTACTTCACCATCTCCAAATTAAGCTCTAAAAAAAAAAAAAAAAAAAAAAAAAGAAAAAAACTTAGGCACGTTTTGTTTGGTATTAACGTTAGAGAGTGATTCTAAGTAGCATCTAGCGAAAGTAGAAAAATCGTTTCGTGATCCCTTTAAAGCCGCACACTAACACTCATCATACACCGTATGTACAAAAGCCGTTTCACCGCAGACAAGATGGCAGATAATTGTCCGCGGACACCATGTCTGCAGACATTCTATTACATGATGTATTAGCAATGCGATGTCGGCTTTACGCGGCTTTGCAGGTGCTTCAGACGAAGATGTGAGCAAAAAAATCACGCTCTGCAAAGCACACACCAAGAAACGTGTATTTGTTTTAGCTACTCTTGTCTCTGAACGCCAATGACGTCACTCTAGCAATGCCGTCAGCATGACGTCACTAAGCTCTCGTGTTTCCCACCGATTGGCGCTCGGTTCGAAACATCGTTCCGGCCGGACGCAACGCGGCAATAGTGACGAGTTACTTCTATACCCAGGTACTTTTCTTCAGTAACGAGTAACGTATTGAGTTGCTTTTATTTTTTTTATATAGAAAAGGAACGAGTTGGTTACTTTGAAGCCCAAGTAACGAGGGACGGTATTTCTTTACTTTGGAGGAGTAACGTGTACAACAACGTTTAAAAAACAGCCTCGTTTTAATTCGAACCTGAGCGTGCGTCTATTGCGAGAAAGGCAAATGGGCAACCCGAAAAAAAAAAAAAAAAAAAAAAAAAAACTAAACGGTATGACAGTATAGCGACGTTTATCGCTGGACAAGTCAGTCGAAGTCTACAACTTGGAATGTGCTTCACCCAGAGAACGCAAGAAGGTCGAACCAATTCTAGAATTGTGTACAGACCGAATCTAAACACAGAGGTTGCCGACGCGGGAAGGCACAGGACCCATTGTCAACTTGGAACTTTAGAAGCAGAGAGAACAAAAGAGAGAGGGGAATCCCAGATTCTCCGGCTCTTTGCTGAAGCTCAACACTGCCGTTCCTTCGAGCGCGTCAGTATAGAACGACTCTTCAGCGTCGGCGGAGATGTGTCCTCAATGAAGCGGGAAAACATAACTGATAAAAATTTCGAGAGGCAACTACTGCTTACATGCAACGACTACTGAAAAGAAAACAATAAACCGTGCAACAAAAGCAGATGTGCACTTGCTCGTCAAAGTAACGAGAAAAGTAACTGGCTACTTTTAAGGTAAAGTAACGCGTTCCCTTTGAGAAGAGGTAACGAGTAACGTATTTAGTTACTTTTTCAACGAGTAACGACTAACGGCATTTTGTTACTTTTTTTTTTTTATAACGTGTGTATGCCTGGTTCAGACCCACTCACACGGGCGCGTCTGTTTACGTTTTTTTACGCTACTTTACGAATCGGCGGGACATCCGTACTTCGAATGTTGCGTGCAAAGTTCCATGCGAAGTACAGAGGTCTCGTCGACTCTCGTCGCAAGCGGACGCAAGTTCCCGTAACGCAACGTAGCGGAACGTACAAGAAACCGGTGCTATGTGAACCATGCCGTCTTTCAGTGTTGTTGCTCTTGCAGTGCCCCTCAAAGTCGCAGGACGCTGTTTGTCGGGCCGGTGGGGACCGGGCCCTTTTAAATCAATGAAACGAGGTTACGCTACGCTACTCCGTCGATAGTGAGAGTGCGCGTTCGATCTCACGACGCGGTCGCCGGGAGAGTCACGTTCACAAGGCCAACGTGTATACGATATAGTACCTGTTTTCCGCGGCGCGCCACACACACACACATACATCGTGAGTGTACGCGTGCGTGCGTCTGTGCGTGGGGTCTGGCCTCGCGTAATTAGCCTCATTATCGTAATTGGTCACGTCTGTGGCCTCATATCGCGGTCCCTCCCCTCCTCCTCTCCCCCCCCCCCCCCCTCCCTTCCTCCTCCCTCAGTCGCTTTCTTTCTGAGGGGGGGGGGGACTTTTGTGCCTTGTGCAAGGTTCGCATAGAGGAGGTTATATGAATGCACTAGTCTTACACTAGAATGGTTACTGTTGACGCAAGGATTCAAGAAGGACTCGTAATATGGGGTATCCACTGGCGGCCATAGCTGAGTGCATAGCTGTGCTGTGCACGTGCCGACGGCGATCTTCCGGAGTGCTTCTACAACGTGAATTCCACACTATCAAGCTTGCCGGTTTTGGGAACCTTGAAGTGTGAGCTCGTTCTGAGTATATATGCCCAGTGAGCAGCGCACTCAAATATGGAGTCCACTACAAATACCTCCCTTATAACCCCTCTTGAAAAAAAAAAATCATCAAGCAACATTGGCGGTCGTTATTGCTTGGGGTGATATCCCACACCGCCTGGTGATGGTTGCGAAATTGCAGAGGGTAAGCAAATTGGCGAAAGGAAGAAATCATACTTTTGGTTCTTAATTTCTAGGCTAGGTGGCGCAACCTACCGCCCGTTATAAAGGGTACAGCCGTCAGCATCCATCCGTTGGGCGCGAAGCGTGTGATTGGGTCTGAGTTTTCACCCAACGCTCACGCACTCGTCACTCTTTGTCGGTACGCGATGAGCCAAGTTCACCCCGTACGCTGGCCCGCAGCCCTCGTGACCGATACATAGTCAGAGTACTTGCCTAAACGACGGCGGACCAGGATAATTGGTGTGGCGGCTACTAGAGGGCGCGCAGTTTCGAAGAAAAATCCGTTGTTGGTTACATTTCAGGAAGAGCGCACGTGCGCAGCTGATTGGTGCTCAAATGTGCTCGAGCACGCAGGACGCTCGTAATTTTGACGGTGACCTCAGCCACAGTTCGTCTGCTTCTTTTGCAGGGGTTGTGTTGACCTCAGAACGCTGAGCTCTGATTGGCTCTGAATGAATGATATTGAGTAGATCTCAAGGCAGCTTGCTTTGAGGTCTACCCACTATCCTTCTAATCAGAGCCAATCAGAGCTAGGCGTTCTGACGTCACCACAACCCCTGCAAAAAGAAGCAGACGAACTTGCGCTCCGCATATCCGCAAAGTATAAACAATATCAGCGGTATAGACGCCTGCAAGTGCGGTCTCTGTGCGCCGCCATCTTGCCGCTGGCGCCCCTAGACCAGTGTTGTCCACGTTCCCCCCAAAGCAGGAACGAAAGCTCGTTCCTCGTTCCTTCTCAATCTTGGAACGAGTTCCCGTTACGAGTTCCACTGGTTCGAAATGAACGCGTTCCCGTTGCATTTCAAAGATTGGAACGTTTCGTTACATTAACGCCATATTTACGTATTTTAATAAAATATTGCACTGGGTAATCCGTGGATAAGATAACGAAAAAAGCGAGCGAACCTATCCACATCGATCTACGTGTCGAATCGCCACTATCAGATTTGTTCGAGTTTTTTGTTTTCGACTTTCTCTCGGACGCTTCTTCATTCCTTTAAGTCTGAAGTTTAAATAGTCGATAACAAAAAAGCCTACTAGATTCGGGTAAAATTGTAGCTAAATTGAAAAGAAAAAAAGACCCGCCGTTTTTCTTGTTGCTTTCTATGATGCAAGGTCGTTCTTCCGTTCCTCGTAAAAGGAGCGCGTGTCAGGAACGTCGTTCCTTGGAACGCCGTTCTGTGGAACACTGGCGTAGATTGTCTTATAGTCAAGCCTTGCCAAGGCGTACACACTGTTTCGAGAGAGACTGACGCCCAAACAAAACGTTATGCATCCACGGTGCCGAGACTGGTCTTTTGAAGCGTGACCGCTTGTAGACTTGTATTTATTCTCCTGTTAAGTTTAGGTTCTTAAGAGACAAAAAAAAAAAAAAAAAAAAAAACGGTCATGCGTATGCTTTGAAGTTTTGTCTGGAATAACAGTGCGGTTGAATTACGTTCAAATCGAGCCTGAACTCAGCGTTTACACTCGCGTCTCATGGACTTCCGTTCGTCTACTTCAAACGGCTGCAATTTCGGAAACATTTTCCTGTTTTGCTTTGTGTGTGTGTTTTTTTTTGTTTTTCGCAGACGAACAGAAATGACATTATAACTCGTGATCTATCATATTTACTCCGCGATCCGCATGAACGTTACTCTCTTCTAATTTATGCTACCCATTCGTCGAAAGACAAAGCAAAACACACTTGTTGTTATCTAAGTGTAGAAGTGTCTGCGCTTTGAAAGGCAGCCTATTTTGTATTTCTTTTTTCTTAAAACGAAATTACCAACACTGAAATTTAGATTATATAATGCAAAATTCATAAGTGCTTTTTTTTTTTTTTTTCGTTCAGCCATAGCACAAGTTGTATTTTAAAATCAACACTGAGTGCTACATCGCAAGTCAAATCACTCTCAATAAATAAGTAAAAAGCGTTCGCGGAAGAGTGCTTGCAAGTAGAGATCATAGTAATAGGTAAAATTGATTTACAGTTACACCAGAATAGTACTCGAACGGGATAACATAATTTCTTGGTCAAATTCCTGTCATGATTTATTTATTTATTTATTATACCTCAAGTGCCCCATTTTTTACATGGGGTAGTTACATGAGGATGGCTCTTCAGTGGATGACGTACTCAGTGGCGGTCTTGAAATGAATGGGGTTGGAGTGGTCCACGGCGTCGGCGGGCAGATCATTCCAGTCCCTTGCTGTCTGAACCAAAAAAAAAAAAAAAAAACGACTAGAGATGGGCAGATGTTTGAGCACATGGAGGATAAACTGTTTTTTTCATGACTGATGCGGTCTGAAACTCGGTGAGCTGGCATGATAACAGAATTGTCGACTCATGTGAAATGGAATTTGTGAAAGAGACAGAGCCTGGTAACTTTGCGTCGTTACTCGGGGCTTGAGCGATCAGCATGACATTTGAGTTCGGTGACACTGGTGTGGTAGAAATAATCGGAAAAGGTAAATCTAGCTTTAATGTAGTGTATAATATCCCGTAGAATATCATAATTCAGCAGTCGGATATTCAACCTCGCAGTCGTGGTCCTGTACACATCGAACCGTATTCAGAAGTTGTTATAAAACCGATACAATTGGCCACGACATATTCATTTTCCAAATCGTATTCTAAATGCGGTCGGCAGTCTGGAAATAATTAAGAAGTGGCCTTAAAGCTGCGGATGTTGCGCACAAAAACACAGAAAAAAAAAAAAGAATTGCTCAGGTAACTTTTTAAAAAAGTTTTTTTAGAGAGATGTATTGTATTGTTTGAATCTTCTAATATGTATGGGCATCCATGCCACCTGGCGGCTAGTCGCTTTGAATTCTATGTCACGAATCGCAGCGTGTAGCGAGCCGGCACTAAGCGTTCGTTAAACTCGTTTTATTCAAATCAATGCTCATTCTCTATTTCTGTTACCGACGATACTCTGTAACGCACACCATCAACGGCTGCTAGTATGCATTTACAGAGAACAGCCGTAGCGGAGACAAGGCCTAGTGAGGTAAATGCAGGCAGGGGGCTATGCAAGAGCTCGGCACAGTTAACACGAGCACGTGATTGTCGGTTAAGTTGTAATCAAAGTGATGAATGACTCTAATTAAACACGCTGTAAAGTCGAATGGACTCATCTAACGCCACCTGCGGAGCAATCAAAGCTTGTGAACCGCCTCCTCTGCCTCTACGTATGATGGCGTCAACTCGGCCATTGGACCCGATGCCGAACGTCGTTCGACGGGTTGATTGGACCTCGTGTCCAATTTATATTTATAAATATATCGATAGAAGTTCGAAAAAGCGCGGTTCGCGCTAAATGTGTCGCGCCTCCTACATATTTGTTTATTCATTCAGAATACCCCAAAGGCCGTCCCAAGGAGGGCATTACATAGGGGGGAAAGGGGGGGGGGGGAGTATGACTAACACAACATGAACAACTTGAAGACGCGAAAACGATGAACAAGATTTATAAGTAAAGTACAAAGAAGTAGACCAGAGAAAAAAAAAAAAAAAAGAACAACTCGATGTTATTGTCGGTGCACACCAGTACTTGACATTTTGTTTAAGAGCATCGTCAGTCGCTATGTGTGCTGGCGGGTCATTCCAATCGATTATTGTTCGCGGTACGAATGATTGCTCATAAAGAGATGAGTGGCGTGTGATACGCTTAACTTGATATATGGGGGTCACCGGCGTGGATAATTAATGTGAGAAATTATCGTGAAGCGAGACAGGATGGTCAAGTTTGTGGAACGGTGTTAAACGAGCGAGTTTCAGGCGATAAGATAAGTCTCGCTATTGGGCACGATTTTTAAATTCTGTGACACTAAAAAGCGGTAAATAATCCTTGAAAAATAAAAAGAAAAAGAAACTAACAGCACGGTTTTTCAGGGATTCAATGTTATTTATGATGTATAGGCCTGGTCAGGATCCCGAATGGCAGAAGCATATTCAATTTTGGGGCACTTTTGGGGCTTAACGGGCATGCATTACACACAAAACAACTACGCCGAATCTTGAATAACTTTTAGTGCGCTCGGAAAAACAACGAGAAAAATCAAACAAAAACGGACGGATATAGCAGACGAACTGGGCGTCAGCAGGTCGTCTGCTGCACGCGCGGAGTCGTGGCAGCAGACGACCGACCATCTGCCTTTTTGCGAAGCCGCCATATTTGTCGTTTTTACTTTTTTATCCTGCTGCATAAACGTTTTTTCCCTCTTTGTTTCGGCTGCGTTCTTTTTTATTTTTACCACGCTCTTATTTGTTTGTATATTTTGTGGGGTATACACCACACTATACGCTTAGTATAGAGGTCACGTCGTCTGTTTACAAACTCGTTCGATTTCAACCGCGGACCTGCGATAGCCATTACACGTTGTATATGTCACTGTTTTTCTTTTTCGTTGTCCATACACTCTCCAAATTGCTACTCTGCTGACCCCTATCCAGTTCTTGGACACACTGTTGTTTCGGGGGTGTCTTTTTGTTTGTTTGCTTGCTTCGAAGAGTTTCTTCTTTTTGTCCGTTGGTTACATTTACTTTTGGCGTGTCTCTGTTTCGACGCAACGTTTCCAGCTGAATAAACAGGAGGTGTGCAAGGGAGCAGTGCGTGACACACCTGAAATCGATGGCACGAAGCGCGGGGCATGATGGGACGCTGCGTACAATGTTGCCAGACGCCGGGTCCGGAATCGGGGAAGTGAATGACTTCGCGTGCTGGGGGCGCGGGGAAAAGGAAAGAAGAGAGTCTAGAACTTTTAGTCCTTTGCGTTGCCACCTGCTTTTTTTAAAGGCGGCCGCGTTTTGATTTTATTCTTAATCTCTCATTCAAAATATTGTTGTGCTTTTACTGTTTTATTTTGAACGATATGCATTGCTTTGTACGACGACTGTCGGTGGTAATCTTTCCTAAGTTTGTTGTACCACATGTGAGGGCCAAACAAACACACACGCCCAGTTTTCCATGAGCTTACACATTATACCCTGCAGATTGTAACGTTGAATATTAACTTTAACCCTTAGGATGAGTCTTGGCGCTGCTTGCGATGCTACCAATGTACAAAAAAAAAATCTTTTAGAAACATTTTTAGATCTTTCGCTTGACTGTTTCTCTCTCCCCAATTCGGGGTGAGACGTTCACACAGTGATACTCAGATTCATAGCGCAAACGATAAGCGCATGATTACATGCGAGTCACCTTGCAACTTATGTACATCTGCAAAGTCAGCTATTCTGTGCAATGACTCGCTTAAAAACCGTTCCAGTCCGAATTAAGATACAGTCAATGTGCTCTAAGCGCTAATTTGATCAGAACACAATTCAACGTTTTTAGCGCAGAGCTCTAATCTATAGTGTTGAAGAGCGGTGATATGAATGAACGTTAACCATCAGCGCAATGGCGACCTAAGCAAAATATTTACAGTAGGCTATTGTTCACAGCGTTCCTATCCAAAAAGAGAAAAAAAAAAATGATTGGTCCAATAAACATGCCAGAGCTTAAATTAATAAGGTGTATATCAGACCGATATGTGTCCTTATATTATCTTAAAATTTTTTCCTATGCTTATTGTACACATTCATATAATTTTTTAGGGATGTTTTTTCCCTGGGCATGATAAAACGGTTCTTACAAGATACACTTAACTCGGAGTATCATGTGTTACCCTATAGTAGAAGGCCGACTGTTTGTATATTAACCTAAACAGACGATTGATTGATTGACTGAAGTCATCGAAAAGGGTTCCATCACACTCTTAGCTAAGTGGTGAGTGAGTGGCAGCCGGCGGACCAACGCCGCCTATCGGGGAAGGCGTGTTCCGTACCGCGTATTGAATGTCTGTATACCTTATTGATTTTGCGCCCTCCCCCCGATAGCAGACGGGAATATTATGATGGAGCACCGCGCTCCCTCCCCGTCCGCCTGGCGGCTGAAACGTTCACTAAAGTTAGGGAAGGTTATGGACACGTTTTTTTTTCCTCACTGTTTTTATCCCCCGGAGGGGCGGTGGGGGAGGGGTGGGGGGGAGTGTTTCCACTGGATCATGAATAACTGATGTCATCAGTTTCCAACCCCCTTCCCTCCCCTCAACCTTTCCCTTGATGGCAGACAAGAGACACGAGGCACGCCAAAATGAAATCAACCGTTCCTTCTTTCCAACAAGCTGCAAAAAAAGTAAGAGGGCAAGAGGAAAATTGTAAGATGGAAAGAGAAGGTGGAGGAGAGAGGATCTGGTCGAAATTCTGGATTTATTATTCAAGACCCGAGACTATACCGTCGTGGTTTGAAGCGGCGACGAATGCGAGCTAGTCGGGGTTCATGAAACTTTCATTATTTTTTTCTTCTTCTATGATGTAAGTTAACTCTGCCCTTTTTTTATTTCGAATAAAGCAAACTTCGTGCTAATGCTCTTTTTTTTTTTTTTTTCGACGGGAGGGATTAGGGAGACGGCGAGGCGGGGTTGTGGATGACTGTTCGTCTTTTGGATTGGCTGAGGCTGAGTCAGTTCATTTATTTTTTTTTTCGTCGATATAGTTGGTGTATATCCCTCGTGAAAAAACGTCGAACCTCGATTTATTCCTTTCCAATTTCAAGTCTAGACCCGCAGTTTTTATTCATTATGGGATTTGGGATTTCGATCGTTCTATAACGAATTCAAGGGGGCAGGTTAAAGACACTAAGTGTACAGATTTACAGGTCAGCGACGTTTAAGTCGCCCTGCTCATACGTCCCACAAAAGACACTGTGTTGGTTGCAAACATGGTGACGGAAGTGTCTGCGGACACGTGTCCTCAAGCACTTTCGAAATATGCACATTATGCAAAGCGCCAGCTCGTCTGCTTCTTTTTTTTTTTTTACAGGGGTTGTGGTGAGGTCATAACGCCGAGCTCCGATTGGCTCTGAAGGGTATGAGGTCATAACGCCGAGCTCCGATTGGTTCTGAAGGGTATGAGGTCATAACGCCGAGCTCCGATTGTTTTGAAGGGTATGAGGTCATAACGCCGAGCTCCGATTGGTTCTGAAGGGTAATCGGTAAACCTCGAGGCAGCTTGCTTTGAGGTCTACCCACCACCCTTCAATCAGAGCCAATCAGAGCTAGGCGTCTTTATGACGTCACCGCAACTCCTGCGCGGGAAGCAGACGACTTGCTCTCCGCATCCATGGTGCGTCAAACGTACATGCGGACAGTTTTTGTATCACCAATGTCACAGGACCGTCAAGGAAGAAAAAACGCCCCAAACAGTGTTTTCAGACTGTCTTTTGTGTCACGTGTGTTGGCAGTGTGACCGCGGTTTTAGGGAACATTAGTCCTGGTATACAGGTACGACTTGCTCGCCAGAACGGCTGGAAAACGGAGTGCTTTATACTTCGTTTCAGCTCGAGCCCGGATGTAGACCAGCATCTATGCGGCATTGCTTTTAATAAAGCTCGTTGTTTACCAGACACAAGGCCTGCGGACAGGATTATTTGCTCCATCTTCCTCGATCGAGTGCGGGGGGGGGGGCATAGAGTGAATGCGAGTGCTAGTTGCGTCACCGTTTGGCTGGAACTCTCGTTCGATTGGTGCTTCACTGGATCAACACGAGTCCCGGCCCAACGTCTCTGCGTCAGAAACACGAACAAATTATCCGTGTTACTGTTGTCCCCGTTGTTTTAGTTCTGTGCATTACCGCTTAGGGGCGTGACGGTTGAATGTTCTCCCCAATGGTGCTTGACAGCGTTTGGGACTTTCGAGGTAAGTTCGTCGCATTTGATGCAGTGGGAAGCTTACACGTGTGTCTGAATCGACGAGTGCTCAAGTTGAAGATGATGCGCTTTCCGAATCGGATGCTTTCAGACGAGGCTTGATGCTTTGAACGGAACCATTCGTTATGCAGATTTCCCATCAATTCGGAAGATAAAAATAAAAATGAACTGTATCAGGCGACTTATGATGACCTATTATTCGACACGGTATACAAAACTCGGTGTCATATTCTGCTCGGCAGTTAAAACTGCTCTTTTATTCCCTCATTTTCGCAACGGCGAGGAAGTTTTTTTTTTGTGTGTGTGTGTGTGTCGGAGCGTTGCGCTTATTTAGTGATAATAGCGTTACACTTGAGTCAGGTGTCAAAATTGTTAGACGTCCAAACAGCGCATCGAGCCAAGTTACTCACTTTTCATGATGAAGAAATTCGTTCAAAATATAATACTTCACTTAAACTATTACTTAAAAAAAAGAAGACGAAGAAGAAAGAACAAGTTTTATTGGAAAGAAAGAGCATCGAATCGCTACTCTCTTTACTCACTGTAGTTAGAGTCACTAAATATAAGGTTCAAGGGTAAGCACACTTCAGCCATCTTTGTGCTTAAAATCATAGTTGCCAGTTATCGGGAGCTTTATTAGCTGTCGTTGCGGGAAACGGTTTCCCCCCTCCAGAAATGTCGAAAGAGTCCGCGTCAGAGCAAGCGACATCACCCAACCCTCCTGACGCCGTACCTAAGGATCAGGAATTTGCGCTCGCATCATAACGATTGCAAAAAAAAAAAAAAAAAAAAAAAAAAATTGACCGCATTTTTACGTGGTGAATGATGTTGATTGGGGCGAAGCTCTGGTGGTGCCTGTCTGCGTAAACGCTGAGCCGCAGCATGCCGAGTCTTTCGTTCGTTTTCATCTATGTCAGAGTAAGAATGTGTGGTATGGAACGTGGTTATATAGGCATTTGACCGCAGCGCCCTCTCGTCTATAAACGTTGAGCCAATGCATGCAAAGTTTAACGCGATTATATACGCATTTGACCGCAGCGCCCTCTCCTGTATAGACGTTGAGCGGCTACATGCAACGTTTCATCCATGACACCCCCAGCTCTTGAGTTACTACCACATCTCAGAGCCCCCTACTCGTCCCGCAGTCGTGGCCGGGTGGTTAAGGTGATGGACTAGAAATCCATATGGGGTCTCCCCGCACAGGTTCGAATCCTGTCGACTGTGCAAACATGTTTTTCATCATTTTTTTTTCATCTTTTTTGTTTTTGCCCTACTCGAGCACGTGAGCTCACGAGCAGGAGCACGAGCACCGGACGCCGGACGGACGGACGGACAGACGGACATGGCTAGCCCCTAAGGAGCTTCGCTCCTAAAAAATAAATATAAATATAAATATATATATATATATATATATATATATATATATATATATATATATATATATATATATATATATATATATATATATATATATATATATATATATATATTGATTATCATTGCACCGCCCCTTTAAAGGATCGGTGCAACGATATTCAATGGGAATGTTTTTCACTTTACACGAGCTTACTGTCACTAGTGGGACTCAAGGATACTCACACGCAACGCCACTGGCCAAGAAACTCCTTTGTTGCGGTGTAATTTCGAGGACAAAAGCGTTCATTTTCATTCAATCTCTCCTTTGCAAAATTTGATGACGTAACGTGGGGATCGTAGTACACCCATATGACGATATTTGAATTCTGTTCATAGATTGGACCCGAGCATTGCGTGGGCACTCGATTTGGGCTCGTGATAATCGATAGCTCGAGAAGCATTCGGGTAGTGGCCCGTGTCCAATCGCTGCAACGAATACAATAGCCGAGCCATAACAATGTCTGGAACTCAGCGCGTGTCCTGTGCTTTGCCAACCCCAGCGCGTGGCTATGATCAACATTGGCGGCATATAATCGGCTCCAGATCACGTGGCCGCTTGTTCTGGCTGCGAGTTGAGGGGGTGAACGCTGCTCGTTTTTCTTTCATTTTTTTTCTGGGACTTCTATTGCGTGGGGTGAAAAACGAACGCGTGTTTCATAGGTCATTAATGTCAGGGATCCGTTCTAAGCGGTATTTGCGCAAAGTACAAAAATTGTTGCATCGCCCCTTTAAAGGAGCTGTGCAACGATATTCAATTGGAATGTTTTTCACTTTACACGTGCTTACTGGCACTAGTGGGACTCAAGGATACTCGCATGCAATGCCACTGGCCAAGAAACTCCTTTGTTGCGGTGTAATTTCAAGGACAAAAGCGATCATTTTCATTCAATCTCTCCCTTGCAAAATTCGATGACGTAACGCGGGGATCGCAGTACACCCGTATGACGATATTTGAATGCGGTTCATAGATTGGACCCGAGCATTGCGTGGGCACTCGATTTAGGCTCGTGATAATTGATAGCTCGAGAAGCATTCGAGTAGTGGCCCGTGTCCAATCGCTGCAACGACGACAATAGCCGAGCCATAACAATGTCTGGAACTCAGCGCGTGTCCTGTGCTTTGCCAACCCCAGCGCGTGGCTATGATCAACATTGGCGGCATATAATCGGCTCCAGATCACGTGGCCGCTTGTTCTGGCTGCGAGTTGAGGGCGTGAACGCTGCTCGTTGTTTTTTTAATTTTTTTCTGGGACTTCTAATGCGTCGGGTGAAAAACGAAGGCGTGTTTCATAGGTCATTAACGTCAGGGATCCGTTCTAAGCGGTATTTGCGCAAAGTAAAAAGATTGTTGCATAGCCCCTTTAAGATCCCGGGCTCAATCTCTACCCCTGCCCGTTCCGATCTGGATGAGCATCGTACTGGCGTGCGGTCGTGTATCGCTACTGCGTGGTGCACGTTAAAGACTCCAGGCTAGCGGTTGTACCGCACTGGCTAAACTGCTCATCTACAGTTGGGAGACACGTCGCAACTTTGAAATGGCTGACCATCTATAAGCTGTATAAATATCCACACAACCCCCAATTATTAACATTGGCGGTCGCCATTGCTTGGACGCGAAGCGCGTGATTGGATCCGAGATCCGACTAGCGCTCAATCCCGCTGACTGGCCTACATTGACACCCGCGACGCTCATTATGGTACTTTTATTTTCACGTATGTTTGCCCTATTAACCTTTAGTTTTCTCCACTTATCAGCAGAAACGTTTTTTCAGAAACAATATCTTTTTCTTTTATGATTAAATCTCTCTGAGTGTTGGTTAACACACTCCAGGTGCCAGTGAGTTTGTAAATAGGGCACTAAAGTCAACCGAACAGTCCGGTTTGCTTTCGGTCAAGACAGTTACCTAGTGGTACCAACAATTGATTCGTTATCTCAAACCCGGTTATAAAAGGAAATGCTATGAATTCTTTTATTCTTACTCTTGACCTACTTGTTTACATCGAGCGTCGAACCTGTCGGGCTAAAATCAACACAATACAGTATATAAAACAGATGGTTCAGGCAGGCTAGTGACACTACAAATGTAGAAGGTTACTTAAGCAGTGTATGTTTACTTACGCAGATGCGAAGGTTAAGCAGGTCACAATAAACATATCCTAGCTGATATCAATGCGGACAGCAAGTCGTCTGCTTCTTGCTCAGGAGTTGGCGGTGAAGTCAGAACGACTCCGAACTCTGATTGGCTTTAAATTGAAAGGATAGGGGTTAGACCTCAATGCTACATGCCTTGAGGTCTACCCACCAATTTTTTGTAATCAGAAACTAAGAGCTCGGCGTTTTGACATCATCGCAACCTCTGTGAAACAAGCACTTGCGCTCCGCATATAGGAAGAAAACACCCATGAAACGAGGACGGTAATGAAGTTTTTCAAACCTCTCCCCTCGTGAATGATTTATGAAATAGATATAGTAAAACTAAGACCATAGAAAATCGAAGCGCGGTCTGTGTCCAAAACTACTTATAAAGAAAACAACAAACAGATACTAATCGACCCTTACTCTCGGCGCAAGGCTTTTACCATCTCGCACGAGCGAGATGCAGAGAAGCCGAGGTGGAAGACTAAACACCTGCGAACTAAATATGCGTCTAAGAACGAAGTAAACACACGTAATTTGAGCAGTCTAAGAGCAAAAGTAGCGAGGAATACCACGACTGCCTCACGTTCGGTCGGCCTAGCGCGGCCGATCGTCTGCAAACCGTTGCCCCGGCAACCGCGTACCTAACGGCCACACCCGTCGCCATGGGAACGGGGGACGCCTCTCACTCTTGATTGGCTGTCGTCGGCTGTCGTCCGCGTTGTCCGCGCGCGCGATCGTCGCCCGCTTTCGGTTTTTCTTTGGTTTCGTTTTCGGCTGCTGTCGTCTGCTTCGGAGGAGGGTTCGCGGTCACAATGGCAAATGGCGTTCTTTTTCATCCCCGTCGTCGTCCCCCCCTTTCTTTGGCTCGGCTCGGCTCGGTTCATTGGATTCTGGATTTTTGAGTCGTGGGGTTCTTCGACGCCATTGGTTCCTCCCGCATCTCGATGGCCCCAGTGGATTTTTTTGAGCGATTCACAGGTATGCCTCTGAATTTGTCAGTTTCAGCCGCCATTTTGGAAAGTAATCCCGTTCGGATGTGTGCGTCCAAAGAAGTGCATCACGCACGCCCTCAATCTGTCACGTGTTTTAAGGAATGGCTTGAGTGCCAGCGTTGGCTCATTAGGCACTGAGCTTATCAGTTCTGCATTTTGTACTGTCTAGGGTTGAGTTGTGGAGCTGCATTTTGTACCTCGTCACTTAACACAATGGGATGGGGGTCATGCAAAGCCTCGGTTGACATTAAAAAAAAAAAAAACATAAAACACAACTAACGCTCTAACAGCAGTCGTGCGGGTATAGCGAATCAGAAATCATTCTTGCTCGTCACTGTATAGCGACAGCTGATGAGAAAGCAGTGCTAGATTGACGAAGAAATGAACGTTCAATCAGTATACCGCATGCACCAGAGTCCCTTACTGCGAAATCAAGCCCACACTTCCTCTTCCAGTGTCCAAAGGCGCATAGATTGTTGTTTTCCTCAGGATTAGGAAACGACCCCTTTGGGGATTTAGCAGCATTCAAATGTGCGCGTGAAAAATACAATAGGTCGCGGGAATAAATTCTGTCTTCGTACAACTGAGCAGAAATTGTTGCCCATTACACCAAGATTTTCTTATTCTGCATTCGAAGGTATTTTATATTTCATTTTAATTTCTCGCTCGGCTTTTACGTCCTTTTTAATATTCTCACTCAGCCTCTCACCCATTCGCGTAGAAAACCGAAGCACAAAAAAAAAAAAAAGTGGGACGTAGAACGATTGTGCGAAATTCTTGCATCGAGAAAACTTTTAACACCATGTTTCCCGCTCTTGTGAATGCGCTAGCTCTCTTCAACACAACTGAAAACCGAAGTTTGTACTCTGTATATGGTCACTGCCTATCATTTCATAGTAATGACACGTGCCCTCGGGAGAAACAGAAGTTCACCGCCATTTCGAAACTGTTATTTTTGTTTTTCGTCATCAACAAAATAACGTGACTTGCGCGAAAAGAAAAACAGACAAACAGAGAAGTTGGTAAATTTTTCATTCATACATCAGGTTTCAGCGTCCTTTAAGGGCCCCCCCCCCCCCCCCCCCCCCGGCCCCCCTTTTCTAACTTGTGCTCAAACATATTCAAAAAGGACGAAAAAAAAAAAAAAAAGGCGAGGTACTTAAGCGTATTGACTTCGGCTTATATTTTATTTACTTCAAAGTGTATTTTTTTTGTCGATCTCATTTCTATGCTCGCGTTAATAGAAGGAAGCTTGGGCAGTGTGTGGGCGTTGTCTCCTAATTTTTGTCCAGGCCTGAGGCACTTATTTGGCCGGACCCTGAAGGATGATTACGTGGACGCTTTGATTAATTTCTATCGCGTGAGCCTGATACGCTGATTTCTTTTTACTTCTTTTGTTTTTGTCTTTATTTTTTTTTCTACATAAAAAAAAAAAAAAACTCGAACGGTGAGGCACATTGTATATTTATGAGTCAAACTGGTCGATGGTTAGCTTGGGGGCCCGCTGACATGGAAATATAATACGCTGTTCCAATCAACGGTGGGCTCCCTCTCAGGCGAGTGATTATATATGATAACAATAATAATGTAAAAAGAGTTGAATGAGAAACGATGATTGACAGGAATTCACGAAATGATCTCTTTTTTTCTTCTCGTTGGTGACCCCCCCCCCCCCTCCCCCTCCCCCTTTCCCTCCCCTTCCTTGTTGGCTTTGGCACAAAAGAGTTTTTCGGTTCTTTTGGACCTCCGGAACATCTATCATTGTGGCACAAAGATAGCATAAATACTTTTATATTTAAATTAAATTACATTGCCGATTGCTTTTCCTGGCACTGCTAGAATGTAATTAAATTGTATTTTAAATTGCCACAGCAAAATAGTGATTGAGTATAATAAAAACAAACAGTTCACACGGTCGTGACGTTACTTTTAAATTAATTTCTATCTTCTTGTACAAAAGAAGCGATTAATAGTTTCTTGCTAGCTACAATTCAATTTACAACATTAAAAACTTCACATATACAAGTCGCTGTTTGCAGTCTGCGGTGAAGGAGGGGTAATTTATAGCAGAGGTCTGTGAGAAAATATTTTGGGGAAATTCCATGAACCTAGATTGTTCATTTCATAACTCTGTATGATGATTTAGGACGGGTAGGGTACATATAGGTTGAATGCATGTTTTATATAATATATAAATGTAGCTAGAAAAGAATAACTCTTTACTACTAGATGAATGTTTAAACATGGCAGATTGATTGATCAATTCGTCCGATCAGTGATAACAATGTACACGAAAGAAATACTGTAAATTTAAAGTACTGTCTAATTAACAACTTTCTATTGGCATAATCCCCGTAAGACTAGAACAAAAAAATAACGAGGTTTTTTTTAATTAGAAAATTTTATTTGCTTTTTTTTTGCGTTCTAACTCAATTCTGGGGTGGAAAATAAAAATCAAGATGGTTTAAATTTTCATTTAAATGACTTATATTGTGATTTAAATCGGACCGCTTTGAGTATGATGATTTAAATCAAATCTTTTCCGCAAAATTATTATTCAACAAAATATTTTTTTTTTCAAATTTTATTTACCGTTTATAAATTGTCTGACGATCTATATATGTGTAATTGTTTTGTATTTAAATCAAGGAGCCATCAAGCAAGAAAGATACGTATCAGGTTGACGGCGATCAGAAATCAGTAGTCTTTTGAGCAAATCGGAACGTTGGGCTTTCTTTCTTACCATTCACTACGTTCGCCAGTTGCTTAACGTCATATTGCAAGGAAATACGAACGCAGAATAAAGAAACTAACACTAAAAAGCAATGTACTATTGCAAAAAGATTATACGTAAAATGAAAAGCAAAGAAAGCTCTTTCACTAACCTTAAATATTAAGCTGTTTCTTTTTACTGCGGAGGGGTTTACGCAATAAAAGTTGGCTAACTAAACTGTACTCTAAATTTACAGTAATTATTTATTCCGTATTGTTTCCAGTGATCGCACGAGCAATGAAACTGTTATGCTTAAAAATAGACCCAGTGATTAAAAAGCTATATTTTACGGCTACAGTGATTTAATTTAAATTAATCTGATTTAAATCAAATGTGTGTGATTTTAATCAAATCTGGCTTAAATCAAATAATTTTCATTTATCTAATTTAAAAACAAAATCATGTTTTTTTTTTATCTTCAGAATGCTTGATTGTAATAGGGCATTGCTTTTCTAGTATTCGTTTGTTTATTTGACATTTTGATTTTGTTGCAGTAGGATGTTATGTAAGTGATGAACGTAGTGGAACGTAGATATCAAGTTCAACGCCCCAGTTAATGCTCAGAAGAGCACTTGTTTTTGTTCATGTTCAGCCGTATATAGGAACATTTCTTGCTTCGTGATTCTTCGATTTAAGTGCGAAAACAATGCACCAAAAGCACCAAATAAAAGGCAAACAATAAAAAAAATTCGGGATTATTTTTACGGAAGAGTTTTGATATATATAATGGTAGTAAAGCTGGTTTGACTTAAATCACGGTTTAATCATGATTTAAATCACACTGATTTTTATTCTCCACCCTGGGTCACGATCGAGAGAAAGTGGTTGGTCGTTCCTCGATTCCGAAACCTTTTATCTGATACCTCTAATCTTGCACTTCACTGATCACCACTTGCACACCGCGGATCAGGGGTTGCCATACGGCCATATGCAAAGATGCATAAAAAAAAAAGAACATTTAAGTGAGGAGAGCTGCAGTAAAAAGGGAACGTGGCAGTTTTTTTTTTTCAATTCTTATTTTTCGTTTTATTTCAGTTGGTGGCACACAGATAATTCTACTCATTGAGCGATTGTTCCTTATGTCGTTTTATTGAAGCTCAGCTCGAACGGCGTCGCCGCCCCGAACTTACACTCTAATGGCGCGTTCACACTGGAAGCGGATCCGCAAACGCGAAGCGGATCCGCGCGTTCTCAACCGCAAAGCGGCTAATATCGAGCGGCTGGAGCGCGTTTTTGCCAACCGCTAAGGGACCGATTTCTCTTAACCGCCTTCACAAATCGCAAAGCGGCAACCAATCACAACGCGACGCTGACGTGACGTCAGTGACTTTCGAAACAAGATGGCACCTGTCGCTGGTGAGGCGTCCTAGGCGCTGTAGTCCTAAGTTTCGACAAATCAACGGAGAAACGCGATGTTCACGCCCGTCACTTGAATCCGCCGCGAAAAGATTTGACTCGTAATTTTAACGGGCTTCGCACCGGTGATTTTATTCGGGTGAGAGTTTGTTTATTATTTCGGGTGCCACAGCCCAAGCTCGCTGCCTTGTTAGTCTATGCCCGTAGAACGTCCGAGCCCACCCCCTGATCGACCGAAATGTCAGCTTTTTTACCCACTAAGATAGTCGCGTGAACTATGGAAAGCTTTCGACACCGTGCATGACCACCATGAAGGCCGATAGAGACGTCGTGAGCTTGATTGCGAAGCCAACTCACTACCGCGGAGCGGGCAGGGTACCTGCATGCGCTAGCTCGACCTGTAACGTTTACTACTAACAAGATAAATAAAGGGAACCTACTCAAGGAATAAAGTGTAAGTACCAGACGATGCAGAGGTAATCCACACGGCGTTTATTCGAGCTTAATGTCAAACGAGCAGTATAGACTCGATCGACGTGCGAGTGACGAGAGAAGAGTCCACCACCAACGAAGCCACGACCGGCTAGCACCGAGCACATTCCCCGCACCACGGTCCACCCCA